>OX421980.1:36019307-36371807 GCA_949128135.1 Parasteatoda lunata | reverse complement strand
AGATTTTCGAACAATTATAAGCTCAGGGTTCTTACCTTACCAACAGAAGATGCATTTTGAGACTTTGCAATCTGATATTGCAACGATAACTTTGAAACAGAAAGGCGGATGGCATGCAATGAGTACCACAAATGGTGTCATGATTTGTGAGCCAGTGATCACGAGGATAATGACAAGTTAACATGTAAACTGTGTTTATGCTCCCTTTTTCCCACCCCGTCAGAAAATATTTTGAAGTTGGCAGCTTTAAAAACGTTTAAATCAGAACAAAAAATTTGTATCATATTTCAAATTCGAATACTGCAGAACAACTATAACAAGTGCAAAAAATAGATGAATATTATGTATAGGATGTCTTTATATTTAACTATTATTTTCTAGAATAATTTTAAGAATCCCATTCTGTTCAAAATGCCCTCGACAGCAAATGCTCAACCAGACACATATTTGAAAATTTGTCAAATTGTAAAAAAGAAATTACTAGCTCGAAAATTTGTCATCCATCTTCTAGAAAAGCAAATAAGTAAATAAATAATAATAAATAAACTAAGAAACAAATAAATAATAAATAAATCATATTTTGATTTAATAAGAGTCAATAAAATTTTTAATCAATGAGACACTATATTTTATTGTATAGATTGCATCATCACATTTTGTATTAGATCGTAGCATGTAGCTCTTTTTATTAACTTGCAACTTTTATTGAATTGATTTTAAATTAATAAGCTCACTAAAAAAATCTATTAAATTATTTTCTTTGCAATTTATTGAAATGTTTAAAACAAAAATTAAGTTTAAAACAAAGCAATCTCAAAGAACAAAGTTTTTTGGTTGAAACTGCAGAAAAACAAATTCAATTCCTTGTCTTTGCAATTTAATAAGTTGCCGCATCGTATCATTATAGTTCCGCTACAAGGCGAGTGAAAATACGCAATTATTAGATTGCATTGTTTTGCTTTTAATGAAGTCAAAAGTTATTTATTATTAGTTTCTTCTGAAGCTAGACATTCTTAAATAAAAAGAAGAGATTTTTGATTAATAAAGAAAGTAAGAAATAACTTGAGCATGAAATTAACATGTTTTAATGAAGAAAAACAGCCTTCAAAATGTGCTGTAACAGATTTTGGTTTCTTCTAATTAATTTTAAAATTAACAATTGTAATTCGATACTTTTCTCAAAAGCTATTTAAAAATCATTTTTATCTTATTATCATTTTTTATTTCAAGACTCTAGTGAATAAGAATATTTTTATTTTAAGTATGTCTTTTTTTAAGTTTCAGCATCATTAAAAATTAGTTAGGAGCAAAATATTTCTTTGATTTTATATTTTTATTTCTTTCCTTTTATAAAGAAGCTCGGGTTTGTTTTTATTAATTATTGAAACAGATTTACTTTTGGAAATATAAGTAGAGAATGTTAGATAACATTGTTTTTTTCTAAAAAGTCCGTGAAAGAAAGAAATGAAACATTATTTATTAATATGAAACATTAAACTACATGTTAATCAAATAACTTCCAAAAACAAACGCTGTTATTATCGTCATATTTTTATTATAAAGAATAAAAATTTGTTAACAAAATCCCTGTTTTTCAGTTTATAAGTATCTTTTTTTTCAGTTGTATGAAAGTTTGAGTGGGAAAGCCAAATAATTGACAAGTTTGTAATTATATTTTTTAGAAATAATGTTGATGATTTTTATTCATAGACCAGCGTATAAAATATTTGTTTAAATGAGTTATGAAAAGCACTTTTGATTGCAATTTTTAACTACTAGAAATTTGAGAAAAAAATCTTAAATTGCGATTATATCAAATTGCAATTTAAACTAATTATTATTATTAAATATTGATTTTCATATTTTAAAAAATAAGTATATTTGAACTTGTTTTCATCACTCACCGAGTGTAACAAGGATTTCTTTTAATAGTTTTAATTTTAAAAACCTACTTAAAATTTTGTTTTTTCAAGTAAAACTTCGATGTGAGGAGAGATTTTTCATAGAATTTATTGATATTAATTTTTTGAAATTGTCAGAAATAATGCTCTGACTATCTATAACATTTCATTTCCTTCGAATAAATTTTTAAAACCCACCTTCTCTTCAAAAAGTTTAAACAATGCGTATGTACAAATTAAATGATGTGTAGCAATGTAAAATCACTCATTTGACTACTAGTGAAACCTACAGCAAGCCTATAGCCATTACTGTCACTGCATGCCATAACAGTGACGAACAAAAGATGATGGTAAGCAAGACATTGAATAGATTTTTTTTCTAATGGCAAGCACTGAACTTTTACGTTCTTCGCCCAGGAAGATGCCGGAAGTCTTACTCATTTAACGTTACCTAGTGGGCACCAGACAGCCTAAGTCACGAAGGCGAGCAACGTTACTCACGCCACTCTGCCACAGATTCCCATTTATAGGGTGGGCCACATCACGCAATAGAGAACAACACACACAGAGAGAAACATCAATGCGGGATTCGAACCCGCAGTCATTGGCTTCGCAGACAGGCGCACTAGCCCGCTCAACCATCTAGCCGGCGCCTTAAATATATTCTACCTCTGGTTTTTTTCATCTGCCTCTTTACATGCACCCACCAAATTATTTCTAATTAATTCATTTGACCGCCTTATTATGAAATTACTGAAGCTAAAACATTAACTTATCAAACTTTTATTTAGAATTGCAATGGTGTTTTTTCTGGTTCAGTTTAAAATACCATGGCTAAAGACCCGGAGGAATTGATTGTTCGGGCACTGAGATGTCATAGTGAAGATTTTGGGTCCAATCTATGATATCCACTGTAAAAGCTGGATACTCACATTTTGCGAAACTTTCTTACGAAACCGTTTCCTGATATATGCGATATATGCTCCGAGCGAACATTTCGTCAACGTCACCCTAATAACAATGGAAAAACACCTGGAACAAAGAGAAAAAATCCACCTATTCCTAAACGGAATTCAAACCCAGTTTCCTTCTAGCACTGGGACAACTCCTTGCCCTCTATACAGCGGATTGGCATATTTCGTTTCTTTATTTTCAATCGTCTAGTCTTCATTCTAGTTTCGTTATTCTAGTTAACAATCCCCCACTAAGATGTGGATTCTACAACACTACCTGCACTACGATGAGGTTTCAAGTGGAGGAAACATTTTCGTCTGATATTTGAAAGTTAACGTTATGTCACATACCACATGATTTTACGAAATTTCCAAAATTGCAGGAATATAGCTCAAGGATTGCTGAATCGTCAAAAGTGAGAGTTTTACTTTTAGTGGTGGCTTGGTACCCACCCAAACTTAAGTTGATAATAACCAGTTAGAGGGAGAAGTAAAGGTGGCCGACGCACGATGCTGACCATCTTGTCCCCATCATGCCGTTGGTCATGAAGTTGTGGAGCCTTCACCTCCATGACCCCTTGGTTCATAAAACAGGCTCTTGAAGGTAAGCGTTACTTTATAATTGCAAAATATGCATTAGAATTCAAAATTCTGTAATATTATTAGCCCTAAGACATAATTAATGACATTGTTTTTCATTTTTTAATTAAGAATTGAAGTTTTGACATAAATTTGAGAAAAATAATTAAAACAATAAAAATAAATAAGAAGAACATGAAAAAAAATGCAGAATAATATTTTTTTCAGTATCTTAAAGAGGTCTAATGGAAAAAAGGAAAATGAATATAATACAATATATTTATATATAAAATAATTTCCTTTTATTTCAATCATTAAAAATATAATTATTCTATAATTAAAAATAATATTAGTTTAATTATCTAAATTGTTTGATAAAACATAATTTGAGGAAATAAATATTTATTTTGCTTTTTTCGCGGTATTTACATTGTTTAAATAATTAATGATAAAACAGGCAAATTTTCCATAATAATGGAAATTTTCAATAAAATTAATTATATGATTAAACTGATAGGTAACTATTACTAAACTTTAAAGTGAAGCAAAATAACTTGAATTTCAAAGATCATGCTTTCAACTGGCAGTCCGACAGGAATGGAGAGGAATATAAATGCATTTGGCAAAGATTCAATATTATTGAAAAGTAATGTTTCATTCTTCTTGGATATAAGAAATGAATATAACATGACGTACAAAATATATGTATAAAGTTTAATTTTAAGACTTTTTACTTCTAAAGTTTTGAGTGATAAAAAAGTATAATAAAATACGTTTCGATTTATCAAGGAGTTCCAACTATTGAAGCGTTACTGGAAGTAAGGTATGAAAAAATATTTTTTTTTAAAGATAAAATTACGATACACATTTTTAGTTAATTATTATTATTACTCTACGAGTAGAAAATTAATTTCTTAATAAAAGTTAAATAATAAAAGTACGTATTCTTTTTTTTTTTTTAAATTTTATAAGTACTGTAAACCGTTTGCAAAGAATAGTATTCGGTAATTTGTATGCACTTAGTTATAACATAATGAGTAAACTGTGGTAAAACAAAAAATTATCAAAACTTATCTTGAGAGTAATGACACAAATTACATTGACAAATTAATAAAAATAAATTAAAAATGACAAAAAAATGTTTACGATTTTTTGTAATTTTTTTTTATACAAATTTTATTTTAACTACTAATTTGGTTATCTACGAAAGAAAAGATTTAATATTTTATTTATCATAATAAGTAGCTATTCTATGTTATTCAGATTAAATAGTATGAAAAATTAAGCATCCTGAGATAATGTATATTAATTACTAGTATCAATTGCTATTAATTTAAACATTCCACTATGCACATTCAATTCTAGATTCCAATAGTTTTATAAATTTTAAATTTTTATAACTCAAAACATTAATTACTCACATAATTCTATTATTTTTATTATATTATAAGATGTGTTTATTAAAAATCCTATTATTCTCTCTCAATTGACAGTTAATATTGATCTTCTAAACTACTTAATATAATAAATTCAAATTCCACTTAGTTAATAAAATATTTTTCCTTCGAAATAAAAATTAAAAACAGACTTATAATTAAGTAGCTTATCTTTGAACTGTTTTAATTCTTTTCCTTAGTTGGCACATATTTCAGTCTTTAATTATAAATTAAAAAAATATTTGACTTAACTTTAATTGAAATACATATAGTGGAGATTGAATAAAGAATAATTAAAGCTGAAATATAGGCACATAAGGGAACTTATTATAAGTTCGGTTCTAAAAACAAGAACCCTCATTTTTAAAATATGCGTCTTGCGTATATATTTGTTCTCTATTCAAGTTGTTTTGCTTTTTATCATACGAACATCGATAAAAAAAAATTCCAGTAAAATTACCGAACTAAACAGCTATGACGCTTCCGGCAAAATGAAATATAATTTAGGTTAATAAAACCTAAATATTATTATAATAAATAATATAAAAAAAATAATCCATTAATTTGTTAATTCTACCATTTATATGGTAGCAGATTTCTGGAAATTCAGGTTTTCAAAATTATAGTTCCTATTACCACACATTTAGTAAAAAATACAAAACTGAAAAGCAAATTTAACCGAATAAATGTTTTGGATGCCCTGCTCTTAAGTATCATAATAAAATTATTAAATTTCACCACATTTGCCAAATTTCAACACATATTATAGAACCATATTTCTTCGTTAATTTTGCTACTATCATTACCAAAACACTTCGGTAAAATTTGCAGAGCTCTTTGGTATTCCAAAGGAGGCAGAAATGGTGAAATACGCACAAAGTAAAAGCAACATTAAGGGGTCCAAACTTTGGGCCATTGTCCTGGACAAATTATTGGGACAATATTTCCCAGATTGCAACTGCAGCCTCCATTTTGGGGATTAGATATCCGAATCCATAAGAAAAAAGAAATGTGCATTAAAAGAAAGTACGTTATTAGGTCGGATTTAGTAATTTAAAGTATCGTCTGTACAGATTAATAAGCGTATTTGATGAAGCCATCTCGAACCATTAAGATTCAGAATGGGAAGATCTGATTATTAGATAAGAAGATATTTAGGATAGGCCATTTATTTATTTTTTGTGCATTGTATATCCTATCTGTATTCACATAGCCGAGAGTTATTGCTTTTTTGTTGCCTTTTTATAAGCATTAATGTAATAAATAAACAATTTTATGATGTGTCTGTGGAGCTAGTGATAAGTGATAGTCACCACGGAGCTAGTGATAAGTAGAGATTTTTCCTCTCTATCAGGTTAAATATCTATTTATCATATTTTAGTCTTATTTTCAGTTTTATTTCCGTTTATAATATCTTACGTAGGTAGTGGATTTCTTTTTCATTTTAATATATGAAAATATTTTCTGACAATATTAAAAAAAATTACATTAATGAGTGTTTTCCATCTAACAAGCTACCTTTCACGCATCAAATAACAAAACACATCAATAAGAGTGGACTAGTAGCAGCGGTCTTCTTTGTCCGAAAAAGAGTAACCAAGTCTGCGAGATCTTAACTCTCTGGAGACCATGAAGAGTAGTTCGTTATGGGCGAAGGACTTCTAACCTGACCAGTCCTCTTTGATCACTGCAAATTGAATTACACCATTCACTACTGCTGCGACGGGACTTAACGACCTATAGTGGGATAGTGGCTGCAGCACTTGTTCATTTTTATGCTTGATGTAAAGGGGAAAAAGTCGCCAATCTCTCAAAGCTAGCCAAACTGTCCTTCGGGGCCATTTTTGGAAAAGGGCATCTTTGGTGTATTTATGGAAAATCGATTTAAACTTTATTTAGATATGACCTGTCAGGTACTCACAGTTATTGTTCTCTTTTTCATAGTTTTTAGATAATTGCCCATTAAGACATGATAGATTATTTTACACATCTCTTATTCAGTTTATTGGGTGTTGCTTTTTTACATTAAAATATAAAATACAGTAACAATTTATTCAATTGTTTTTACTTTGAAAGGTCGTAATAGTTTTCCTTGCAAGAGAATTTTTGTATAGCGCTTTCAGAAAAATATGAGTTTAATGTTAAACAATATATCCCTTGTGAAATCACTGCAAACTTTATTAGATAAATTAAAACGTATTCTCTTTCATCTTAATCATGGAATTGCATAAGCAAGTTTTAGAAAAACTTGATGTAAGACAGACCTATCAGGCCTCTGTGCACCCCCACAACTATACTCCATATTTTTTTCATTTAAAAGGTATCAAATTAATTTTTTTTTTTTTTTTGATTTGAGTGTCTGTGGCAACGAAAAGCAAGTAACAACGACTTAACCTTAATTTCATTAGATTAAAAACATATTTTTTATAATATTTGCTCTAAAATAATATTTAAAAATGTTGCTTGATAAGAAAAACTTATAAAAAAAATGAAAATACATGTATTTTTTAGATTACTTAACGTCATTAATTGAAGACCATCGATCAATAATCTGTAAATCGTCCTAAAATTAAATGCGATTTAATTCATTAACCTTGTCAGAGCTTCTGGAGTCTCGGACCACCTTGCAGTTATCTTGTTTGACTCTTTTCTTTTAAGCTTCAAAATAAAATATAATATTACACGATAATAGATTAAAAATATAAATAAAATAAGATAATATTAATGGCATTAAGATGAAGTAGAGTTGAAGAATATTTTGATTCAACAGCTGGAGAATATTTGGTTTCAAAATAAATAACAATGTACAAATACCTTTTATTTTTAAAGCATTGGGTAACCGATGTTTTCTAAAATATAAAATGAGAAAAATGCATTTCTAAAATACTATGAAATGTCTTCTAGTTTTTCTGTTCGAGTACTTCTCATAATTTTAAACTTATATTTAATAGATTAGATAAGGCAAGAAAACCATTAAGTTAATTTCCTGTTTATCAGCATCTCTGTCTCAGTAAACGTTTCAAAATTTGGCAAAGAAATTATGACTTCCTTATTAAAAATGGTTTTGCTGGGACTATAAGAGGGTTAGCGACAATTATGAGATTTTAATAATTAAAAACAGTAAACTCTTTATACAAAAGTGATAACTATGCTCTACTTGAAATAAATTCAAAAATTTCATAAAAAGAAGATATTTCAGTAATTAAGAGATAGTATAAATTATTATAAAATATTTGTAAAATATTGAAAATTTTTAAAAATAACTTTTGATATTAGTACTCATATTAAGGTGCCAAAATACAGTCGAAGACAAAATTATGATTTTTTTTTTTTAATTTAGAAATTTTTATATAGATTTATTTCTGTATTATTCTTTAAAACATGGTATTAATACAGAAAAATATAAAAAAATATGGGGTGAAAACTGATAAAAAAAACATACATTGAGCTTCACCGAAAATTACGTAACTTAGTTAATATTTCTTATTATTCTTGCTTTAATATACTCAGAGAAATACAAATTAGAGAAGATATATATATATATATATATATATATATATATATATATATATATATATATATATCTGTGTGTATGCGTCTTCAATTAAAAAATTTCTTTTATTTTTAATCACTGATTTATAAAGTTCTTCTTGCAATTAGTTTAAAATAAAAAAAAATAATTAATGTTAATTAAAACTACCATTTGTATTCCGTTTATCATAATTTATTAATAATTCATAGTAACAAGATGATATTTAATAAGTAAGTAATAAAAAGCAACAACATTAATTTGGGGAGAAATAACGCCTTAAACTATTTTAAATACTTCAATTAAGAATTAAAAGGCTTATCATTTTTTAGAAAGAATATAATAAATAAACTGCTTTTATTAGATCAGGGGCGTTTCTTCAAAAATTTTTAGTTCATTTAAAAAAATAAATATGGTACAATTTAATAGCTCCAATTCTTATTAACTAAATGATAAAATATAATATTCCATTGTAATAATTTACTTTAACTTGAGGCCTATATGATTGTTTAGACTAAACAATTTTTGTTAAAGTTTTCTAACAATTACATTGCATGCCTAAATTATATTGTTTCTTCTTTGTATCTTTTTGTAAGAAACTTAAACAAATAATATTAGTATTAATACTTTAAAAAAAGTCAGAAAGAAATCCATATTTTTAAAATTATTAAACTGTTTTATTAACTCATTTTTTTGTTCTGATAAAAGGTGTCATATATAAGACCTGAAATAATAAGGTGTCATATATAAGACCTGTATCTCACCTGAAATAAATATTCGATTTATTTCTCCAACTCAACCAGAGAATATTCTTGAAATCTTGTGAAAATTTATTATGTTAATAATACCATTACAAATGACAAGTCACATTTCTGCATATGTTTTTAGTAGTATTTACTTTTTATTTTTAAAAATCACTAAAAAAAACATTAAAACATTGATTTTTAAAACTAGAGTACTAATTTGTTCCTTGTAAAATTAAATATAAGAATTATAAATAATTATTGTTGAACATAATTTTGCTTAAATTGTCTTTTTATATATGCTTTTGGATTTCACAAGTAGTTGCGCATGCGTAACTAAAACTCAAAACTGATATTAACATCGATAAATATATTTAACTAATAAAATTTCAATTTTGAGATAGTGGTCAGTTCTTTCCCGTACTTGATTATTCAAAGTATTTAATACTCAGTACGTACTTCAGTGTAATAAATAATTTATCCATGTTTAGTTAACTACATACTTCATTATATTGCTGCAACTCTAGTTGGATGTTAATCTAAAAATTCAAAGTCCTATAATTATATAAGAAGTTTTTCCTGCCATTAGATTTTCGTAAATTCTAACAGAGACTGAAAAATATATATCGAAAAAAAAAAATAGCAGCAAGAATTCACAGCAAGAATTTATTTTCTAATTCAATAATTCAAACTTAGTAATAAATTAATTGTTATAATTTTTTTCAGCATTTATACGAAATAAACTTCTTTAACTTGTATAAATAGGTAAGGAAATTAATATTTAGTCAAAAATACTTGCAACGTTAAGTAAAAATAAAAAAAGTGCCAAAAGCTAATTGTCAACATTAGCCTGAATTCCGTCATGTCGTTTTAGCTTAAATTGATTCTATGAAACTCTCAATTTCAAAATATTTTTTCAATTTATGAAGTTGGTACATTTCTTTAATTCCAAGCGGCAGTATTAATAAAACGGATAGATACTACGCTTGTGCTTTATTATATTTTTCTTTATTTTAATAAACTAAAGAGTTCAAGTTACAAAAATAAAATAAAAACACTATAACGAATTCTTTTCGAATATTTAACGTGAAAGAAAAGAGGAATAAAGATTCTTAAATTTATTAAAAAATGGGTAATAACGCATGATTTACGATCAAAATCTTTTTCCCATCAGTAAAGAAAAGAAAGGCGCGTTTTTAACTTAGGGTACAATAACATTTTATTGATTTCTATCTTAGAAATATGATGAAATTTTCTGACTTGCAGCACAGTATTTGAATTGAAAAGGGGTATTTCATTCTACAATAGTTATGGAATACGGAACCGTATGATTTTCATCATTAATTTGTAAAGCACTATCAGGAATAATTTGTAGGAATGGAGAATTCATTTGTAGACACTTCAGCAATCCTTGATTAGTATTTCATTAATTTCAAGAATAATTTCGTCACGAAATTAGGCAACTTGTGACAAAACAGTAGGTCTCAAGTATATGATGAAAAGTTTCTTCCACTCGAAACTTGCATAGAGATACATTGAGTGCTTTGAAGTTGTTAACTAGATTGACGAGACTAGAACTAGATAATCGAAGATAAAGTAACGAGGTCTACAGACTTTTTGTATGGTGGTCAAGGAGATGGTCTCATGCTAGGAAGATCCGGTGCCCGAATTCGGCTTCGGACATGGGTGTCATTTATCTCTCTATTCTATCTATCCTTGTTGTGTTATGCCACCGATATGATACCTATGTAATAGTTAGAAAGGTTTAATAAATTAGGCACAAGTTTATTTATTTTTTTTTTTTTTGAAAAAAACAATCAAACAATAGATTGAAGAAATATTTCTTTAATTGTGACGAAATTCGTTTTCTCGAAAAAGTGGTGAGAGTTATTTACTCACTTTGACAAAATGTTTGCTCGGCGTAAACACCAGGAAACGGTTTTTTCAAAAACGAAGAAGTTGTTGTGATATTTGAGTGTCAATTTTTTACTGTGCACAGTATAGCAAACATGATATTACTTGTTCTCGCAATGGTCTATCCCACGTTAAAGACACACCAAAAGAGCACAAAGTAAGCTTATTTATTCAATCTTGTTTAAAATAAATGAACAGATGTTTTGAAATTTTAAGGAAGTGTATTTTTTCTAACACTTTAAGACTTAATATATTTTATTTTTATTACAAATTATTGTAAGAGACTCTAATATAAAACAAAACAGGTACAGTAATATGTAACACTAAATTGTAAAGTGATAATAGGAGAATGGGTTTTAAATAAAAAAGTCTATTTTTATTTCAGTAAAAATTAATGAAAAGTGAAATAGCAATTTGAAGTATTAACATATATCTTTTCTCAATTGAGTCATCATATATTATCGAAACTTTTTTTGGTAAATTAAATATAATACTAATATAATAATTTGGTAAATTAAATATAATACTAAATATAATACTACTAAAATAATGTAACAAATTAAGTGCCATTAATGAGAAAAGTGGTAACTCAGTGGTTAAAAATCCAGTCTGGAGGGGCCAGAGTTCAATCCTTGCTAAGACCCACTGGCGTGCGATATACGTCCTCGTAAAATTCATTAAACCGTGTACCATGTGTACAGGCATCTGTTTAAAAATTTCCTACCCCTTCAGATCTATGTCTAAATTGAGGAAGTATGCTCACGAATAAGCGATGATGTTGACATTTATCCGTGGGATGCTGAGTTAAGATGTACTTTCACGCGTGAGGTGCTTTCTTGTTAAACAAAAGGCGCACCTTCCGTACTTAATTCGCAAAATATTAATGACTCATCCAAGTGTCATTAGAAACAACAGCAAAGTGCAATTACCGAAATTAGTATTTATTTCTGGAATTGCTAATTTTCTGTCTTGTACTGCGAATCGTTTTATGAAATACATACAAATGTCTTTTGATTGCCTTTTTCAAATATACGCATCTCTTCTATAAACCTCAGCTAAAATGATTAAATAGGTATAACTAATTTATTAAATGCATCGCATTTTTATTTAAGCTATGCTGAGGAATAACTAGCACTTTAAAGCTTCATAAAAATTAAAAGTTTCGAAGTAAAAAATTAAAGATTAATCAATTGTTCTTTAAGAGCTGGTGGAAAGGTAATTCTTTTAGCTTTATTTGTTTTGTTGACCAAAAAGGAAAATTCAAAATTACACTTTATTTACCGTCTGCGAGACATAATTCAAAAAGCTCTTCCTCAGAAAATATTGCATGATCATTTTAACCAAAACTACGTTTATCAAATAGCAACGCAGGTGGAGTTTCACCAGGGGAAAAATGTCTCTCAAACCGAGGTATATACGTTCTCGTTACTACGGCTTCAAAACTTCAACTGCATAATTACGTTTGCGTCATATGGATTGTGTTTTACTGGAGTAAACGTCCGATGAAACAGTTCCTGAGAGACACACCATCTATGAGTTTAGTGTACACTTCTGTCTCTGTTCTTTTGTTTCCTTATTTTATTCCGGTTGGTTTATTTCATGCCATGGAGACCGTTTTCCTTTCAAGGAGGTGAAATATCAGTAAAGTCGGTTCAAGGAAAAGACCATCTATCTTGAATGTTCGGTAACGGTTTTCGAGCTGCCTTGTTATTAATTGTTGGGCAATTCACGCATAATTTCTGAAAGGAGAAGGGCTTGTTTGAAATTTTATCTTACTTTTGATGGTCACGCTATGTGTTTTTTGAAAAATGATGCGAGGGATTTTTAGCTAGGCTAGAAATAATGATTCTTTTCAAAATATGATCGGGTATATTTGACATCTTCTTTATAGAGTTAAGTTATTAAGTATGATATAAAATGTCTTTATTTAGCTTAACCTGTTAATTATGGTAAACTATTAAAATTAAATAGCATTTAACATGTTGGTGTGAGTGTGCTTTAAATAAATCCACGTTAGCTTCTATTCGCTTTTTTTCTGTGTTTTCTTTTTTTTTTAAATTTAAATTCCTGCGTTAAGTAGTAGTTTAACTCTCAAGTAAAAAAAAATAAACATATCTTTAAATGTCATTTTTACAGTTCCATGTGCCTTTAACTTTATAAACCTTTGAATGACTAAAACTCTTCAAACTTTAGCCAAACTTATTATTATATTCAAGAGTTAATTCTAAAGTTAAAATGTACATTGGAAACTAAATATACAATGTTCACATGATTTACATAAGTAAAATGTGTATTTTATCATATATAAGCTCACAAGTTTATGTCCCAAACTTTAACAAAATATGCCTTACATTGCATTAGAGACTTAGGTTAATGAAATTAGAAATATTTTATTAGAAATATTTTAGGTTAATGAAACAATATTTTTTTTATCAAATTGAGTTCACATGAATGTGTGTTTTATAAGCTGAAGTCAAGTTTAATGGCATTATTTTTTTATGAAAAACAAAACAAAAACTTAAAATAATGATTTTAGCTTTTTTCCGGAATAGTTCAATAGTTATAGCTTAATTTAACTGAGAAAACTATTAGACATAGGTCTAATAGTTTAAATCGAACTCATATTTTTGTGTATTCTTTCTTAAAATACGTTTTAACGAATTCCAAGGCATTTTAAAGAAATAAATCAAATATTACCTTTGAAATTGAATCTTGTAGTGATTTAATTTTAATAAAAAATGACAAGTTTTATAATATTGCACCCAACTTGTTTTGAAGATTTGGTTGGCAAATTAAAATTTAGAATACTCCATTTTCTAAGCTTAAAATTGCTTTGAGTAAACTATTCAGAATTTCTTAAAAGAAACTGCTTAGATAGAACAAGAGGCGAACAGAAAATAAAAAAATTCATAGTAAATAAACAGTAAAAAAAAATTCCTTGAACATACAAAGAGAAAAACAAGGATTTCAATTTCATTACCTAAGTTCTTATTCAAACAAATATAACCGGGTTTCGCATAGACAGTTACGTGAAATACCGTTTATTCTGCCCATTCGCGAAAGGGACTTTCTTTCAGATACTTTAATATAGCGTAATTTATTTCATAACTACAAGTAGTCACCCTACCTATATGATGGATGTAATCTGCGCCTACCATGGCCAGTTAATTATGGTTAATATATATAATATAAACTTATAATATATATATATACACGGTATTTAAACCATTTATTTACTAGTTTTTCCCTTTCATATGGTAATGGTTTGCCAGAAATTCTAGTTTTCTATATTGTAGTTCTTATTAACACACATTTAATAAAAAATACAATACTGAAAATGAATTTAACCAAATAAATGGTTTTGACGATAAAAGTACCACACTTACCAAATGTTATTAGATATTATTAAATCGTATGTTGTTTTAAATCTTACCAAAATCGTTAAGCACATCGGTAAAAGTTACTGAGCTTTTTGCAGCTTCCATAGAGCAAGAAACAAAAGTAAACTGTATCAATTTCGGGTATTTTTAACCGTACTTTTTTCTCAGTGTGTATTGTTGAATATTTCCATATTTTAAGAAAATGTAATTTAGTTCTGTATTTTTCTCAAATCATTGTTGTTCAATAAGGAATCAAGTGTGAATGAAAATTTTTGAATAGAATTTATGCATCATAAAAATAACTAGTTTTATTTAGTTACAAAATTTCAAGTGCCATAACTCTTTTAAAAATAATTTTAAGTGCAAACAAAAATGTAAATATACAATTTATGGATAAGCAAACATGGATATTTTATTCGATTAGTAAATATTACTATGAATAGTTATTTTATGCTCTTCCTAGCAAACCATTTACAATTAATGAATACTTAAAATGCTTCTCTTAAATTGATTCAAAGTTACTTACTAAGCTGCTTATTTAAATTGTGTTACGCGTAAAAATTATTATTTTTTTTAAAAAATCAAGCAATTATTTGAATTATCACATCTTATAATCATAAGCAAATATATACACGACGAAGATTAGAATATATGTAAAAGGTATAAGTTGTTAACTAATGATCATTTGTCTTAAAAGAGTTCTTTAGTTAAGTTTATGCTTTTAGGGTATTATTCTTTTCAAATCCTTTTAAAGTTCTATCCAAGCCAATAAATGAGAAAATAAATGAAAGTGTAAAAGTGCACTTAGAGATTTACTCTTATTCATAGCCAGAGGGAAATGATTACTCTCAGATTTCAATACAGCTTTCTTCCAAAATATTCCATTAAACAAGCAAGAGTTAAATCCCCCAACATTTTTACAATAATTATGCTTTTATTCGTAAAAACTTATTTTATTACATAGCATTAGTGCAATTCTTTCATAACAGTCAAATAGTTTTTTTTTCCTTGAGAATATTATTTTTAATTAATTCAAAAATGTAAATAATTGCAGAATTATTCATACGATTTCATATTAATTATGGATTAAGAATCTGATAGTGTTTTTAATTAATAGTCATTAGGCAAGTAATTACAGTGAATAAATTTGTAAAGCTTTAAAATATTAATGCTCAGAAATATTTTACTAATAATTGTAATTTTTAACTATGAATTGGTATTTTAATATTTTGATAATTTAATTGAATGAAACAAAAAGTATCGTTAGGTATATTTATATCATGGAACAACTTGATATTGTTTTAAAAACAGTTTTTATTATTATTCTGCAATACTATAAGCTTATTTAAATGAAAAAGATACATTTCATTCCCGTCGGGAGACATTACATAAATTTAATCGAATAAAATAATTTTGTGAAATAGAAAATTTTCTCGCATTTTTATTTTATTCATACTGTATTCCATTTTATAACCATGATGATGATTTTGTGCTTTAAAGTTAATTAAAAAAGCGTTACCTGTTTTTTTAATTTAAACGTGAATATTTCCAAGCTCTGAATTATTCAAACAAGCAGTAACTCTCATTGACGTTTCAATTGATATCGATGCAAAGATTTTTATTTTAACTCGATACTTCAAAATTTGATGAAGGAAAATTAAAAAAGGTATCTTAGAAAAAAATGTGCAGTTTTTTTTCTTGAACATACTTGTTTATTTCAAAAGAGCAGTATATTTAAAATTTGTTTTCTCAGGAAATATTCAACCGATTTCTTTAATGTTCTGAATATTTCTTTGCAAAATTATGTTTTTTAAAATGATTTAAAACTTTATAAACTATAACCTTATAACATAATTAAAAACTTTTCGACTATTATTAAATGAAAAAATGAATGATTATTAATTTATGATTATTGAGAAATTGTCTTTGGATAAATGTATTTTATAATTGTGTGCTAAACTTCATCAATTCGCTTGAAAAATTTTCGAGATATAGGGGAAAACACAAATGGTAAAATTAAATTAACTAGGTCCAAACTTTGGACCGTTCACCTGACCAAATTACTGGGATCATATTTCCCCGATTGTGAATACTCCCTATATTTTGAGAGTCAGGAATTCTAATATTTCAGGGAAATGCGTTTTTGTGTCTAATTTTGTATCTTAAAATATTATCAGCAATAATTAATTTGCATATTTGAAGCCACCCCTCAAACTCTTAAGATTGAGTCCCAGTACGTGAAGATCCGATAGTTAGATCAAAAGTTATTCACGGTAGGCTTTTTTTTGCGCACTGTACATTGCAAGTATCCCAAATTTTCAGTTGATTCATATGATGGTAGCAAAAAATACAGAATCTTTTTATTCAATATATGGAAATCGTGGTGTTTCCTTACATTTTTCTATTTAAATTAGGAATTTTTGAATAATTTAGCTTAAACAGCAAATTACCTTCGTATCTTCAATTTTAATTCCAACTATTCCAAATATCTTTTTTTACATGAACCGAATTTTGTTTTGTTCCTTTTTTTGCCGTCCTTTATATTTAAATTTTAAAAAAACCTTCTGCTTAAGGATAAAAAAAAAATAAAAATATAATCTAATGCTGATTGATTTCTTTAAGATAAAAGTTATTTATTATCTTGGTGTATGAGATCATAAAATAAGTTATTTAATTATTAACACTTCTGTGACAAGATTTTTTTTCACGTATAAAATTGTAAGACCTTATTACTAAGTGAAGTGAAAAAGCAATGATGACTTATTATAGCATTATAAAAACTAAGTATAGCTTATGATTACTCCATTGCTTAACGTGTCACATAGTTTAACGTGTGCTCCATTGCTGATGCATATTTTACTTACAATAAAAAAATACCTAATTTATGTCTCATTTTCGAAACAAAAATTTTTATTTCTTAAGAAAATAAAAGAAATTAAATATTATTATCATTATTGAAGAAACTTTTTTCAAAAAGTGTGCTTAGAGTTTATTGAAAAATTTGAATAGAAATGTATAAAAATGCTGTACATCATTTAACCTGTCTCTTCTCATTTCATTACCTTGATGATATTTTAATCCTTATAATCTTTATTAAGGCTATTTCTGTCGTTATTGTAGACAGAAGACTAAATCCCTATGTTTTGAAGGGATTAAAAGCACCCTAAAATCGTAATATTGAGGCATTTAGTTAATTTCTGTTAGAGGTAATAGGAATTTTAAGGAATCTCTTTTTTATTTTCGTATTTTGGGCAGTTTTAATTTATTAGTCGACTGTCTGAGCGAATTTATGTTCGATAGATTACTTTGAATTTTTTTTTAAAGTTTTGTTGAAAAGCCTATAGTGATTTTTTCTTCTTTAAAACGTTTTTATAAAGAAAATTTCTTTCAAATTAGTTTTTCGTCTTTTTATTATATTTTCTCATAAAGTTAAATTAAGAACTGTCATTAAAGAAAAGATGAAACTTACGTAAGCATTTTTTTAATCTTATTTTTAATCCCATTTTATTCGTTTTTCTTTATAAACCATGAATTCAAATTAGTTTCAAAATAATATTTTTTTTATATTTTTAAACTTTCATTTATAAGCTTTTCGAAGCAAATTAACCACAGTTTTTTTCTTATCTTGATCTGCTTATTCTACGCATGAATTTATTCTTTTTGTAAAAACATCACAGTGATTATCTGCAAAATCGAATTTTTCTCAATTGATTTCGCGATGAAATAATGAATAAACCATTGATATTTTATATATTATTCCACATTTTTTTCTAAATTTAAACCATTTGCTTGCGAAAAAAATACTTGTTTAATTGATAATAAGGTAGTATATACATTAAGAATGATACCGTCGCTCACCAATAAAATGACGATATGTAACTTCCTGAGTTGTTGAATGGGTTAGTTTTAAAAATGTAACTCTCTGAAAAGTAATTTAGTTACTCTAGGGGTATATTTAAAAAAAAACATTTTTATAGAATGTTGTATATTAAACAAAAATGCCATAAAAGACTTGGTTTAATACTTATATGAAAAAATAAAAACAATTGCAATAAAAAATCCTATACTGAGAAAAAACCATGGTCAAAACTACCGAAATAAGGTAAAATTTATCGTTTTTTAGGCCCTATGGGAGTACCAAAAAGCTCAGTAATTCTTACAGAATCACCTTGGTAATGAATTTGTTAAAATTAGCAATAATATGTGGTTTTATAATATGTGATAAAATTTAGTAAAAGTTGTAAAATTTGGTAATTTTATCATAATACCTTAGAATATTGAAAACCATTTACTCAGTTAAATTTGCTTTTCAGATTTGAGTTTTAACTAAATGCTAAACTAATACGAACTATGATTTTCAAAATCAGAATTTCCATTAAGCTGATACTATATAAACGGAAAAATTACCAAGCTAATATTTTTTAACCAGCAATGTCATTACCATAGAGTAAGGCAATTTTACCTGGATATTTTTCTCTTAGTACATAAAACAGAAAGAAAAAAATAAATGCAGACATGTAGGCGCATTTTCAGATGAACCAGATGAAAATTGACAAAAATGTTGTGTTTGCACTTGTAAAAAACGCTATTCAATTTAAACTATTTTTTTCAGTGTAGGTAAAGTTCAAATTTAATAGTTTTATAAAAAAGCTGGAATTTAAAAGTTGAGTGCATAGCAACATTTTAAAGAATATAACACTAAGTCATTCTTTGCTTTATCAAAAGTTTGGTGCAAAATTGTGAAACAAAATATTAAAGCCTTGTCATTTCCAATTTATAAAGTTTTTCTTCTTCTCTAATTTCAAGCTGATAGATAGTAAATAACAATAAAAATCAATACATAATATTTGAATAATGAGGTAAATAACTACTTGTATTTGTTTTAGAAAACACCAATAATAATATAAAAACACAAAATATAATTTAATTTTAAAAAAAAGCACTTCAATTTGTCGATAAAGTTCAGGATTAAAAGAATTATTAGAAAAAGACTTTTGAGGTTTCTTTAAGTTATCTAGCGTTAAGGTAGGTCATTTTGTGAAATGTATAGCACTTCTTTTTTTCTGAAAGTTTCATTCTTTTCTAAATATTAACGGAATCAATCATGCTTTATCTAGGTTCTGAAGCTGTGACTGTCGTTTTATATTCTATGCGGAATGCAATTTAAGCCGCACATCGATTATTTCTTCGTGGTCTTTAACTAAAGGAAAGCTTATACTCGGCAATAAGGAATTTTATTAATTTAAACTATTTATTTTCATACATTTAAAGGTTGTGTTTTTGAGGGAATAAAATATAGTATTTTAAAACAATTTGAACAGAAAAAAGCCTTACGTATTTATCTTAAAGAAGTTCAATCATGCTGAAGAATGTTTCCAAATAAAGAACAAAGTTTGTTCAAATTTTGTATTTAATAAACGCAGTAATTAAAATGTAATTTCAAATTTACTTCATTTGTCTTAACTACACCATAGTTTTTTGAAAACTTTTTTTTTATGTTTTGCAGTAAATAGAGTTAAAACAACTGATTCATGTACTTAATTGAGATACTTTATGACAAATCGCTCTCATTTCGTAAAATTAGCTCTTAAAACTGAAGGATAACATGCATAGTATATTATTCGTAATGCTAAGCGTTGTGTAATGTATATATTGCTTTTTTTTCAAAATATTGTTCAATACGTCTAACAACTCAAAAAATTAGTTTAAAACTAGTTTTATACGTCTGACTTATTTAGAATAACTTGAAAAAATTTTTAAGTTATAAATTTACGTTAAAATAGAACATATGAACTCGATCAACTACCATTTAGGCTATTAATTGTGGTATAGTTTTAGGAATGATAATTTTTGTAACACGTTTACGGATCAGTATTCAGCGACAGATGTAATAAGCAACGCAAATAATTATTTTTCAGTATTTAATTTATCAATTACTGAAAAAAAAATTAAATAAAAATACGAAGACAATTTTTTCATGTTAACACGATGATAAATAACGTAGAATAAAATAATTTTACGAATAAACTAAGATATAAAAAAATAAGTAATGATTTATTTTTAACTAAAATGGTAAAATTAGTTGTTTTCGTCATTTTTATGAGCTTTAGTATTCAATTATAAATTATTATAAGTTGTAATAGGTTGCCTGCTTTAAACGTCGTATTAATTTCAACAGATTACTATTTTAATTTTTACTGAATAATGAGAATAAATATTAATACATATTTATATAAACAAGATATAGTTATAGAAAAAATAGGCTTTATTTGAGTTGTATAAAAGTTATTAAAAACAACAACAAACTAATTCCAGTAACTGATGATGGCAGCTTGTTAGCAAATAAAATTGTTGTTCCTTTATATATAATAAAATAACACTTATCTTAACTATAAAATGTAGGAAGCAAACAGGAAACATTACATCAATAACTTCATCTTTTTGTGAGTCATTATCATTTTGAGAAGATTGCTTCAACTAAATATATTAAACTCAAATAACATTTCGAATTATGGTACATCATTAATAGCTTCACACGCGTCTATTAATGTTTCAGAATGATTCTTTAATGATGCTTTGAGCATGGAAGATTCGTAATATTTTGTTTTAAAGGAAATATCATTTCAGAAGAAAAAAATATATATTATGCATGATCCTACAATTGGAAAATCTTGACATAGGATTTATACAGGTTTCAACAAAACATGTTATCATTTGTTGTCTAGGAAACTAAAACAAGAATATTTCGCAATTCAAAACATTTTAAGACACTTGGAAGAAGTCTTTTTGTAAGAAAAACCAAAACATATCACGGCATATTTATTACGTTCATTTTTTAACTCTTCTAAATCAGAGAAAGTTTTAATTTAACAACACAATAATATTGTAAAAAGAAATATCTTCAATTGCATGATTATAGTACTGTAATTTTTCAAGATATTGATTTCACGTAAATGCTTAATGTAGTTATATACTGCGACAAAATGTGCGTGAAAGCCAAAAGAATGATTTTTATCAGCCCCCCTCTTTACCCTACAAACACATATAAAATTTTTGATTTCGTGTTAAGGATGTTGCATACATATATTTATCGTTTTGTAGTTTTCTATAGATATAGTCACAAATCTGGTTTGTAATGACGTAAAGAACACCAATTTGAGACAATTTATGTTGAATTATTTAGGAGATATAAAAACGCATTTGTCGAAAAAGGTATTACATATTTTAGTCATGACAGCGCGTGCAGATAAGGGTTTAGATTTAAAGCGTGGTTCATAGCTTAAGTAGAGTTTTTATGCATACTATTTATATGTCTGGAACAATCTCTTTTTTTAAAAAAATAATAAGTATCACTAAATGAACTGTTTGAATTTTTAAATAACATGAATCGCATTTCTAGAATATTTAAAACAACAAAACTGAATTCTTTAGTTATTATCGATATGTTTTACAACTGATTTCAGTTTCAATGTTCAGTTCACTTTCAAATTTTTAGTATTTTTTTATGCTTTTAAATGTGTGTCTATAGTACAAAAGTTATGCTTAAAAGTGCACTGAGAGACAAAATTTGGCCAAAGTAACCAGAATATGTTAACATTTGTCAAGTTTCGGCTCCATAGAAACACCAGAAAGCGCAGTAATTGCTCGAATCAATTAATTATCACTCGAATTATTCCAATTGAGCGTAAATCCATAAACTGGTCAGATGATATTACTACTCAGCATGTGGTATAAGTCAAAAACAATGTTTTATTAGATTCATTGCCATTTACATTCTCGAGTCTTTCAGAAGTATCATTTTATCGGTGTCTTTTTAGAAACACGGCTTTATCTGAATTGTTTGTAAATTTGTTATTCCAGAATAAAAGAAATTCAACGTATTTTTATATTTAAAAAAAGCGTATAAAACGTATATACATACAAAAAGAAAACAACGAAACAGATTTTCGCTATGTTTTAATATAGATATAAAAAAAATATATTTGTAACAGACAAATTAGGAAAACGGAAACAGTTTAATACGCCTTTGCGATACATTTATTTCCCAAAATACACCTACAAAGTGTTAATGCTTACACATTTCTCATTTCATCTAAGAATTGTATACAATGCTAAGTAACAAACCAGCAAAGCATGGAATATCATTATTGCATACTTTTAATTAGCACATTGATCGCTTATTTATATTATTTGAAAGTCATTTCTTATACTGTATTTTTATAGTAATATTTATTTATTTAGAATGATTCAGTGATTTCCCGATAATTATTACAGTAAAAATTACAGTTTATTTTATTTTGTGCTCCGTGGAATTGTTCGTGCATTTTTCTACAGTAAAAGATACCGGCATCCTAAGTATTTTTAACGTCATTTGTAATTTTTACCGAAATTTTCTCACCGAAATTTTTACAGTGTAGGTTCAGACATTATTTTGATTTTCTAAAAAAACTATTAATTGTTAGTAATCACAATGTATTAATAATAATAAGATTGCCTAAGGTAATAAACGAGGACGGATGTATGGTTCCAATACACTGTGATAAATTTCGGATCAAATTACGGTAAAAAGTTCCGAAACTCAGGATGCTGCTACTCATTAACGGAAAACCCATTTTTACCAGAACTAACGGAAAAAATATGACATACTGTAATTTTTACAGTTATAATTACTGTGCAATCACTGAATCACTTATTAAAAATATTATTGTAAAAATTATGGTAAAATATTTTACGGAAAAAAATATTTTACGGCAAAAATGGATTTTATGTATGATGCACCAAAAATGCCAGTACTTTATACCGGAATTTTTTACAGTATATTCCTTTCACTGATGTATTATATTATATATTATTAATATATTATTATTAGTAATAGTCAAATGATACGGTTAAAGTAAAATTTGTGCTTTTTAATAAATTGATAAAAATTGAAAAAATCTTCTTTAAAAATTTTATTTTTTTTGCATTCAACTCAGAAATATTAAAAAAAATAATAGTAGTAAATAAAAATAAAAAGCTACGGAGAAGTAATACGTTGTTTCCTTCTTTATGATTTCATACATTGCTTAAAGATCATTTGTGAAAATATAATTCTAGCTATTAATGCTCATATTTCTTACGCTGCCTGAAAATATCAAGTATTGTTTACAACACATTATTGCAATTCCTGCATTGTTAATAATACACAGAAGAAAAAAAATCGTATGTGCGTTTATTCACATCGAAAAATTAAATATAGCACGGCAGTCTCTACTGTTAAAAATCTCTCTGCGAAAAAAAAATGGTTAAAGAATAGTTTAACCATTAAGATTTATACGATTAAAATTAATTCCTATTTTATTTTTTTAAAACGAAATATTCAAATAATCTTAAATAACATGGTATTCAAACTTTTAATTTTGAGAAAAGTCGTTTATTGACAGTTTTCACTTAATATGTCTAAACAAGCAGAATTTCATTGCACCCAATTGTTCTACGTAATGAAGCCATTTACTTCTTTGCAGATGGATACACATTACGGTTGAGAAGGCTAATCTGTCAATATCATGACTCACCGAACTTGGGTTCTATTCAAAGCGTTGATTTCACAATTTTTCATCCTCCTTTCCCTTCAAGACATGAAGAGTTTTCAGTACCCTACAGTCGCCCATTTAATACCATAGACAGTCAGAATACAATACTCTCACGCATAGATGTCATCACCGTAAACTATCTCCAATGTCCAGTTAAATTTTATTTTAAGGGTTTAAAACTATGCTAGTAGTAAATGGTCAAAAAACGTACAGTTTTGTATTCATTGTTTTTTTAAAAAATACTAGTTATAAGCGGTTTAAAAACCGTAAAGTTTAAAATTTGCTCTTTACAGTAAACTTTGCAGTTAATTGGATGGATGGACTGCTGTCGGTTATTTCTGTGTAATTTTAAAATGAAATTTCTAACAGTTTATGGTTCCTTTTTGAAAACCTTTCTCACTTTAATCATTAAACATTGCTTGCAATAGTTATCAAAGTTGCTAATAGCTGAGAAAATTGAACGCACACTATCACAAAAGAGTTGTGCAAAGTTTAAAAAGCCTTCCTTATTGACTCTGAATATCATCTTTTTTCCCTTCTTTTGAGTATCAGCTGATTCGGAAAAGGAAAGTTAAAATTAGCACTTAGGTAATGACTACAACGCTGCTCGGAATCCGGAAAACCGTGGGAATACTTTCGTTTTGTAGAAGATTAATTAGTTGATCCTAGAAGAGGATATATTTCAGTGAAAAGTTTCCGTTCCTTCTCTTTCCAATTTACAGGTCATAGGTGATGACAAGAGTTTTAAATGAGGCAAGTACAATCAAAGTCTCACGTTTACTTCTGCAGAAGATGATCTTTTCTCTTTGGGAAAAGTTTTACCGGAAAACTTTTCGGTGAAATTAACTTTTGTGGCATCAAAATTCTTTTCCTGTATTTTTGATAAGTTTTGAAAGTGCTTTTAGCAAAGTATTATGGTCAAAGATTTCACGCTTTACTTAAAAATCTAGAAATAGTCCGTAAAGAAAGATTAAAGCTAACAGTAATTAAAAATTTCAAGCTCGATATGTTTTCAGCTTATAAAATAAGCAATTTTCATGACGAAACAGATTCCCAATATTAATATACCTTATTTACTTAATGAAGAACTACAGTTTAGTTTGAGGAACTATAGTTTAGCTTAGGTTTCTAAAATATTGATTAAAAAAGTTGTCTGGTAGGACAAAATCATAAGTAATTTAGGTTCATACTATGCAAATGAATCATATAAACTTTATCTCAAATAGTTTATTATATTCTGTATTCTTTTTACATTATCAGGAAAAACACTTATCCAGTTAAAGTTCAGAGCAACATGTTTTTGCTATAGTTTTTGCGATACACTGTTTCAGAATTGCTAAAGGGAAAAAAAATGATCCCGAGGAAAAACAGCATTTAAAGTTTCAATACACTTTAATTCTGTGAAAATATCTATAGAAAGCTTGTCTCGCCTTGTAAATCAATTCCAAATAAATTTTTTTCCATAGGAATAAACAATTTATATGAAGATAAATTATTGACCTTAGAAAGGTAAATCTTGAGAATTTTACCAAAAGTAAAAGCAACCTGACATTGCTAAAGTTACAAAATGAAATAGAATACGAAACGATATATATCGGACTTCTGAGCCGAAATGATGATACAAATCCAGTAAAAAAGCTGTCATTTACTAATTCCATGGAAAAGAGAAAAAGAGTAAAACCACCAATTAGGTGGTTTGATTCGCTGGAGAAGGACTTCCATATATGAAGATAAATTATTGACCTTAGAAAGGTAAATCTTGAGAATTTTACCAAAAGTAAAAGCAACCAGACATTGCTAAAGTTACAAAATGAAATAGAATACGAAACGATATATATCGGACTTCTATTCCGAAATGATGATACAAATCCAGTAAAAAAGCTGTCATTTACTAATTCCATGGAAAAGAGAAAAATAGTAAAACCACCAATTAGGTGGTTTGATTCGCTGGAGAAGGACTTCCATATAGTAAATCAGAGGAACTGGAAGAGAGTTGCAGCAGATAGGACAAAGACTACTTAGGTCGGTTTAGGCATGCAGCAGGCTGTAGTGCCTTGAAAGAAGAAGAAATAATAATATGCTTTAATTATAGTTGTAAAACGGTTTTCAAATATTCTTTTTAAGTGTTAATTTGTAGAGTGCGAGGTGCATTAATGTCAACATGAAGAGTTTTTTTTTTTTTTTTTTTTTTTTTTTTTTTTTTTTTTTTTTTTTTTGTATTTTCATTAAAATCAATTACTGAACAAAAATCCGCTTAAACATATTTAACACAGATAGGAAATCTTCGATATGCGAGCTACAGTGTCGTATGGTAGAGAACAGTGACATGCGAAAAAATAATGAATAAAATTTTTAAAAAAAAGAGAAATTAAATGTCTTCAGGAGCATAGTCAAAATCATTAAAAAACATACTTATTTGCTACTGTTTACAACAATGCCAAAAAATGGCACTAATTGACGTCACAACAGAATACGATAAAACAGCGCTGGTGTCTTACATATGTTAGTGGACACTTCGTGAGTAAAATATTGAATCAATTTTTTTTTAACCTGCAAAAAGTTAATTAATGACTAGCTAATGAAAGTTTAGACATCTTTTTTATTAATTTTATGTATAATCGAATTGATGGGACCTTTAAAAACGTTATTAAAAGCAAAATCTTAGTTCAAACTTTTTTTTAAATTTAATATACACAGTGAAAATTACGGCATAAAGTACCCGTACTTTGGATTCATCTTCCGTAAAACCCAATTTTACCGTAAAATATTTATTAATGACTTTTGCAGTAATATTTGTCTAATTAGAGTGATTCAGTGATTTTACGATAATTATCACAGTACAACTTACTTTTTGTTCCGTAAGATGCTCCGGTAAATATAAGTATGTCGGTAAGAAATTCCGGCGTTCTGAGTACCGGTACTTTTTACAGTAATTTGATTAAGAAAATATTACAGTACTTTTTAAATTTCCACTTCTCAAACTTACATAAAAATAAAAATACGCTATTTGCATAAAAATCGAGTAATATGTAAATGTTTTGCAGACTGCAATTCTTTGGAGCTGCAGAGTTATTTCCATCTGTTAGTTGCACTTTTCATAAAATGGTCAGCCATCCTTGATTTGTTATATTACTCCGAGTACAATATCTTCGTATTTATACATGTGGCATTTTAAATATCACTATACTTATCTTTATATTGTTTGATCAATAAATGGTCAGTCGATTTAGTGTGATTTGTGGAGAAATACTTAATGAGCAATACACTTTAACTAAGGGAAAAATTAGAGACTGTTTGTTCACAGAAGTTAATCTGACAGCTAAGCTAAAGAAAACACGGTAACTAGAGTGAAAAACAAAAGTAATTCTCATCAGGAAAAGGACCAAAAACAGTTGCTGGCTTTGAAGCGATTTGTTTTGTTCCTTCAGATTAAGTCCTTCATTTACTTTTTGTTGCGTTAAATTGTTTATATTGATCACATCGATTAAGTTAATACCATGATTGACACATTTATTACCTTGTTTTAATTACTTTCTTACGGAATGGCTTTGCGTTCGACCATTAAATTTGACTCCTCAATAGTTTCAGAGCACATTATTAATTAGCTTTGTTTAAGATATTTAAAGTTTTTGCAATAAAATATCAGCGTTTGATCTAAAATAAGGTTATATATATGCATATAGACACAACAGTCAACGTCTTAAATATGTTTGATCTATTAATAATATTTTATATATTAGCTTCAAAAATATAAGAAATCAATTCTTTATTGAAATGAAAACAAGCTTAAGCTTATGGAATATAAAACTTATAGAACAGTTTAAACTTATAAAATGGTTATTTCCAATTATGAACTAAAAACCATTGAGATGCAGAATTTTTTAATTCAGGCAGTCATTTTTTCAATACATTTTATACTTTGCAATCCATATTATAATAAAATGTTATAGTGCATAAAAAGTCCAAGGAAGACTCACAAAATACATTATTAACTATAGCTTGATGTTAACGTGAATGTTAGATTTTTATCTAACTAATTTGTAAAACATAGTTTCATTGATATATATAAATTTTCTTTTCTTCTTCAAATTTATTAAAAATACTAAATTGTTGATAAAAGTGTTTAGTTTTTGAAATTTTACAAGGATTAAAGTATTATTAGGTATAATTATATCGTTCTTTTCAATATCATAAAGCAATTAATTCTTACATTTTCATAATACGCAAGCATTTTGCTGAAACAATAATAATTAAAAAAAACTTGGTGCACACAGACAATGCACATAGTTTTTTTTTTTTTAAATCTCGTTTTTCGAGAAGAGGTTTTTCAAACTATTGGTTGCTTATACAAGTTCAAGAAAATCGAATTCACTTTAAAACAGTTTTTAAATTAACTTTAATCTGGACAGAAAAAAAGAAAGAAAAAAAAAACATTTGTTAGGAAATTTTTCCATTAAAGATTTAGTGTTCATTTTTTCAACCTTACTAGTCAATATTAGGTTCAAATTTTTAATTTAACTTCAAACATCTTTTAGCAAGTAATTGGATGAAATATTTCCTTATTTTACTCTAATGAAATCATGCTCATCTTATAATTTAACAACTAGGATTAATAAAATTCATAGAGTAAATTCAAAAAAAAATAATGAATGTTAAATTTTAGGATATTCTATTTAATTTGATATTGGCGCAGTTTTATGCTTTACATGGGCTTCAGTGTCCTATTTCTTCCAAGAAAATGTATCGTAAGCATAAATGTCGAAATTTGATATAAGACACGTATTTTCTGTAACGCTTTTAAAAAATATTGAATCTTTTTTTAGGTTTATAAAAAGAATACTTAGAAGTAATATGCAACTATAGTATATGCAATTTTGAAATTTATTGATTTTTTTAATATTCATAGAAAATTTCAATTCATAGTGTTAGAGAATAATAGAAAACCCTTTTATAAAATTAGAATATAAAGGATGCACTATTTTCTCTTAAAAATATAAAATTAACAAAGAAGTTCTGATTTGTTTCTCCAAGCATTAGTTTATTAGTCTGTTAAATATATTCTTAATTATATATTTATTTATTATTGGAATTCAATATTTGTGTTTAATTCTTATTATTTTTTTTGTTAAATAAAACATTTTTTATGCAATAATGAATTATGCAGACGGTAGCTATTTCTAATCTAAATTTAAACTATCTTAATTTTATGTAAACTTTACTTTTTCTAATAATCCTTGTCAATTTTTTTTAAAAATCTGGCTTTTAAAAAAAGCTAGTTTATCATTTGGTGACTAGCTTGTCGAACTCACCAACTTATCACCAAATAAATAAATTACAAAAACTTAACTTAAAAGCATAACTCCACTTAACTTAAAAACTTGAATGCAATCTTTAACAATAATTATTGAAAAATGTAAAATTAACATAAATTTAATATGATTTAGACAAATGTATATACCGTTTCAAATGCGCATGAACAGTCAGTTCAAAAAGGAAGAGGCCCTTAATCGCATGAAAGGAAATTTCCGGTCATGTTATGTGCCTGATAAAGGTCCTAATAATGTGCCTCTTGCCGTTTTGCTGAAACTAACTCATCATGAGAGGTATTCGCGGATAGTTAATTATAAAACTTAACAAGACTAATTATCAGACTTTAGGCGGAGAGTTAATAATAAGGCTATTAGGACAGAAAAACCTAGAACAATAACTTTAAAAAATTTGTAATTTAAAAAAAAAAATGCAAATAATTAGTTTCTTTATAATTTTAAGCTAGTTTCGTTATTCATTAAATATTTTTTAGTTTGGACAGAAGGAACAGAACAGAAAGAAGAAAAACAATAATTTTATCGTAAAAGTAACACTTGATTTTCTGAATATGGACGTAATTTACCACACATTCACATTCTTGACATTAAAGGATATCAGGAATAACAAGCGCAAAGAGATACCGGTCTGGTTCCCAGGCTGAGCTGCATTTTATCAAGAAATATTGAAAATCCATGATGACAAATATATTTTGCAGCTTTTATGGTGAATCTATGCAGTATTAGGGAACTTTTTAATATTTTCTCTTGCACCATTCATATTTGGAACAAGCAAAATTACAAATGTCTGAGGCTTGCCTCACTTACAGATCCCAGAAAATGAGATCATAGATAAATTAGTAAAAAAAGGGTTTACTGTCCAACAAACCTAGTTGAGAAAGTCTCTTATAGACCTGTTGCTTCAAGAATCAATGCAGCTAAAAGGGATTTACATTTATCCAAGTTAAAAGAAAGATCAGGGGAGAAGCCCTCGAGTAAACCATTTTCAATCTCCTGGACTATCCCATTTATAAGTCCGTTGATGCTTTTCGAATGGCCACCATGCATGATTACCACTATGCTCACCTTTACAAATTTCAAATCCTCAACAGCCTTGCTTATCATTTGCGATGCTTGCTTATCAACTGCGGAACACCCCCTCTGCCCATTTATAGAGAAAAAATCTATTTACTCCCACTATTGGGAAGTAACTTTTGATTAGCTTAACTCCTTCTTTACTCGCTCCCTTTTATTGTTCAGTTTAACTTGTTTTGATTTTCTTGTTATTAATTCTTATTTTTGAATTTCTTTTTTTTATCCTTTTTTCTTCAAAAGAATTTTGTTTACTCTCTAGCAGCTCCATTGGAAATATTATATTACATACATATATATATATAAATATATATATATATATATATATATATATATATATATATATATATATATATATATATATATATAAATATATATATATATGTAAATATATATATATATATATCTATATATATCTATATCTATATCTATATCTATATATATATATATATATATATATATATATATATATATATATATATATATATATATATATATATATATATATATATATATATATTATATTAAGCACAGACAGGGGTTCGTTTCAATTTGAAATCAATTAAACAGTCTTTAAGTCTCAAAAAAATAATATATTAACAGAATCTTCGAGAAAATACAGCTATTTCTGGCTCTCAATTACAGCTCAAATCACAGTCTAGTGCAAAATAGAATACAGGCTTTGATACCTGAGACGGTTCAATGAACGCGCAAGAGACTTTCAAATCAGAACACAAGCAGTCTAATAATGATCTCTCTACCACTTTTCTGTGTGGCACACTCCTCTTTATTTAGGCTCGGCGAGGAAAACCCGAAACTTTCGACAATTTCTAGACGATTCTCGCACAACTCGAATTCCTAGAACTATAATTATTTCGTCAAATATCGCCAAGTCGGAAAAAATGTCAACCAAGCTAGTCCTCCATAAGAAATGCATTACGCGTAATTTCTCTCTAAATTACGTTAGAATTACTGGACTTTCTTGCTAATTTTCGAAATAAACTATTTATTTAGATTCCGTTTGAAATATTAAGCATCATAAAAAAATAGGTGTACTCACAAACATTTACAAATTAGTAACAATATATATATATATATATATATGAGGAAAGAGGAAAAGTAAATCTTATTTACATACTTGTATCTAGCTTAGTTTATAAAAGCACTTTTTTCACTTTTTTCCCACGCTTAATGGATTGGTGTCTGATTTTGAAAATAAAAAAAAGAAAAATTGTGTTCGATTTTAGTCAAAAAAATCTCTGAACTGCAGGTGTGATATGATTTTGCGATGAAAGCCTTATTGAATCCGAAAAGCCATTAATTTTAATCACGTTGGCAGGAATGGCGTGAAAAAACTTTCTCGATTGATCAAAAAAGAAAGGAAAATTCTACGAGTTTTCCTTTCTTTTTTATAAAAAAAAAAGTGGGTGTGAATGGAGGCGTATGGAGGGCGACGCCATGGTAAACAATTTCAAAATGGACAATTGAGTAAAGGTGCCGCTACGCCTAGTTGCGGGGTCAAGCCAACCATAAATTCGCTTTGTTGACTGAATCTAACTCAAGTGAAAAAATAAATAAATAAAAACAAAAAGCTGGATGGAAAAAAAAACCATGGGTCACCAGCGCGAGAAAAACGAAGTTACACTTTGCAGAATCGATCAAAGTCAGTTTTACTCATTCTTTGGAGTGCGATAGTTTGTTAAGAGATACTTAGCATTCTGACAAAGAAATAATTTTTTTTTACTTGAAAAGCATTCAACTTTCGCTTAAGTGGTTTTTAAATAAATTTTAAATAAAGTGATTTAAAATGAATTAGCATAAGAAAAAAAAATTTGACTTTTCAGTAATTGTTCACAAGCATATAATGTTTGCCATACGATTAATCACCTTTTAATAATACGTTTTTGTATATATTTAAAAAAAATATGCAAGCCGAATGATTCTTATTTTCAAAAAATAGTTTTTGTACAAGTTTTTTAACTGTAATTCTTAAAAACATTACATTGTAAAGTAATTATCTAATTATTCATTTCTTTACTTTTTACTTAAAAATTTAGTGTGTATCAAATCAAACTGGATTATAGTAAAAATAAAATTTAGCTTTTTTTTTCTTCTCTATTTTTTTTTAATCTTGGTTAAATTTTTTTAACTTGATGAGCACTAAATTGTTTATTGGTTCTCACATATATCTTTTACGAAGTTTTCTTATCCAAAATATTTTAAACAATGAATTTTAAGTTACATTCTTGTTTGCTTTAAATCCCCCATTATAAAGATATAATTGGGTGGAATAGGCATTTTTTTTTCAATTTAAACGTTCTCAATTATTGAAAATCTTTAAAAAACAAATAAAAAGTTTAATAAAGTATTTTTGTTTGTTTTTTTTTTAAAAAACTTCATGTTGGGACTCGAATCGGATAATTCTTTAACCATTTAAATGCTGAATTAAAAAAGGTTAAACCAAATAACTTGAAACTTGATAAATTCACTAAAAAAGAGCTAAAGGCAACAAAAACAAAATTTCCAATGGAAAAAAAGTAAGTGTGCTTTTAACGATGTTTCATTTTTTGAAAAAGATTTTTTTTACTGAAGGTGATTATGATTTCTTTTGTTGCGTTTCAGTATATATCTTTGGACAGTACAAAACGGTATTTTCTTAAAAGTATGAAATGTCAAATATCATTTTGGGACACATATTACTACTTAAGTTTTTATTAAGGTATAAAATGTTTATATATTGATGAAAAATTTTACATATTATCCTGGAACTGCTTGTAAAATATGTCAAAATGAGCGCGATTCAAACGTCCTTAGCATTTTTACAAAATTGTTCTATGATTTTTCAATTCTGTTAACTCGTAAAAGCGCACTTAATTTTTTCCCCACTCAATTTTTTGTTGTTGCTGTTGCCTCAGAACAATCACAGGAAACTTTCACAATAATCAGAAAGGAAAACTAACATTAGCAAGAACCATTGCAATACCATTGTTGATGATTAAAAAACCCTTCTGATGTAAAACTTTAACTCTACCATTGTCAAATAACGCAAAAAAGTCCCCTGTAACAGCTTCCTATGAGCAATCACATTATCAGAAAGAGTTTTTTTTCAATAGTTAGTAATTCAATATTTAGAATTTCAATAGTTAGAATTTCCTACTAGATAAAAGCCTTAAATTATGAAACAATGCATATCTTCAACTACTCTCTGAGAATTCTGTCACTATTACTTTATCATCATCCACCTGCAAATTCATCTCAAAAGTAGTTATACCTAAACACGCAAATTTTCATTTTTCCATTTTAACAACACTATTTATCTTGAATAAGTGCCATAATACCAATTGACGTAATGCCCATAACATAAACACTCGAAATCTGAAAATAGAACCCTTGAAACGCCAGTGTTCCAAAAATGGAACATTTGGTTTTAAACTAATATTTTGACTTAATTTTAAAATATTTTGCTTTAAATAATTACCTTAAATAATTTTAAAATTCTTGACTATATTGTAAAATAAAAATTTGAATTTGGTGTCGAAAAGAGGGTTATAGTATCGATTTAAAATTTTAGATTTGTGGTAAATTGTATTACAAGCCGCGTACAAATTAAAAAATTAGATAAAATTTCTAAAACTTACCCAAAATCAAATAATTATGGAAACATAACCGAACTAACTACAAAAAATACTTGATAATGTAAAATTTAAATGGCAAAAAAAATTTGTTCAGGCTTTATTTCCCTATTAAATTCAAACTGAAAATCAATGCTCCATTTTTGGAACATAGGCATATAAACGGTTAAATTGATTTTAGGTCATCTGTAAATATACCTTTATAAAGCATTTTAGCATTTTATAATTTTAATAGCGTTTTTAATATAATATTTTTTATATATATTTTTAATGTAATATTTTTAAATTGTTTATATTCGCCTTTCATTTTCTGTGATTAAATTTTGTTTCGTCATAAAACTGACCCCTATAGAAAGAATGTGGTTTAGAACTATGTTAATTTATACCCTTCCATTAGAATATATTCTATTTATATTATATAAAAAATTCATAAAGGTTCATCTGTCATTTTCACAAAATTTCATAAAGCATGTGTATTAACAGGAGATTTTGGATTCGATCCTTAATAAAATTTTATCATAATAGTCATACACACTTTTAAGAGTTTATTTATAATAAATTTTTCGATTAAAAAATAAGTCTTCTAATAAATTTATTTTTATTTGTAAAAAATTTCATTGAAAAAAAATATATTTATTTTATAAATTTTAAAGCATAGAAATATAATTTAAATATTGACAAACATGTAGTTTTACAATGTTCCCTTAAAGTTTTCAAGCCTAGTCGAAGAGGATTAAGGTTTTAGTGTTTTATCAAGTGCACACATTGCACATATAAAAGTTAGCTACTTACATTTATAATAATTTGTTTCTATGATTGGTTATTTTATTACCAACAATAAATCCGCAACTAATTAAAAAATTTTTTTTACTGTTGCACTATAGTTTTTTATTTTCATTTCTAATGCTGCTAAGAATTAATTTCAGAAAAAAAATATGCGCAACATTAACAAAAAATTTTAGATAATTACAGTTTCTAAAAAACAACCTTGAATAAAGATTAAAATTTTATCTAATTTTTTGCACACTATTAGGTGACTTTTTACCCAAGTTTCTATATGATAAGGGAAAGAACAAAAAGTATCTTCATCATAGATGCGCAATATACCGCATTTTGTGACATCCTGTGCTTATAACTTTGTTCTTTCTATATTATTAATATTTCTCAATTTTTTATATTTTATTTAAATTGTCAAATCGTATTTAAATGTTTTAATACTATAAAATATTTCGAGTACGTAGAAATCTCATAGAATATTTATCCAACATGATATATACCAGCTTCTTTTTCAGATTCTGAGAAAAAAATATTTGAAGTGAAATAATACGAGGGTTAGAGACAAAAAAAAATTATCTCATTAACGAAGCTTAAGTGTATCTTCTTTATTTTAAGCTTCTAAAGTTTATATTTTCTGAACTGTTATAAACGCATGTGTTTTTAAAAATTACTAATTTTTAATTAAGCTGATTCCAAAGCCTTTTATAAGTAGACTTATTTAAAAAAAAAAAAAAATATGATTCTACAACAATTACGTACGACAAAAATGAGATTACGCTGTTTTAAATCTCATTATTAAGCAACTCATATAAATAAATTGTACTTATTTGCTGTTATTTCGAAGAAAAATAACTTTAAAAGCATTAACGATTGAGTTTATTACAAATTTGTAATTATAAACAAATAAAGTATCAGAATTAAAGTTAATAGCTGTTACATTTATTTCATGAAAATAAAATTAAATTAAAATATTTCAACCATTTAATAGTTAAAGAAGAACAAAGTGTCATAAATGATACAACTACGTGATGTATTATGTATAATGTAGTTACAGTATATATATAGATATATTGTATGTATAGTTCTTATGAATATTCATTTAAAGTCCTTATAAATATTTATTTCAAAGCATCCTAAATATTAAGTTAATTACAAGTATATTTTTTTCAAAGGTAAACCATAGCATTGAAATCAAATGCACTAATTACTGTTCTCTTTCATAGAAAAAAATAAAAACTCTAAACTATTGTGTAATTTAACAACAGCAAAAGTGTGGATGTTTGAAAATAGAATGTGTTAGCATTCTTTATACTTTAAATCCAGTCATGTATATTTTTTACAATTACTGTTCATGTATAGTTTAAAATGCCGAAAATGAATGTATAATAAATACACTATTTTTTTCTACTTTAATTTACGTAGTTTCATATTGGAACAATGGAATTAAGTAACCCCATTATCTCCTGAGCGTGTTCAATCTTTTCAGTGTATCTTAAAATTAAATTCAGCAGCTATTAATTCACTTAACATATGTTATGGTTAACTTTTAACGAAACCTCTTGAAAAACTTGTTTCTGAACAAAAAATATGTTTTTTAATGATATCAGCAGAGTCAATGTTAATTATCGTTCTACTACAATTCTTATATATATATATATATATATATATATATATATATATATATATATATATATATATATATATATATATATATATATATATATATATATATATATATATATATATGCTATTAACCAAAACTACCAAATTTACCGTGTTTCTTGCTTTTTGAGAGCACCAAAAAGCTAGGTAATTTTTACTGAAGCTCTTGGGCATTAATTTTTGAAAACTTAACCATAAAATATGATTTATAACATGTGATGCAATGAAAGTGGTAATATTGAAAAATAATTTCATGATACCTAAGAACATGGCATAAAAACAATTATTCGTTATATTTACTTCTCAGTTAAGTATTTTTTATTAAATGGGTAGTAATAAGAATGATAACTTTAAAAATTCAGATTTTTCTTATAAACCGTTATCATATGAGCGGCGAAATTATCATATGAATGATTTAAATACCGTACATTTTGGTTTTATTAATCAGATCTTTTTAACTAGAAATATCATTTGCATACTGTATGGTAATTTGACCAGATTTTTTTTCCTCCGTATATATATAAATATATTCAATCGTCTTTTTTTCTTCAAAATAAATATATAAATACTTTGAGAAAAAAGATCGAATTTAAAAGTAGAAGCTTAACTTCATCTCTTACAAATGCATTAATTCTTTCTAAAGTCATTCTTAGGAGAAATAATATGAAAGATAATGTACTGCGTCAGAAACTCTAAACTCACTAAATATAAAAAAAAATTGTGATGGGTTAGTTCCAGCTTAAAACTCGAAGCAAATCAAGTTAACTCGCTTACGTTCGTATTTGACTTTTAATGTACTTTCTCTTACACAAACCTTTACTTTTTTCTCCAGTACTAGTAAAAGCTACGTCCCACTTTTTAAAGAACTCTTACTCCCTAAACTGACTTCTTCAATCAAGTTCTCTAAATGACAAAAAGTTTTTTAGAATAAGGAACTAAGTGCTGAAAAAATAAAACTTTATCCCAATGACCAAAACTCTTGTTCCGTTTCTAACATCACCATCAGAACATTTTTTTTCATTGTGTTTTAACCGTTTCCGACGAGAACACAGGGGCCTATTAAATTCTAAACGTGGTTTGGCTTTGAATAGGCTCTGAAGAAAGTCATGGTAAAGTATTAAAGTTTAAAAGGCATCATTCCAGAAGGTTATTATGAAAACGTCTGCGAAAGTAGACCAAACAAATTTTAAGAAAAAATCAGTTTTTTTTTCGTCAATTAAAATAATTTAAATTTTAAATACTTATCACGATTTAAAATTTTAAGAATATTTCATCGCATATTTAACTAAAGAAAAACATAGTAAAGTATTTAAGTTAAAAGGATCGTTTCTGAAGGTTATTATGAAAGCATGAAAACGTCTGTAAAAGTAGACCAAACAATTACGAAAACAAAAACAAATTAAAAAAAAATCCTGCTAGTTCTTTCCTGTATTGAATTAATTTAATTCTTAAATTCTTATCTCAATTTATTAGTTTATATATATATATATATATATATATATATATATATATATATATATATATATATATATATATATATATATATATATATATATATATATATATATATATATATATATATATATACATATGGAAGAAATATTTCTTTCTTTTTATTTACTTTTTTTTTACTGAAAAATGAGGATGTTATTTTATTTGAATCTAAATGGTATGGGGAAAATAAATAACGTATTTTAAATTTTACAAAAATGAAAATATTTTAAAAAAGATAGAAAAAATTGGTCTTCGAAGTGAGAAAGCTATTAAGCTAGGATTTGTTTTAAATTTACTGTCGCGTTTACCTGACATGTAAAATACTTTCACACAATTAATCACACAAAATTTCTGTTCCTGCTCACTAACAGTCGTAACAGCTACTAACTGTCGTAAATGAGTACAATAATGTATTAAAACATATTTTTATTTAATTGATTATTTAAACGTTTCTATAGACTCAATCTATTTAATGCTTATGACTGTATATCTTCAATGTAAATATTTTAAGAATTTATGAAGTCACGGCCTATAATTAATGTCGCTCCCCTACTTCTTTCATACAAGTAAAATTACAAGTATTGATTCGAAGCAAAATATTTCTTAAATGAAATAAAGATCTGACTTAAAGTGATTGCTTTGCTTATCATATGTTAAAATTTAAAGTTTTCCAATTTATTGAAATAGCCTACACTGTGTAATATTTTAATTTTGCATTGAACTGAAGGCAAATTAATTCAGACCACTACAGAGATATTGTTTTCTTCATGCACTAACTTAATAAATATGCAATTATAAATAATACGAGTATCCAGGTCCCTGTCATCACGAATAATTATGTTGTTTGTATTGAGAAACTTAAACATTACCAAACATTATCGCTTCCGTCAGCTAAAATGCCTGAAAGGCCCAGAGAGAATTATTTATTTTAGATTATATTTATGAGGTTTTAGTTTCTTGAAAAATTGCAAGTTTACGGCATTTTAAGAAATACGTTTTAACCTTTTCCTTTACTTTTGCGCTGAAAAACAAAATATTTATTAAAAGCATGCTTTATTTTCCTACTTTGAGGATTACTATGTAATCTATTTATACTATGTATAACAACTGTTCGCAATATTGATGGGAAATTAATGATGACTACTAGAAAGATATCGTCTACCTTCTGCCAGACACAATAAATGTGCAATAATAAATTAGTTCTTTAGGTTTCTTTTACTGGAAAGGCGATATTTTTGCTGTTTGCATTGAGTAACTTCACAAGTAAGCATTGTGTCGTTTATCTGAAAAAATGCCTCGAAGGTCCAGACGAAATTATTTAAGTTAGATTACTTAAGCTAGTCAGACACCTTCATATTTTCCTCCTTCCATTTTTTAAAAAAAATCGGAACATAAATGATCTATTAACTTAAAACCAGGTACTATTGTTGTATTTTAACGATTATCATATAGTGTACTCAAATCATTAAGAAGTATTTTTGAATAAATATTATGTTAATTAACTTAGAAGAAATTTTAAAAAAGCAAGATCTAAAATTTGTAAAATGAAAGTTTCTAAAAGATATACACTAATTCACATAGACGTAACCAAGTTGAGTTTCATATAATAAAATAAATAAACTATACACTTTTATCATATTTTCAGACGGCGTGATAAAAAAAAATGCTTTATCAAAGACAATTTAAATGCAGTTTGAAAACTAATGTAAATATCCAAACAAATTTATATTTGAATTATTTTAAGTTGTCTTAGATATTCTTATTAAATTCCGAAACATAAACGATTTATAAACTCAAAACCAAGAAATATTGTTATTTTGAATGATTATCATATATTCTAATTATATAATTATGAAAAATTTTTTCAATAAATAATTTGTTAATCAGCAAGAATTAAAGGAAGCTTAGAAGAATTAAAAAAAAGCTTGAAATTTAAAAAAAAATTCTTAAAGATGCACAATTATTCACATATAAGTAAATAATTTGAGATTTGTATAAAAAAAATATTTATTCGCTTTAATCATATTTTCAGACGTCATGATAAAAATTATTGACTTATGATAATGCTTTAAATGTAGTTTTAACACCGATATAAATATCAGAACGTGTATATTTTATTGTTTTAAATTTTCCTAGAGTTTCTTATTAAATTTCGAAGTATTTTCGAAGTATAAGCGATTTATAAACTCAAAAACAAGAACTACTGTCATACTTTGTATGATTATAAATTTGACTCATATCATTAGGATTAACTTTCCTACAAATAATGTGATAATAAATTTAAAAAAACAAAAAAAGAAGAAAAAAAAAAACAGGAGTCAAAATTCTAAAAATAAATTTTTGAAAGTTGCACACTAATTCACATAGTGGTGAATAATTTCAATTTTAATTAAACAAAATGAATAAATTAGGCGTCTTTATCATATTTTCAAAAGTCATAATAAAAATTTTTGACATAAAAAAATATCAAATTGAGCATGCAATGCTTAATTCATAACAATTTAAACGCAGTTTGAAAAAAACATATAGGTATCGAAACATGTATATTTCATTATTTTAAATTTTCCTAGAGATTCTTGTTAAAATCTTTATAAATTTGATTTAAATTTTTGAAATGAAATATTTAAGCATTTATACGGTATATGGGCATTAATAAAAGCTAACAATTTCAAACAAATAATGGATATCTATCTCATAACACAGAGATTAATTAAAGCTCATAAATCCCATCGTAAAATGGTAAAGTGTTAATGTTTTAACCATGCATAAATTACTATCTAAATGTTTCAGGGATTCAGTATTTCATATGCAATCATTTGGATGTAAATATGCTCTCCCAATTTACATTTCTGATTAAACAGCTTAGTTTTCGAAGTTATAGTGCAGAACACAATTTCGTCGATTTAATTTAGTAAATGTTAGTGTTCATATTGATCGATACAAAACTAGTAAATACCACAAGTTAATGGATATTTCATGAGGGTAATTGAAACAGATGTGCAAAACTCGTTTTATTTACATTGCAGCATTTGCTTATAGATTCTAACTAATAAAAATTTTTAGTAATGTTCTTCGAAAAAACAATAAACTAAAATGAGAAAATCGGTAAAATAAAATATTAAGTGTAGAACACTAATTTTTCTGCTCTAATATTTAATGTAAGTTCATTTTAACTTAAAATGGGAATAAAATAATGGAATAGTAATATGCATAAACATACTGTACTTAATATGAAAAAAATACGATTATAAATAATTTTATGTTGAATTATCAGCATTTAAAAGTTCAAACTTGTAATCATAGATTAACATAAGCCAAAGATAAAAACAAGCGACAAAACAAATTTTCTTTTATTAAATTTTATTAAAATTCTTTTATTTTATTAAAAACTAAGTATGTTTATTCAGAGAAAGTAAGTTTTTTGTGTCTGATTTCGTAACTTAAATTATCGTCTGCACTAATTAATTAGCATATTTGAAATCACCCTCTCAAACCATTAAGATTTAGTTCTAGAACGTGAAGATCCCATAATTAGAACGAAAGTAATTCAACGAGGTAAATATTTTTTTGGCGGACTGTACAGTTTTTATTTATTTTTAACATTCAAACGTGATTCATATATGCCAAAATAAACATATTTTTAAAATTTAATTCGACATTCGTTATCTAATATTAATGATTGCAAATTTTTAGGAATGTGTCATAGAATTTTATTTTTTAATTATTATTTGCCTTCGAATTATTATATATAACATCAATAAAAAATTTTGTGACACTAAAAACTTACCTCCCCAATACTTAAATTAGCATCTATAAGAAAAAAATATTTTAAAACTCTTTATCTTTTACAAAACTCTCTATCTTCGTTTAATATGTTTAGCAGAAAGTCTCGAAATCCGATCATTTTCCATTCGTTCAAAAAACTTTCAGAGACTCTATAAGTTTTATAGATCTATGAAAGATAAGCTACTTAATCTAAAATGAAACTTAACTAAAGCCATTACTATATTTAGAAATTTACCTGATATACCATCGTAGGTCCACCATTCTTCCCAACTGCTATAGACACCTAAAGAGAAAAATAAATGGATAAGAAACAAAGCCTTTATTTCTAAAAGATAAGAGCATATATATTTTGAACATATTAAATAATAATGACATTGAATCGTATCATAGGCGTAAATTGAGTCATAAAAATGGTATAATGACATGAACTAAACATGAGGAATACTATTGGACCCAAATCATTTAATGGATTCAGTTTGAAACTAAATTTTGCAGAGATCACAAGTGTCTTTCAGGAAATCAGGACAAATTCATATAATCCTAATATAGAAGAAGTAAAAAAAGATTAACCTTAAGAGTACCCTATATTCATGACTCTTCTTCAGAAAATATTAGCTAACAATTCTGGCACAAAATAGCACGTGCTATTGCTAAAAGAAGAAGAGTGTTTAATAAATTATTAATATAAGAGAGGAATGTTTAATAAATTATTAATTACGTAACGTTATTACGTGCTTGTTTAAATGCAAATAACCACTTTGCTCGTTAACCGAGTTATAAAAATTACTTCACGGTGTATTTTTTTAAATAAAATTTCTTTAAAATATTCCCGTGCAATATTATTTGTTTCTTAAGTGACTAGTTGTCTATTCCGCGTGGTGGATTGATTCTTTGTCTACCACGATTTCGGACAGGGGTTCAATTACCTGTGCTGAAAGCTAGGTGGATGATCAACTAGGTGGATGATCAAATTGTAATTTCTCTGGTCGTGTCTTAGTGGTTCAGATATCTGTGCTAAAAGCTAGGTGTCTTATAAATGATAAGTTTGCAATTTCTCGATTCGTATCTTAGTGCTTCAGATTCTACTCTAATGTAATGTCCCTGGCGAATTCAGAGCCTGGAGAGCAGCACTGGAGAGTAGAACCGGAAAAGACTTAAGCTGGTCAATGTTTTGCAGAATTTTAATTACTTTACTTACGTAAAATGATTGAATTGCCATACATACCATATATATATATATATATATATATATATATATATATATATATATATATATATATATATATATATATATATATATAATGACCTCCTGCCTGACAGTCCCAGGAACATTTTAATTGACTGATTAGTGATTTTGCTTTCTCTTAGTATTTAAAGATAAGCAAGAAACGAAACATTCATCGACAACATTCATACATATACCAATATGTTTTATAAGGTCGATGCTTCATAACACTTGAGCTTCCTCCAAATCAATTTATTGTAACCTATGTTACGGCAATCAATTTATAATAAATAACTTCATAAAATAGCATTCCAAATAGCTCATAATTTAATAAAATAGCATCCCTAATAAAGGAGAGCAACATTAGAAGGCAGAACTTAGACAATTTGTGATTAAATTCCAAGAGATAAAGTTGCCTTTACGGAATGTCAGGTCAAAATTGTGGTTACCCGATTGTCACCAGTACATGATGAATTATCTCATTCTTTAGAAGATACCAGTGGATTTTACTTGCTCTAGAGGTAGTGACTTTTAGGGAAGAATTTACTAGGAGTGATATTAGGACTTTTATGATGTCTGTCCTTCAGTACCGTGTAACTATTTATAGTAATTTCCCTTTCGTATACTTATTCATTTTCTTTTCAGGAGTACTTAAAGAGAATTACCGAATAATTCGTTCGATTGCGCCGTTAAGTATATTTCTAAAATCTAAGATTTGGAATGTATATTATTAACGTTTGTTGCAGAATTTATTACATGTTACCTATGTAAGAGGATTTGAAAAGAAATTTGATACTCAATCTGTATCTAGTTTTAAAATAATTGACTAATATTGTTTAAACACTCTAATTAAAATTGTAATCTAGTTTTCATACATACATTTAAAGTATTTTATATCTAACTAATAGAAATCTTGATCCAAAGTTTTAAATCCTATGTATTAAAAGGCCTCGCTAAAACTATATTATTTGACTAAACTTTTCTAACACAAAATTTCATTGTTAATAATTCATTAAAAAAATATTTAGCATAGAAAAATGAAATTGTACGAGTTTATTAAAATAATGAAAAAAATATTTCGTTTTTTTATAAATAAAAAATATTATGATAAAAAGTTCAGACCAAGTCCTTTCACCGACTCATAAAAACTGTGTTAACTTAAATATTTTATAAACCATGTAACGAAAGCCATGGTGTCTCATGGGATATAGCTTTCGACTCCCAACGAGGAGTCATAGGTTCGAATCACAGTGGTAGCTGAGTGATACGAATTCTCCTCCCAGCTCGCACAGTCCACAATGCTGTCGTTGTCCTCAGTAATCAACGAATCATGGGTTGCAATTCCCTTGCTCTAGAGGTAACCGTAAGAAGTTTTCCTCTCCATATAACTCAAAGGCGGGCTAGTCCCATCTAAAAATCCTCAACGAAGGCTACGGAGATGATTCTGCATCTGACTTATTTGGAGAGCAATCATAATGCTTTCAACAAGGACTGAGCACCCACCCACAAAGCAACCCCAGAATAAATTTGCCCGATCTCATCAGTGCAGAATAATGACCTTCCACTTTGCCAAATTTAAATCCACTTGATTATTTTATGTGGGGATATATGTTATCAAAGATTGAGAGTGGGAAAGGACTAACTATCGAAAAATTCAAAGAATGTTTAATACAAATTCGGAATCAAGTTCCTGACGAAGCAGTGTGTGTCAGCTGTAATGAAATTTTCCACCACTTGTGTAAAGTTATAATAGAAAATAGGGAAAGATTTGAGCATCGTGTAATAAATGAGGCGGTTGTAACATAGATAATGTTAAAATTGATAAAAAAATTATTTTGGAAAAATTTTCTTTTTTAATACATAGACTTTAAAAACACTTATTCAAGTACACAATGTAATTATGAGCAATGTATTTTTTCCTATATTTCAAATTAACACGTTACTTTACAATAACCATTTTGTTGGGTTATTGCAAAGAAAATTAAAAATTTATTTTGTAATGAAGACTAATAATAGTGGGAATACTTTATTTTCTCCTCAGTAGATCTGCGCAATAGGTAATTAGCGAAGGTCTGGGAAATATCCCTGAAAATGATCTGAAGGCATGCCATTACAATGTTGATCCTCTTCGGTGTATATGTCTCCTCCGCTTTCTTATCCCGATGACCTGGGCGTAATATCGAGCACTTTACGTTAAAGCAGTTTAACAAGTACCGATACCTCACAACCGCGGCCCTTTAGCTGGCTTATCAAAGTGGTCACCCATCCTCTCACTGATTACTGACAGTGATGTTTGATTTCGGTGATCTATTAGGTGATCTACGATCAGTTATTGCGGAAGGACTAAATAAATCAAATCTTGTGTGTCAGTCGGCAAATGCTTATGCTTATGTTGTTTAAGAATAAAAATAATTATTGTTTTTTTAAATGCCTTTAAATATTACTGCTTCATAAAAAAAAAATTAAAAAAATTAAAAAAAAAAAAACATATGTACTAATTTCTATTTGTGTTTTTTTTTAGCTTTTTGCTATTTTTAGAGTTGGAAGAATTTAAATTTTACAATCGAATCCTTTATGTGCTATCAGCATTTTTAAACTGAATGTCATTTACATTAAATATTTTTTGTTCTATTTTTAAGGCCTTACAACATTCTTATCGATGTATCTAAATAAAATACTTTGTTACCTGGTAAGAATAATTTTTCCTTTTTTTTTTCTTATTTTTTTATCTCTGAGGAAAAAAAAAATACAACTGACATTGTATCTTATTTTATTTTCCAGGTTGTTATTTGTTTTAAATCGATGTTTAGAAAAAAAAAATCCTTAATTATGCGGTTGAATTTATTACAAAATATTTTCAAGATATTGTTTTTCAAAACATAATTAGTAAGTATTGTTAAAAATGTCTCCCATATTTTTCCGTTACCATTTAACATTGCATTTTTAATAAAAAATATAGTTCATACATATTTGAAGATTTATAAATTATGCATGAAAAAAACCAAAGATTTTATAAATTAATTGCAACACTTCTTAAAATCTTCACACTTCTAATAAATCAATAACACTTCTATTAAATCAAGAACACTTCTTAATAAAAACTCAATCAAGTCACAATTAAAGGGCAACGCTACCTTTGCAGTCATAAATGTTCAATCGGGTTTTGAAAATTTACAATAGTTACTAGCAAAACATGTAATGTACACTGTGAAAACTGTGGTGTAATATCTCTTCGAATGGGATGTTAAACAACCCCAAAATTGGGATGTTAAACAAAACACATTAATTCAAAATTACACCAAATCGAACATTCATATACTATAATGTAATTAAAATCTAAATACTTATAATGTGATAAACTTACATCAAACTCATGCACCCTCACATTATTCGAAAATTATTCTCCATGCTGAAAATATCTATGTTGGCACTCTTAGGATATCGCCAGTAGTTTGTTCTCAATCAACAATCAGTTGGTGTTACTTAATGGTAATCTTCTACGCTGTGACACATGTACAGAAAATTTAGTTCGCCCTTAAAATATGCAATTATTTTTTACTCTGCGATTATTTAATACTCTATGAACTTTATTAAATGATTTCATAATGTATAATTTCCATCCACTTCTGTTCTGTTAAGCCTAGTTCGAATTTGTCGCAATATTCTATTTGTGTCCCACATATGTTTGATTTAAAAGCTAATTTTATTTCAGGAATTAGTGTATGCATGCATTCTGAAAAAATGATTCTTAATTTTTATTGTATCGTAAAAAATAACTTTACTGACTCATATATATATATTAATAGTACACCAATTGTGTTAAACAGTAAGCTTAGTGGTACACCAATTGTGTAAAAAAGTATTCTTAGTGTATCTATCCTTGGTTCCCTGGTGTAGTGGAATGCCACTTTGGAATAAAGTGGTTGCCCCCACTTTTGAGGTAGCAATACGATATATTTCGACAATGTAATAAAACATGAATTTAATTCATCTGTGATACAATCTACATTAAAACATATACCCTAAACTAACCGTTACAATTTAGTTACGTTGAATACATCTCTTCCGCAGGCAATTCATAAGCCATGGTAGATTTGATTTAAAATTTACTCCCAATCAACATATATAATCTGCTTGATCATTATTGAAACGTTAGCTTTATCCAGTAATTACTAAGTTTTACCAAACAAATAAGCTTTTGCATGAATAAATAGAAAACGGTTATAACGGATATTAATAAACTACAAATATGACATATAAGCTAATAGCAAACGCTATCACACACTAAGAGACACAAAAATATAAATACTTTTTCTTTTAATGATAATTTAGTTATCAGGATGTTTCTTCATTTATAGTTTAATATATGCAGAATAATTTGTCAAAATACATGAATGATAGCAGATAAAATATTTAAGTAAAAAAAAATGCTATTTAAAAATTTTATAAAACATCAAAATTTGTTTGATTGCTGGAAGAAATAGAAGAAATTTGAAATGCAATTATCCAATGCACTTCAAATTATTATCAATAAAACTGGTTTTTAAGTTTTTCATCTTTCTCACTAGTGATGTGACAAATCTTAGTTTCGTTTTTTATTTTTTATTTATTTATTTATTTTGTCGCTGGTTTTGATGTCACTGAAATATTTATTTGCCGAAACCCCTTAGGGACGCATTTTTTGTAATCCATACTAAACAATGAGCCTAAAAATATACATTAATAACAGTTATTATAAGACACTTTTATGTCATTTTTTAATTTATTATAAAAAAGTGATGATTAATGGGTTTTTTACATTTTTCAAAAAACAATCTGTGGAAAACATAGATTATTGTGACTTTTAGGGAAATAATGAGCTAAAGTATGAGCTCTGAAAAGTATAGTAACGATACTGAAATAAAAAGTATCTTGTTAGAAACTCCATATGTTCACTGTGAAAAATTTTAGATGAACAAAAACAAATCTCTAAAACTATGTATATTTAACTGAAAATGATATAATTCGAAAATCTTTTTTTTAAACGATGTAAATAAATATATTAATTTGCTTGTAATTCAGGAGAAAAAATTATTTGAGTTTAACTGGTTGACTGCAAAAATGTGATTTGAATTTAGTTAACTGCCTCTTAAGTTTAGAGACGTGTCTGCCCCAAGTTTAAGCACCACTCTCTAGAGTGACATTTGATCTCCATGAAGACCCTTTGGACCAGCGACCACTTATTCACCCAAGTTGATCACTTTGTCATACCTGTCATTGGTTAAAATATAATAGCTCTAATGACAATATAAAACCAAGCATTAAATCAACACGTCATGTATCACTGTTTTACGAATGGCACTTAACTTGATATTTTCACTTCGCACATTATAGCTTCAAATACTGCATCATATACTGTTCTATATATTCGTGTACTTTTATATACTGTTGCTTCCAAAAGTGATTGATTGAACTCTGAGTAATGAAAATAAGCAAATTGAACAAATATAAGAAACAAAATTTAAATTAACCGAAATTGCACAATCTCATTTTACTCTCCATATAATAGGTACCGATGATTTAAAGTACTTACTAAATAGCAATGTTTAGTAAGCACTTTAAAACTAATTTAAAACTAACTGTGGGAACTTGGACAATGTTTCTTCAGAGATGCTATTTGTATTTCTTCTCATTTTCGTGCAGTTCCGATGTGGACTTATCGTTAAGACACAGTTCCCAGTATATCAACAAAATCAAGCATCACTGGCTACGGTCAGTGCGCGAGTGGGTGACCACTTGGATTAGTCTGCGTAGGGACCGAGGGTGTGCTGTATTGGTCCTCGTTAAACTGTTCTATCTTAAAGTGCTCGACTTCGCTTGCAGGTCGTCGGGCTACCGAAGCGAGAGTGCCATCCATCTGCAGTGGATCAAAATTGTGATGGCATGTCTTCGGATCATCCTCAGGGATGTTTCCCAGACCGTCGCTAATAGCCCTTTGTGAAGCTATAGTGCAACGTAAATGAACTACAACTACAACATTTCCGTGAAAAGGTTCACTTTAAAAATTTTGGCGTAATACCTACCCGAATTTGGTGTTTAAAAACTGCAAACAATGTGTAAATAATTACTTTATTTCAAGTTAATACCGAATCGAGTGTTCTTGCTCACCTCAAATGTTGTATTTATATCCAAACAATTATGTTTGTCGGAGCTACCTAAATTTGGCAAATAACTCGTGTATATACAAACTATTTAAAATTCTTGAGCAAAGGACACGTTTCAGACGAATAACAAATTCCTTAGGACCATATATATATATATATATATATATATATATATATATATATATATATATATATATATATATATCATTTTTACAAATTATTCAAAATATAAAATTTATATATATAAAATTTTTACAAATTCTCTCTAAAAATGAACAATCGATACAAAAAAATATTAAAATATTAATTATTTTTTTTCAACAAAAAGTGACCAAACTGGAGATCACCAGTTTAAAAGGCGCACCCAGATATGCTCCGGTTGGTCATTACATCCCTGATTGGTACTCCTCTATTTTTATCATTACTTGAACACACTACCATTTAATATTTTCTCGAAACTTCTAACATTTGATAAATACTCGAATCCACAATCTTCTTATCGCTATTAGAAGGCGCTATAATTTTATATGACTTTAAATCTACTTTCATGTGTTCAATAATCGAAACCAGTGTTATTTAATCGGTACTCAAATCCTTAATCACTTGATGAGTAGTCAAACTAACTAGCTTTTTTATTGGTACTCAAACCTACTGTTATTTGACTAATAATTAAGCCCACTATCATTTGATGAATTCTTAAACCCGCCATGTCTCTATCAGTACTCAAATCTTCAATTATTTGATCAATTCAAAAACCACTCTCGAAACCACTATTATTTGATCAATATTCAAACGACTATATTTTATTCAAAATTTGAACCCATTTTTTTCTTCAGAAGTACTCGAAAACCCTTACTTTCGATTGTTGCACAAACCCATTCTTTTTATCGGTATTCGAATCCACAATAATTAGCTAAGTTTGCTAAACTAATATCATTTGATTATTACTCATTTGACTATTAGTTCTGATTAACTAGTAACGAAAGTACAAGCGAAAGTGTTATGTTAAAGAATTACAAAGTAAAAAGAGAATTAAAATAGTTTTAAATTTGACTTTTGCTACTTAAAATTGCAATGCAAATAGATTCAGACAACCCTTTTTGCATGAATTATATAATTTTTATGTAGTTCTTTTAATTCGGAAAAATTGTTTTAGTTTATAAAGCTCCAAAAAATATGAATTTTTGAATTTGGTTTCTTTATTTTCCGTTTCACCATTTTTATCAATACATCTGCTATATAAATCAGCATAAATGATCTTATGGAATTCATAACAATTTAATACAATCACAGAATGAATTATCAATAGAATTAAAAAAACAGATGATTTATTTTCATAACATCACAAAAATTTGCAAAACATATACTATATACATGCTCGTAAAATAAGTAGAATCGAAAGTCCCTTCGTAATCTGACGAGAATTTCCTTCCCCTTCATTTCTATGTCTAAATGAGGAAGTGGCCTCACAAAATAACAATGTCTTATCTTTGGATCATACTCAGCGATGTTTCTCAGACATTCGTCAATAGCTCATTATGCAGTTTCAGAGCGACGTAAATGAAGTACCTACCTACCTTTTCCTTTCAACAAATCAAGTAAGCAATGGGAAACATTTCTAACATCACATATAATTACTGAATAAGTTTGAGACATAGGTGGTGAATATTTTAATGTTGAAAACTCTTATTTTTAAATCACTTACTTAAATTAAAAGAAATGAAATTAATAAAACAAACTTAATTAAAAGAGTTATGCATCAAATACAATTTAAATTGTATGCGTACTTTCAAAAAAACTTAAACATTACAGAAACAGAAACAAATTTTCTATAAAAACATTAGATCATAACACAATTCAATATCAATTATATTTTTATGAAAATTATATATAACGTATCAATAAGTTAACTGAAATCTCCAATAAGTAAAATTATTTTAAAATCTTTTTAAAAAATTACTTTAGCAACTATCAAGTAGGCTTCATATTATCAGAGATTTTTTTAATTCATAAAGTTATTTATACTTAAACCTTCTCAACTGAATTGAAAACTTTAACTTAAGCCATATTTTCTTTGTAGAGACTTAACCTGTCAATCACAGTTTTCGAAAACCAAATATAGAATTTTTCAGATACTTTTTGGCAACTTAACTTCTCTTACTAGACTCATCAACTATATCAAGTATTATATCTAGTTTGAGAAAAAAGTTGGATGGTATGAATTAAAGATATGATATAACACTGCGTTTATATTTTGTTCTTTGCAAAAGAATACTTTGTTTCAAACAATGCTTGAGACTTTTTCTTAACTATATCTTTGAATCGTTCGATAAGCTTCAAAAACTAATAAGAATGAATAAAATATTGATGATGCCACGTATTTTATCACATAAAATTACTGCAAAATATTATGTAAATTAACATTTCCAAAAAAAATATTACAAGATTATACTTGGAAAATTTTAATTTTTTTTTTTTTTTTTTTGTATGAGACTTCTTAACAGATCCTAGTTACTTTTGTATTCCAGTTTTCTAGTCTATTATCGGTTTCTCTCCTCAAGCTGCAATTTTTTCATAACATTTTAGATCTACTTTTTGTCGAAATCTGCAAGTTTACATGAAACAAGAGATTGCCAAACTTCTAAGGGAGTTAGGGTACATCATCAGGATTAAAAGTGCATAAGAATACATGCTTGGAAATGTCGTCATACGTTACTGGGGACAATCACACATTATGTACTATTTCTTTCCGGATATTTCTAAACAGGTCATAATAGGGAAGAGTTCCTAGCCCAGTTCGAGGACATTTCGTTTCATGAGTCCTATACAGCTTTTACCCGGATGATGAACTCTAATTCCCCCAGAAGTTTGTCACAGCATTTATGAGACCTCTTTTTTTATCTAACGCTTTTAAACTTGTACATTTCGACAAAAAATAGAGTGAAAATGACATTAAAAATTGTTGTTTTAGGAGCAAAACTAATCTCAGATTTGAAATTTCAACACCCGAAATCTAAAAAAGATAGCATTTGCACTTGTACAGCGTAATATTACAATGATTGTAGAATTGAATTGCAATGGTTTTAAAAGTATTTTTTTATTAAAAATTATTCACTTGAATATTCTTCCTATACTTTATTAAATGTCAAATTTTAATTAAAATTTTTTAATTATTTTTTTCAAATTTACAGAAGTCAAATATTAATTTGAAATTAAAAAATATGTTAATATAAATATAAGCTATAAATATAGATTATGTTAATTTAAAAATAATTATAGTAGACTAATTTAAAAATCGCTAATGCAAGATATTAAAAAATGACACTAGAATGTTTGCATTGTTATAGAATGTTTGCATATGTTTGTTGTTGTATTTTTAAAATAATACTATAAAATATTAAGCAAAAAGTTAAAAGTCTTAAAAAGTGTTTAATAACTAATCAACCATAATGCTTCTTTAGAAAGGTGACAGTTGCTTCTACTGGAAAATTTGACTGCATTGATTTGAATGTCAATTTAAACTTTTGCAAAAAAAAAACAATTTTCCAAAATTTGTTTCCCAATGAACCGTTTTCATTCCACAAATTGTAATTAGAAGTATCAAAGATAAAGCAGATGAAAAAATAATGGTGAAATTAAAATAATTGTACAATAATGACATATCTGATTTAAAACAATCATAGATTAGGTAGCAAGACCAAAATGTACGGTATTTAAAATATTCATTTGGTATTTTTTCCGTTCAGTTCGTCTAGCAATTGGGTACTGGAAATTTTCATTTTGAAAATTATAGTTCTTATTACCAAACTATAATAAAAAATACACTGTACTGAATAAATGAGTTTTAATGCCATGCTCTAAGGTATCATGATGAAATTAACAAATTATATTACAGTAAACAGTATAGTAATAAAACCATATTTTTATTATTAATTCCACAAAGAGTTATTATCAATGAACTTCGGTTAAAATTAGCATATTTTTTGGCGTTCACAAAAATAATGTATATTTTACTACATTCTGGTAGCTTTGTTCATATTTTTTTCTCAGAGTGATTACTAACAATAGCATCCAATGAGCATAAATAGTGAATTTGAAATGATAAAATTTGGGTAACTGAATATAACAGAATACGAGTCATAGAAGAAACTTATCTGCGAAAAACACATTAAAGATAAAGTATTTATTATTTATTATAAAAACAGTTTAAAATACAACTACAATTTGCTAAATGAAATTAAGAATTGTTGTAAATATTTCTTTTTATAAAAACAAAAATATTTTCTGTTCTATAATTGGATTAAATCAAACATGTTTCAGAGTCAATGTTTGATTCTGAAATAGTTTATTCATTAGAGAAATGAAAGATGCAAATTGTTTTCGGTGAAAGATTGAGAGATTTATGTAGCTTTTTTTTTGTCATTGCCTAGATATAAATAAGAATGAACTTATAAAAAAATGCGGAACATTTTATTAACATAACAAGTTGGACACTTATTAAAAGAGTCTTCGATTGTTTTGTTTGTTTGACACCCAATTTATTTCATCATATATTAGAATCTCAACTGTCTAAACGAGATTGCCTGTCATGAATAAATTGCGATCAGAAACTCTTATTTAACGAAGAATAATTTAAAATGCAAAGTAAATTTAAAAGCGAGTTAACCCCGATTTTCATAACAGCTTGTCTAAGAAAATATTAAAAATGAAAACATAAAATAAAAAAAATGTCCTAACATACTCCCACCTTAGATAATATTACTCAAAATTTCACCACTTCTACTTGGCGTCACTTTTTAGTTTTCTATCCTGTCAACTCAACAACGCCAAGATTCAATTAAAGTTTTGTCTGCAAGAATTTCAACTGAGTGTTTCGTCGCTTTTCTTTGTTTTTTTTACACTACTACAAAGTTAAGACGAAGAAGTTATCTTTAATTACAATCCATAATTTTAAGATAGCAAGAAAGTGGAGAGTAAACAGTGTGCTTCAGTTTAGTCATTAAATGACACGTATAATTAAATTTTGCCCATTTATTTTGCTATTGATCTTAACGTTATAAATTAAATCAACCTATGACTGCTTATTTTTTTTTTTTTTGATTGTTTCATTCTGAAAGAAGTTTTCTGACTTATTAATCGATAAAACATTTCTAAAGGTAAAATTTATAATTTACATTGTATCTAACAACAAAACACTTTTTTATAAAAAAACTTAAGCATAATTTATATTACATAATAATTTTTTTTTAAAAATACATATATTTAAGTTAGGAATATTTTCCAATATATTTATGATTTCTTAAGATTATTTCTTTTATTATATTTAAACATATTTTGTATTGTTGCATTGTTTAAAAAAATCTAGATTTTTCTCCAAGATGCCTGCTTTTCTATATCAAAAGAGATGCTTAGAATAAAGCGAAACCTAAAATTATTTGAAGCAGAAAACTAATTATTATTTCTTTCTTTTGGTTAGAAATATAATTCCCCGAAATAACTACTTTTTCCTTAAAATAACATTCGCATACTGTTTAGTTTTTAACAACGGTAAAAGTTTTATTCCTAAGCACTTCATAGCAAAAATTTTGTGTTTATTAATGACTTCTGATTTTATTTTATTTTGTAAATTGTTGAAAGTTTGTTTTCTTTTTTACTATAAACAATCAAACTTTTCCAATATTTATTCCAGGAATTTGCATAATTCATTAACCATTTTTTTCGATACAAAAGTTTTCAACATTAGTACATAAAGCCTTGAACTCTGTTTTGCATAAAATTGAATATTATTTGTTTAAAAAAAGAGATGAATAAAGCCTGAAAAATGTGTCATAAATATGTGCAGTGTCAGGAATTTGAGAGTATTAAACTACACGCGAAAATGACTGAACTATACACGAATGCGTTTGAAATTGCGCATTCCTGGACGCACTATTCTCATAAATAAAGCGGATAAAATGCATTCTTAAAGTAAATGTAAGGAAATATGCATCACTAACTAAACCAAAGAAGACTCAGCAAATTTTGAAGTTACCAGAAATAAATCAAAGTTCTGCTTCAATCATTACCCTTTGAAAAGCACAATTTAAGATTTGCGTATTAAACTTCAAGGGTAAAGTACTTCAGTTTTAGAAGAAAAACTAAAATAAATCTTAGAAGCGTAAGTACTCCGTGAAAGATCAAGATAGAGGTTTAAAAGAAGAAGAACAACATGTTATGCAATTGATCATCTAGCTTATCAATCAATCTGTCTGTAGCAAAGCCCATTTCACTAAAATACGCCCAGGTAAAAATTTCCATTCAACCCCTGCATTCGCTTAGAGCAAAGGGAAAATTGAGGGATATGAGAGGACGAGGGGAGAAAGGAATTTAAAAAAGTATTAAGCAAATCCAATTTTAAACGTTAGAAAATTTGGAAAAAAAAAAGTTTTTATGCATTTTTTTCTCTCTGTTAAAAATTATAGAAAATCTTTATTTTGTTATTAACCATAAATTATATTTTTATTAGCGTAAAATGTTAGTGTTTCTTAGTTTTTTTTCTTTTATTGGAGTTGAAAATAATAAAAAAAATATTTAATATGCAAAATAAATTAATTACTGCCGCTTAAATGTTAGGCTTGCACGGCACTTTTTTATTTTATTTCTTCACATTTGAGCAAAACATTAAGGATTAAAATCATTAGTTGTCACGCAAACAATTTCCTTTTCTTTTTTTGTTAACTGATTAAATATTATTCATTAAAGATTTACCGCAAAATAGATAAAATTTAATAGTAATTAATACTCATAAACAAAGTGTTCGAAGAGATTCAAATGAATCTTTTATGCATTGATGTGCAATACCACATGCCATAAATAAATTAACCATGACTTGGAAGGTTTTTGTATGCCTAGCCAGTAAATAAAAAAATTTTCAAGTGAAAAAATGGCTAATCTATGCTATATATAGATAAAGAAAGAAAAGTGAAAATATGCTCATGTGATACCTCATAAACAAATACATTATGGTTTCTGTTCTAAAATTAAATTCCTTTTCGGTGTCGAATCGTCTTAACACAGATAGAAACACGCAAATTATGACGTAATTTACGAACAAGTTGCAACAGTGACAGCTGAAACAAGGTAATCAAATGAAATGAAGAGGACAAGAAACAATTGTGAGGGGGAAAAGAGAAAACTTCAAATGTAATAGTTAAAAGATAAACTTGGAATATTTGTAAAGAATGGGACACATAGATAGCTTTTAGGTAAAAAAAAATTAAAAGAAATTTTAAAAACATTCAGTGACAATAACATCATTGCTGAATGTGGATTTCTGTTTTACACCATTGATTTGATCTCTCGAAAGTAAATTATTCGATCCAATAAACTCTCTAAATCGAACTTACCTGAAACTAAAGGGTTACTTACTAAAAGTAACCTTTAATTACTTCATGAGACTAACATTTCTGTGTATATGAGATTAAATGCTCATGTTTTTCCTGCATTCAAGTTGTTGTCATTCCCGAGAATTGCTTGCAGCATTCATTTGGCCAATTAATTATTGCTGTTGAGTCTGGTTTGCAAATTCTTAAAATTTCATTAATAAAAATGATATTCCGCAATTTAAATAAAATATAATATACTAAATTATACAGAAACATTACAAGTTAACACTATAAGCAATAACACTATAAATAATAATTTTATTTAAATAAATATGTAATATTTATGTAGACAAATTTTTTGATTTGTAACAATTCATTTATTGATTTGTAACAAGTTACTTTATTATTGCTGTATAAGTTATAAGGTTCCCGTGGGTGAAGCCTTCTTCATATTGGGTCAACCGACACACAAGTAGAGAGATTAAGTCCAGTTAAATTGGTAAAATTTATTGATAAAAAAGGTATTAATTTAAGTAAAAATAATATTCTAAGCAATTTACAAGCATTATAAGCTTTTAAATTATATTAACTTAGAAATTTTATTGTGCTAAAATTAATACTTTGTGTAAAAAACAAGTCAATCTTCTCATGTGCAGGGTAATTCCGTAGCATTATTCCATTTTGTCCCCTGCCATGTGTACAAGTAAATCAAATCAGTAAAATAATGCCAAAGCTAATCATATACATCGTTTAAATACAAAAAAGCCATTCTTATGCATCTTATAAGAAAAAAACAACAACTCAGATTGTGTTTCTATTTTAAAAATTTTCTTAAATTACTAATGCATGAGCCGAAACACGTGTATATGCCATTGTTTCACTGAAAAATTTTAGTTGCATTGATATGTAGAAAGATAGGATCAATTTTTATTTTTACAAAACCTTTTTAATACATTAGAAATAAATAATATCTGAGATAGCAGAACTTCTGCTGAGGGTAAAGCTAAAAGATTACAAACTAATTAGTTTTTCGCACTAATAGTAAGAGCAAATTATTATTATCGGAGTTTTCCTCCTTCTTAACAATAGCGAATTTTTCAAACTATAGAGAATCAGAAGTAAATATTATCAGATTTCTTTTTGAACAAAGAAAATTCATTTTATCTTATGCCATAACCGGCGATTATTCTTCTGTATTTACCTTTTGTTCAGAAAAAAGGCATCATTTTTAATTTATTTCTAAAAAAAGGTACTTTCATGAGAAATGAATCAGCAGCGTTAATGTCAGTGATAACAAAATTGATTTAGTATTTCAATTACAACTCTATTATTAGAAGATATGAATATGTTATAGCATAAAAGACGCTTGGAAAATAAATTAAAAATAAAAACTTACAAAAAGAAATGATAAAAATGATATGATCATGAATCTTGAAAATAAGCGCTTTAAGCTTTTCCTTTCTTATTTTAAAATGAAAACTAATTACAACTTAAACACGAAAATGCTTATGATTACAAAATGCGTTATACTTTGCAAGAAACATGATGTCTTAAATAAATAATTATATTCTCTTAAAAATGAATTAACAAGTAGAGATTTCCCAAATGTAATTATTATATTTTTATGGTTCTAGTTTCTTTCTTTAAAATTTTCATGATTTTTGTAATTGTTTTTTTGTTACAAAGATAAAGAAACTTTATGACTAATTTAATTTGATAGCAAAAAGGATTACAGCAGAAAGAATACAAAGCAATGCGTACGATTAAAAGAAATGATTATACTGACTATAGTATACAAAGTACAATCAAACACCGTATACAATCTACTGTTTTTAAATATAAAATGAATTACATGCAGCATGAAATAAACTCACATCTGTGGTTTGGAAACACTTTTTACAAATTATTACTCAACAGAGTGTATCATATATATATATATATATATATATATATATATATATATATATATATATATATATATATATATATATATATATATATATATATATATATATATACATGAATTTGAAATTCTTATACGCAACAGAAACTTTTATGAAAAAATTCGTATGGTTTTACCAAAGTCTAAAAATATTTTTATAAATTTAGAGTTCTCTTAACAATAATCCTAATTCTATTTTTACCTTAACCATTAAAAAAATTAAAGGATAAACAGTATACGTTTTTCAAAAAGAAAAATTCACTTCATATTAGACTCAATAATAAAGCCCGGAGATAATACCCAAACGACACAGAGGATTTGAAGAAATTCCCCAAAATCCAGAACAATTGTTTCATTTGCGCACTTTAGAGAAAAGTACTTTCGTGTACTGTGCTTACATGTATGCCGCATTAAGGAGAAAAACATTTTATTTTTCTTTTATATCTTTTATTTTAAAACCCGAATCTTTTACTGATTCAGCAGAAAAAGAACTTGCTTACTTTTCGTTTAGAATTTTTAAAGGCAACTATAGTTTATTTTAAAAAAGACTTTCTTTTTTTCTCCGGGAAAATATTTTAGAAAATATATTTCTATAAAAAATATATTTGTTGAAAAAAATTATTCTCAAATTTCTAGATTATTTAGATGATTGCCTTCTTTAAAAACTATAAAGAATTTTTATTATTTTTTTTCTGTTTTAAATATAGACTTTTTTAATATCGAATTAATATTTACTTATTTTTAAAGACAAATTTATCATTTCTGCTTGTATATTTTTAAATAACAATATAAAATCTTGACCTTTTAAAAAAAACAGTTCTTTTTAAATTTAATAGAAACAATTCTAGAAAAATCGAAATTCAAAAGTAAAAAATATGCTTAAATTATTAAAAAAATGCATAACTTAAATATACATTTCGTTAATAAAAAAATTTAAAAAGGATAATTAATTTGATTTGCCACTTAGAATTTCTCAATTGGTTTAGAGAAATGAATAAATGTTTAGCGGACTATTTTTTTTTTTTTTTTATTTTATCTGGTGCTGAACAGCTAACCTAATTCTGAGATTACAACTATTAATGTTCAATTCCATATTCTTGTAATTACGTTTTTTAAGGTAGTAAAACATACTGCCATAGAAAAAACATAATTTTTATAATTACCCCTCGCATTCGTCTTTGTTGAGAAGGGTTGATTCAATATTACTTTAATTTTGAAGCGAATAAAGAGCAGAAAAAATTTAGCTTAAGAATTATAAAAATCGCTCACCAACCCTCGTAATTGCTTTCGTATAAGCTATCCGAGGTCACTTATTAAATACTAATAATCGAACATTTTATGAATGGTGGAACACTTTTTAAAATAAAGTATTAAAATAATAAACATATTTTTCCTGTAAAACCTTTGACTGACATACATTTTGGAATTATTTTGTTGGTTGTAAAAAAGTGGTTGATGGTAGTGGGTCGTAAAAAAGCTTATAACACATATATTAGCACCTATATTAATATATTATATTCCTAACCACAATTAAGTTAGCACTCATTGGGTCAGCGAGTGATTTCATTGTGATTTTTTCCATAGTGAGTAAGGGCATTCATAGTTTAGTGCACCATGTTGGCTCAGATGGTAGAGCACTTTCCTCCCAAAGAGATGATCATAGCTCGGATCCCGGTAATAGCTGGTCCATACGAATTCTATTCATGACTCGCACGTACCAGAATATTTTGAGTAGTAGACGCATCATGAGTTAGAATGTCCTTACTATCAGGCAAATCTTGGGTTGTTTGAGTGGTCTGCGTCAACATGCAACACATATATGGGTTAATTCCATCGGAAAATACTCCACGGAGACTAGTTTGTTGTAATGTTCGATACAAAAGTTTTATTTATTTATTTATTTAATTTTTTTTTTTTTTTTTTTTTGTCTCTTGAGTTAGGTTTAATTTTACTAGTCTACAAAAGTGAACAGTGCTACTGGGAATTTAAAAAAAATGGTTGACCTGTTCATCGACGGTTATTTATATAAAAAAAAGTAGTTATTACGATTTTCTATTACGTCCCCGAGAGATTAATAAATATTTTGTTAAATGAAAAAAAGAAACACGAAAAATGAATTAAATCAAACATTTTGATTCGAATTGTATCAATAATTTCACTAAATTTCACTAATAAGAAACACTTAATTCGATTCACTGATCCAAAAAACGGTTCGAATAACATGAGCGAATCACATAACTGATGATTCACATCAGTTATGTGATAATTTGATTCGAATAACTAAACTAAATCACTTGATTCGAAACACTGATCTGAATCAATGATCTAAATCTTTTAATTCGAAAAATTCGATTTGTATAGTGGTTCAAATCACTTTAGTCTAATCACTGATCTGAATTACGAGATTCCAATCATCGATCTAAATCAAGTGAATCACTGATACAACTAACTTATCTAAATCACATGAATTGAACCTCTGAATCACTTGATTATAATCAGTGGCCTGGATCCCCTGATTTGGATCAGTGATTAGTGAAATTTTCAGTTTAATGGTTTCAATCATTTTATTCAAATCACTTAATTCGAATTATTTATCCAAATCACTTAATCCGAAAAAGTTATCTGAATCACCTGATTTGAACCAGAGATCTGAATCATTTTATTTGTTTAGTGATTTTTTTACAAATCACTTCTTTCTAATCACTTGATTCAAATAACTGTTCCTTATCTTTTGTTTGAATCACTGACTCGAAACCACTTAAATCCAATCCTTTATGCGAATCGGATGATTCAAATCACTGATCTGAATCACTTGGTTTGATTCTGTGACAGGAATAACCCGATTCCAATCAGCAATACGAAAAGACTTGATTCTAATCAAAAATCCGAATCACTTGATTCGTATCACTGATTCGATTATTTTTATTTGCATCACTCATCAAAATCACTTAATTCAAATAGTGACTTTAGTCACTTGATTTAAATCAATATTCGAATCAAGTGATTCTAACCATTATACGAATCATGTGATTCAGATTGTTGGTTCGAATCAGGTGATTAATTACTAGGGATTTAAATCAATGATTTGAATCAGTGATTAAAATCAAGTTATTAAAATCACTGTTCTAATTCAGTGACTCACGTAACTTGCAACAAGTGATTTAAATCATGTGATTCGAATCACTGAGTGAAATCAAGCGATTTGGTTAGAAGAGTTAAATCAAGTTATGCAAATCACTATTAAAATCGAAAGACTCGGATCAATGGTTAAAACCAAAAGCTTCAGATCTCAATTCCAATCAAATTATGCGGATCACTAATTTAAATAACATGACTTCAAAAACCAATGGCGTATCGCGTGATTCAAATTAAATGTTTCGAAACACTTTTAAATTTAGATTCCATTTTCAGTGCAATTTTCCACTTCGCTTGTTGCTTGTATAAAAAGGTGTTAAAATATAATAATTCGTTCAGATACATAAACATACCCTTCATAACTTTCACATGCTTTAAATATATTGCTAAATGGTAAAAATTATTTTAATTGTGGTAATAAAAAAATAAAAAAACTACTAAGAAAATGCATTACAAATTTTTTTATATATTTTTTTCTATAATTTAATTTATCGAATTCTTTAAAAGCAAAATCTTAATTTCTTGCTATTGAATGCGTAAATAATGAACTGAATATTGGAAGTGTATCACTGTGAAAGAAAAGTAAGTGAATTTAAAAAATAATAATTCATTATATTTTAAATATTTTCTGTTAAAATCAATTTATTCGAATCAGTTGCACGTTGTTATTTTGAATTACTTATTCGTAACCCAACTCTACTTCCTAACGCTCGAAATTGTGATCTTAAATGCCTATTCACCGCTGAAATTAATTATGCTATACTCTGTTGCACGTTAATAAAAAACCATTATCCATGTGGAGGGAGACTGCTTGCGTCTATGTGCACATTTAATGGATGCTAAGCTCGATTGTTTATCAATATCGCCAACTCTTGAGACAACGTTGCGCAGCCTTTTTATTTTATTTATTTTTATTTATTTATTTATTTTGCTTGTTCTTTAAAAACGTGTAAAATTAGGAAATTAAAGCTTATTGAATAAAAAATATTGTTTCTTGTAGACAATTTTCTTTACTGAGAAACAAAAGTGAAAAATAAATAAGTAAATAAAAAATAAAAAAATAAAATAAAATTCTTGACTCGACATTTTCAGTGATTTAATCAAATCCATTGCTCTTGCAACGTCATATAGTAATTTCTTTTTAAAGAACTATTCTCCTTATTTATTAAAATATGTCGCCAAGTCCAGGATATCAGTAAGATTGCGAAACTATAACTTTTTCTTAATATTTTTATTCTATATATCAAAAAAGATAGCACGAATCTGTTCAACGAGTTAAAATTTTAAAAGCTTTTATATCGTTTTGAAAGCATATTTATATAATTTGATAACTATATAAAACGGAACTATATGCAGTCGCGAATGATTACTTAAATCCTATACCACATAGTTGTTTTCTTGGCTTGCAACGGAGTATAGTTTACTATTTTGGATCATATTAAATTTATTCACAGGTTTTTTCAACAATAAACCATAAAATTTGTATCAATGTGAGCAACATAAAAGTTATGTTATTTGAAAAAAAATATATATATTGCATATAAGTAACCCCTAACTAGTTCATGAGACAAATATATATTTGATTAAATGATCGTATTCTTTCTACTTAAAAATTATTTTGTGGGATGCCATAATAGACATTATATATTTCCTAGCTTTTCAAATTTATTTAACTTGATAAATTTATATTTTTTAATCATTCTTAATTTTAATTAAATTAAAAAAAATATTTAATTTTTATTATATTTTATAAAAAGCAAACATAGTTATTTTATTTCTCTCTAATCAACTAATCTGACGGCTAACTTTTTAATTCAATACAAATGTAAAACTCATTAATTCACTACTAAATCGAACATCAAAATCTATTTTTAACTCTTTATTCCGAAAGCTACTTTATTACTCTTAACACAAAAATGTTTCAGTTATAGGGTTGTATTAATTCTCACTGTGTTTCTGAGCTTTAAGTTATTGTCAAGTTATTTAAGCTTTAACATTAATTACTCAGGTTTAGCTTTGTTTTTGGCAATTTTGCCTTTCGACAATATGCCAACAATGAATCTCTTCCCATGCTCCTAACTGTCGGTTAGGAATAATTCAATAACTTTTAATTTTAAATTTTGAACTGGAGGGTTTCGCCCTCAGTACGACCATTATCGAAATTTACTAGAAAAAAATTTCTTCATGCTCGAGGATGCGTCTTTCAATCTTTATCATAGACATCTGATCCTAATAAGTCCTTTTGTTTAATTATATAATGGTTATTGTTACTAAAATAACGTAATTATTGCTTTGATGCATCAGTGGACGATCAATTCTTTACAAGCGCTGTGTATAATAGGTGTATACTATAATCTCACGTCATAAAAATTTCCCAATCATAAAAAAAGCCCAACACATTTTGATATCCGAGTATTTGGAACGCAATACTTGACGCAATAGATTATGTCAGGATACACAGGATCAGATAAATAGCTTGCGTCATTCCTTAATGCTCTTTAACTTATTATGATTTATAGGATTTGTTGTTTCAGATGCATTACTTATAATTCTTATATCTTTTCATCTATACTAATGCAGACTTATTAATTTAATAATTATGTTTCGATTGATGCGAGTCGAAATATTCGGAGAGTTTAAGATTAAATTTCCAAATTAAAAAAGGATTTATAATTTTAAAAAAAATATTAAAGATATTTACATACTATTCAGTTAGAATCTATTCTCGTAAGGCAGATTATAACCTATAGTTAAATGTAACTTCACGAGTAAATATGGCGAGAAGATAAACTTCCTCTGCCCATTTTATTTCTAAACAATTTCTGTACTGGTTTTTGAACATATAGTTGAAGATAGCATATGAAATATTGGAAAAATAGGTTAGATATCTTTAACCCTAACTAAGACTGTGGGCACCATGTCACTAAAAATTGAGCACATTTACGTTAAATGTAAAGCTTATTACTTCTATCAAATACATATCTATAGTAAAATAAAAAACAAAAAAAACTGTAAAATGTTTTAAAATTACGTAGTTGATAAAATTTATATGCTGAAGTTTTTAAATAACTTACATTCTTTTTTTCTTATTAACCATATTACTTCCAGGTAATTAGTTTATGATCATTAGTTTAGCAAATTATTATTGATTTTTAGCAATTTCACATTTTTTTATTAAACAAAATATGTATAAAATTAAACAAAATAAACATAATATAATACTTTAGGTTGCTCCGACCTTACTTTAAGTACTCTAGTTCAATGTAGTTTCATTAAATAATCCGTTTACCCATAGGAATACAGTAGACCTTCCCAGAAGAATCAGTAGCAGAGATATTTGAGTATCAGATTTATTTTCACACTCATAAATATTTATGGTCTCAAAGGGACCAGTAAAATGCTTTTTTATGAAATATGACAATGGATGGTATTTTTTAAGTTTTTAAACGTGATTAAAAATGATTTTTTAATGCGTTTATGATATATATATATATATACATATATATATGATGACATGAGTTGATATCTTATTTTTTTCATCACTTCAAAATTATTAAAGAGTGAATAAGTGATAACAACTTTTATCAGAAGGTTAATATAAAACTATTTCCAAGACAATGTTTGAAGTAAAAACAATAAATATTAAATCGTAAAATATTATAAGGAATTAACTTCTCGCACTATAACTAAATAATTTTTTTGAAAAAAAAACTTTTAACTAATTTTTATAATAGCCAAAAATTAAATTATTAATTATATATAAAAAATTAATTTTAAAAACAAAATCGTCGATAAAGTTGCACCGGTATGTGAGCAAAATGATTAGGTTCAAATTTTACTTCAATAGAATCTGAGTTAATATTATAAAGATATCGAAATATTTGCTTTAAATAGTTATTAATTTTGATGAAAATTTGACTATTTATCTTGAAAAGCCAAAAAAAAAAAAAAAATGATTTTTGTGTATGCAGGTGCTGATGAGTAAAGATCATGTATCTATTTTAGGACACTTAAACTTCAGGTTAAGTGTCCTAATTTAGGTTAGTTAGTTTGCATCAAAAATTTTTCAGTTCTAATTGTACTGATACATCATAAACAATTTTTAAAAATGTAAGACTTAACAGGCATAAAACATAATTTTACACATTCCCGATTGGTAAAACAGGGTGACATTCCTATATTTTCGTTCCAAGAATACTTGCGGTATAGCGTCGTAAATCTCTGCATTGCATAAGTATAGAGTCCCTTAGAAATCGCCTTACTGAAAAGAGAAAGAAGTATTGGGTTTCTTATGTTTGTAAGGGCTCAAAATACAAGTATTTTGAATCTTTACAAACGTAAAAGGCTGTATATTCAAAAGAATGAGATTTAGTACATGCCTTATTTTTTAAAAGAAATTTCAACTTGTAGATTTTTCAACTTAGAAATTTTACTTCTTGCAACTTGGAAATTTATGATTCGATGTTTTAAAATTAGTAAAACTTCGAATGTGTTATTATTATATCAAACATTTCGGTGATTGGGGTTTAATGATTGGTTCAGTGAATGGTTTCAGTATTTTTGTGAAGTTTAGAACACTCTAACTGGCTGATCACACATTGTTCAACTCGTGAATTTATCGGCAATTCATAAGGTAATGATTGCTGTGATTTAAAACCACTTATTTTTCAAGTGGATGCGATAATTGTACTAGGAACGAAAAACATTGTAAATAATTGCAATCTCTATACCCAGTGATAGTGATTCTAAAATTGAGAAATAACTTTTTTTTAAATTAAGAAATTTGTATGTTTTGCCAAATGAAAATCAACACACATATACTCGAATTTACTTATAAAAAAATTCCCGATTACAGGATTAAGGGATTTTTCAAAACTTAAGACAAATACATTTCTTAAAATGTTGAAATTTCTGTTTTAATGCATCGACGAACTAAGGAAAAAACTACACTTTTTATTCAGATGTCTATTGGTCGTTTCCTCTAAACTTATCATTTACTAAAGAGTCATATGTTTTGCAGGGTATCATTTCTGAAATCACGCTCGACTGAGCTTTAATTTAGGTGAACGTTTTTTTAACTGTAAAACATAAAAAAACAAGCTTCTTTCCATTAGCAATTGTTCAGGAAAAGAACGAAAAACAGTAACTCGTGATTTAATCATTCGTATAATTGATTTTCCAATATTTTTCAAGTTCTGATATGCCTTTGACAGCTTAATTCATGCAAAATCCCGTCATTACAGAAGAAATAATTAACCCCACAGTCTGCTCACAGATTTCCATTTTTCTCGCTGAGCAATGCCATCGATTTGAAACCACTTATTTTGCAAGTGAATACGATAATTGTACCAGGGGCGAAAAACAATGATAAACGTAGAGATGAACCAAATCCTTCTAGTAACAAGGCCTTAATATTATGTAAGCGTAGGTTTTTATTTAGAAAGAAAAAAAAACAACATTTGTTTCCATAATTTTTTTGTTTCGCTTTCAATTTTTACGAAACAATTATCGTTAGCAAATCATCATTTTGTAATCAATTTATTGCCTCAAAGACTCTTTATCAAGAAGTTAAAGACTGAGATATATTTTGTAGTTAGTTGAGCCTATTGATACACATAGAACACCGGCATTTCTTTCATGTATATTTTTTTTCCTCACGCTCTAATATATTTCGATACGAGCTGTATAATACAAGCTAAATAATACAAGCAAAAATATATTTCGGTGTTTTTAAATTATACAAAACAATCTAATAGTTACTAAAAAGTTAGTTAGATTATCATAATTTTATTTGTACTAAAATAAAAAATTGAAAAAAAGCTTTAAAAAATGTTTTCATTTATATTTAAAAACTAATGAATAATTGATTTATAAATTAAAGAAATGTCATTGATGAATAACTGCTCCTCTTAGATCTAAATAATTGGAAACAAGTGCAAATTGTATCTTTCGGTGTTTCCTGCTTTATTGCAAAAACATATATTATTTTAATCCGAAATATAATATTTTTCACTTATTTCGACATAAATTAATACAAAATAATAAAAAAAAGTATGAACATTATGTTTAATAAAAATTCCGCATCCAAATGTTATATGAATGTTGTTTAGTTAATTTGCATATGAATATTAATTATGTAAAACCATAAATAATTAAACTTCTAATGATATGATTAGCTAAAAAAAAAAAAAAAAATACCATTTTTAAGTAAGTCAATATATTTATAATAAAAATGCCTAATAACACTTCATAAAATTCGTTCTTGTATGAACTAAACTTCTTGGTGTAAAACAAAGTTTTTAATTGGTAAAAACTTAGCTATTAACACAGAAATCAAAAATGAGTTTTTAAAAAAAATGATAGATGACTTCTTTAATGAAAAATTTATTATAAAGTTTTATTCATTTTTTTAGTTATTTAAAAATATCCAACCAAAATGAAAAATATAAAACCTTCAGATGTTGTGTACGTATTATGTGGGCTAATTTTGTTTAGATTTATTTACTTAAAAATACTAATTTTCCCAAGCATAGAAACACTCTTTTTCATTGAACGCGAATGTTTGTATAAGTAATCCAGCTTAAGCAATAGTGTTTTTTATTCCTGTTTCGTTTTTATATATGTTTTGAATTTAAAATATTGAGATTATATTTTTAATACTTTAAACAAAAATTAAAATATTTATTATTTAACAAAACTTCTTTAAATTATTTCCTAAAATGCAAGTAAAATATTTTATTTTTAAACGCATTTCCATTTCGTCATATATTTCCTTATTTAGGGAAATGTTATTTTTAATTTTCTAATATAGAGTTCATGTATCTAAAAACAAAGAAATTTACTTAAAATAAAATAACTACTTTTGCTAGCAATGGTAAAAAGCAAATATGAAAATTTTATTCAAAAGACTTTGATTATATCCGCTTTTTGTTAAAATTTTAAATATTGCTATTTATTGAGTTGTAAACTATAAAAAAATCTAAATACAGGGTAAGTTAGATGGCTTGTTTCAATATTGCCGATATTTGTAATAAAACAGATGTAGTTTCACTGGAAGCAGTTTAACTAGTTTATTGATTTCACCAAAGTGTTTTCTTTCGTGACAGTAAAATTTATGCAAAATTTTAATTTTTATTTCATTTCAGTTTCATATATTTTTTTGTAAATTAGTTATTTTCGTATTTTTCAGTACGTAGGTTGTATTTTTTTCAATTGGCAGGTCTTTTTAGGTACATATATAGTACATTATTAGTTCCTGACTAAAAGGCAGAAGGATTTAATAGCAAAATGATGCTGTAAATTGGGCGTCAATCAACTTTGGGAGATTTTAATTTAAAAGCTTAACTCAACTTCAACTTTAGAAGAGATAGCCACATTAAATTAGGTAGTGATTGCCACTTTATTAATGTGTATAGACATATCAGGTATAGTAAAGTCCTTAAAAAGTTTAAAAATTGGTAAAAAAAAGTAAGAATATGGAAAGTATTTTAGTAAATTTGCATTCACCTCTTATATTATCAAATTAATAAATGTAGTTATAAAATAGTTGGTTTTGCTTATGATTTTTATTTGGTTTAGAAATTTTATGATGAAAAATTTTATGATTATTCAAAAGTGATGTATTAAGTCCAAACATTATATTTTATTTATTACATTATTTTTTTTACTTATTGTCCATGCTAAAATTAATTCTTTACATCTTATTATAAGTTGTTCATAGTAAACTGTATGAAATGTGATATTATATTCATTTTAATCTTACTTTTTATTTAATGTATTGCATGGTCAACTCACCTCAACATTAAGGAGAGATAGTCATTTGTAAGTTTGTTTTTTAAAATATTTTTTACGTCTTTTTTTCCCAATATTTCATTATTCTTTTCTCAAAATATGTTGAGTGCATTTATGAGAATTTTAAATATACATAAACATTTTATTCGAAATACTTTATTTCGACTTGTAAAAACTATGTACTTTTATTCGACTTGTAAAAACTATGAACAATTATTCTAGACTTACTCTATCAGTAATTTGTATATTTTTTAAAACTACTGATTAAACAGCAATACATTTATAAATGTTTTCAACTACTGATTAATGTTTTCAACTACTGATTACTGCAATAAATATGGAAACGTTTTATTAACTTTTCCAATGCAAATATTAACTTTTCCAATGCAAACTACTCTTTCTCATAGCATTATTTAACTACTATAATAATAAATAAGCAGGTTTTCCAAAGTCATTTCAATTTTTAAACTGAAATGAATTTGAAACTGAAACTTGAAAAACGCAGAGAAATTCGAAGCCTTAAATTTGAGCAGAGTGGCATTTGGGATTGAAAGCTTCGAAGCGTAAATCTGACACGTAAATACACGTCTAAGGAAAGACTGAAATCCAAAATGAGACGAGAAGTAGTTTTGAAAGAAATATATTGGTTGAAGAAAAACCCACAAATAAAAACTTTTAAGAAATGTATCCATACTGGTTTATGGCAAGTCATCAAACATGAATATAAAAAAAAATCTTTAAGTGTAGAAAGTTTCACATATAAATACAAAAGAATGAAATTATTGGAATCTAAAATTGAAAATATGCATATCTAAGATACAAAATGCTCGTATATTTATTCAGCAAAATTTCAAAACATTCCATTTATGACTGAGTTCAAGTGATATGAAATTAAGAAAAAAATTCCAGAACTTCTTATTTCCGTCGGATATCACGGAATATCTCCAAAAACGTATTGGTTATATATTGTAACATATTGTTATTGTATTAGAAAAGTAAGAAAGTAGGAAATATACAATTTAATTTATAATAATAAAATAAATGAAATCGAATTTCAAAAATAAGAGCATTTAAGATACAGAATGTTTATAGGTTTTTTTTCAGGGAAGAGATTGAATATGTTCTATATGTAACTATTTGTAAAGTATATAAATTTTTTGATGAAGTATATTTACGTTACGGATATTAAAAAAATATATATATGTCAATAGTTTTAAAAATAACATCAATACTAACAAACAAGAAAATGATATATAAAGTAATTCACATTTATGGAATAAAACCACCCTGCATTGTAATATAATAAATATATTTTAACTAGTAAATAAAATGATATTATAATAGTATGAAAACAATTTTGGCATTAAAGTAACTTTACGTTTAACTAATAGCACGTGAGAGTTTATGCACCTGTCGTTTTTATGGAAGCGTCATTGTAATTGGATGATCCTACTAAACGTAAACTGTATCGTGCAAATCTACTACAACCTCAAAATCATTCTAAATTGTAGCATTTTTTTCTGTACAATTAGGACATTGTTCAGTTTAGCTTAGCAGAGTTAGGGATAGCAAGTGGGACTTATGAGTCAGTCGCTATAATGGAAGGGTCACTGTAATTGGAAATCCTACTGAAGAACGTAGACTGTAGTGTGGAAATTTGTTACACCCTGATAATTGCTCTAAATCGTACCATTTTATATTATACAATTAGTACTTTTGTATAATTTGGTATAGTAAAGATTATCAAGAAGGACTAAATGTTTCTGCCATTATAATGGAAGCATCACTGTAATGATTATCGTCACTGTAAAGGAAGGAAACTAAACTGCATCGTGCAAATTTACAACAACCTGGATATCGGTCAAAATTGTACTATTTGATGGCGTAACCAAGTTTAGAATTGTATTATTTGCACGATAATACGATTAACCCTGGCACCACATAATGGTTCATGGCAATCGAAACTTTCAAAATATAGATAAATGAAAAAAAAAATTCTAAGTGCAAAAGACATTATGGCAACAAATGCGCAAAAATCAAATAACGATACTTAAAGAAAAACGCCTTGTGAATGTAAGTTTATTTGTAAAAGGAACATAAGTTCGTTAATAAATTTAAGAAAGAGTGTCTTTATAATAAACAAAAGTTATACAGTTTAAGCACTGTAATATGATCGAACATAGTGCCACTATTTGTTTAAAGCAGTTTAACTACTAATATAGTTGTAAACAGAAATAAAATTCCGTGTTCTATATATTATAGAAACAATTTGAAAATATAAGAAACGACATTTTGGAGGAAAAACCTTATAAAAGTTTTTTTTTTAATAAAAAAGAGTTCATTAGCAACAGTAAGAAAGGAATTTTTGTTTAACTCAAAATGAAACAAATTATTATTATTATTATTATTTATTTTTTTACAGACTTTCTCTGTATATTGGGCTGCTGAAAGTTGCTTTGTTGACAAATTGGTTTTTCTCTACGTTTTATCCTAGACAGAAAGAATTCAAACCATCAGTTAAAATCCTATATTTCACCATACAGTTTTGTTTACCGTACGATAAATCTACCTTTTTTCAAATCATTTAACGATTATTTCATTTAACCTTAATTTTTTTTCCTTTAACCTTTAATTATTTCTTTTACGATTATTTCCTTTACTCTTAGTTTTCGCAATTATTTAAAGATTTTGAATATCGGATAAATTAAACTGCGTTACGACCTAATTATCATATCAATAATCTACGTGATTATTATATTCTCTTAGATAAAATTTTTAGGTAAGTTAAGTTGCAAAACATTTTTATACGAATGGCCTTCTATGGTTTTAAACGTTTTTAAACTTACCAAACATTTTTATACGGGTGGGTTAGTAAGGTTTTAAACGTTTTTATACTTAAACATTATTTTAATAAGCAAGACTTTTAAGATAAGAAGAGTGAGAATTTTTTTTTTCTTACGGAAACTAAAGAGTTGGGGTAGTTCGGGGGACACAGCGCTTACCTCGCAATGAGTTATCTCAGGTTCGAATCCCAGCTTCAACCTCTCCTCTCAGCTCGCACCGACCATAATAATGGCATGATTAAAGAGTTTTTCCTTAAAATTAGAGAGTTTTTTTTTGTTAAAATAGCAGAATTTACTTAAAAACAGGTGTTTGTTTTTAAATAAAAAATATTCTTTTGGAAAGAAACGGGTTCATGCTGACATACCTACTGACATTTTTTTTATCGAGCATTTAACGGATTTTTTTTTTTAAATTTATAAAGCCCTTTGCAGCTTATTCAAACTCATCTTTTTGAATAGTTTTTCATTTAAAAGCATTGATTGAGAGTTTCACACTTCTAAAAAGTAGGAAAATGAAAGAGTAAGAAGAAGCAATTTAATATGCTACAATTAATTATAGTTTTCTACGAAGAAATTTATTAAAATATACCTCCTCAAATACATTTTTACAATATAAAACTGTAAGAATGCTGAAACAAATGAGGAAATCTCATAAGAAAGGTTTATCTTAAAGATATTTAGAGAAATAAAATGAATGCTTATATAATAAAAAAAATTTAACAGCTTAAAGAAAAAAATCGGAAGAATATAATTCGTGAACTGTGTATAAAATGTAAAATAAAAATTACTTTTCTTTTGTGTAATGCTTTAAAATATGAAATAAGAAATTTCTAATAATTCTTACTATTTAGTTGAAGTATTTAAAATTATAATGGGTGCTTTATTTCACAGAAAAAATATTTATAACTCTCATAGTTTTATAAATGTATCCATCTGGGTAAGATACTTATCATAATTACAAGCTGTCATGAGAAAATACTTCAATTATACTTTATTTCGAGTATTAAAATTGATTATTTTTAAACTTGAAGAAAAATTTCATACCAGTTCTAGTAGACAGTTCTGACTAGACAAAAGAAATTTCCTTTTGTTGCTCAGTCATTAAATACATTGAATATATAAATTAAACTCAATATTAGTCTATAAATATTTTTCTAAAACTTCATTTTTTGCAAACTTTAAGTTTTTTAAAAAATAAGAGGGTTTTAAAACTTTCAAAAAAGGACTATGAAAATAATCAAATAAATGTGAAAAAAATATATTCTCTGTATCTCTTCACCTGATTGTAATTTTTTAAAGAAAAAAAAAAGAAAAACAAAACTAATTTGCGTTTTTTATCTTTTATCAGACTGATGACAACAAATAGATCTATAACGGGATATAGAGCTCGTACCTCTTAATAAACCGACCCAGGTTCAAATCTCAGCGATAGTATTTAATGCGTATTCTGCCAAAGTTTAACACCAATAATGCTAAAAATATTCTTAGTCATAGACGGATGATAAATTGAAAATATCTTTGAAATCTTTTATTTTTATTTTCCTATAAATAGATATTTTACTTATAAAAACGTGTTTATCTGTATGATAAGGACGATACTGTAAAATCTAATAAACTGTTTTTATCCTATCTTTTGAATGAAAAATTAATGAACTATTAAATTATGTGGCCATAATCATGCAAGAATAGGAATTTGTCAATTTAAATAATTTCCTCAAAATTTTAACTGATTTTTGTAACAACATAATTATTGCAAAAATCTAAGACGTTATATAAAACTTTACCTATAACGTAATCGACTTTTGTCTGAAGACCGATTGAAACAAAAATACAGAAAATAATCGTTCTTTTGCCTTGTAAATTATTTTAAACATTTTCACAAAACGTGTCATTTTTAGAAATTTTAAAGTTAAATAATTTTTATAAATTTTCTAAATATTTATTGCATTTCACGCAGAAATGGATTCTTGGAAAACTATCAGATTACGTGGTAATGACAGTTCTGGTAAATAAAATAAAATCATAATTCTGGCTAATAAAATCAAATTATCGGTCTTTAAAGCATTCATTTGTTAATTTTTCCTTTCACATGGTAAAGGTTTACCGGAAATTACCAAGCAATGAAAGTTTACCAATTTTCCATTCCACTAAAAATTGACTTCAAAATCTTGGATCTGATTCCTAAAAATTTGATCTTTTTTCGACTACGTACATATAGTCTTTTAAAAATTTGTAATTAAGCACTTTTTACAAATATTTATTTTTTTAGCATGCATTTAAGTTCTTTTAGATAAATATGGAAATAAAGAATCCTCTCATTTCACTGATATGTGAACGTTTGTTTCCCATATATACGTAATGGATGTCTCTGAAATCATTATAGAAAAAAAAAAAAAAAAAAAAGAAAACTCTTTGGCATTGTTACTCTAGAGAAAACATGAACGCAACTACTTTAAATCCGGTCGTACCAGGCTGTTAGAAAACTCAATTTCGCGCAAACATATCTCATTTGAAAAGCGAATAGCATGGAGAATGTTCTTTCTTCACCTTAAGCGTTAACAGCTGGAAACGTGATGTCATAAATTGTTCTGAAACCGCTGCGAATGCAGTAAGGAAGGTGAAGCAAAATTACATAAGTGTCTTTTTTAACGTCTTAGAATGAAATGTGGTAAAATTCTTAAAATATATTAAATACAATTCTATTCTCTTCTGTAATAATTAAGAAACGAATACAAATAAACGCAAGATTAAAAATAATAAATAATATGTCCATACATTATTTCAAATACAATACTACAAGCAAATGCATTTGATACTGTAATTGAGATATTTAAAATTGATTTATGGAAACTGCCAACTTAAAAATTTTATATATCGTGTCTTTTATGTGCCATTTAGTATGCTTTCTGACAAACCTCAGATAAACCATACTATCAGTACCTTTCAACATAGCATGCGCAAGTAAGCCGTGTTTGGCTAGAAATTAGAGAATTGGACTCCGGTAAGGAGGCTCCTGGGTTCGATTCTCGACTCCACTAAGATCTAGTGAGTACATTCGATTTACCTGATCGTAAAATCTGTGGAATTGAAAGTCCTTTGGTCAGACGCAGATCAGTACCTTGGGTAAAGAAATCAGGAGAAAATTTCTTTCCCTATCAGATCAAAGTATAAATTGAGGAATGGGGTTCTATGCATGGGGCTTTGACCTAAAACCAATATTCACCATTGCGGTGCTCTCTTGTCAAACGAATAAGCCAATTGGCGAGCATGGCTTGTACAGGTCATATTCGAAACAGAATGTTGACAATGTTGAAAATGTGTGAAAAATGAACAAAATTCTTAAGTCGAACCATGCTTACACACAAATTGAAATATAGCTTTGTTCACATACAGTGCCTGGCCAAATAAGTAGATACATAAAAAAGTTCTATGTTAAATCTTAATTATCAAGTAGTACTATACAGCTTTATTGTTTTTACGCAGCTGAAACCGGTTTGCACGTGATTACGTTCGTGCATCAATTACTTTTACATTGTAAAGCAATGCATTAAAAATAAATACAAATAGGAAGTATACAAAAAAAAAAAAAACCTCCTGAATAAAAACCCCATACATTTATGTCTAAATATAACATTATTTTATATAAACTCGTGCGAAACAAGTAATTATTTAAAACCTATAGTGCGTATAATAATTTGGTCTAATTATTAAAATATACTAATATAATACCTGATAGAAAAAATATTTTATATTTATATAATATGTCGTCTAATTTATTCAATCGTCGAATTTAAACATCGAAGAGCCATTACATTACGACCACCCTGCTAATAACATGTAGGACCACTTTTAGTCCTCAAAACTGCTAGCATCCGCCGTGGCATTGATTCCACAAGGTGCTGATAGGTAGTCTCAGGTATCTGGTACCCAGCCCTCACCAACTGGTCCTGCAATTCCCTCACATTGCGAGGGGCACGTGGCAGCACGAATTTGGTTTTCCAAGTAGGACCACAAATGCTCTATTGGATTAAGGTCAGGTGAATTTGGAGGCCAAGACATGACTTGAAAGTCACTGGAATGTTTCTCGAACCAATTCATGACGATTCGACCCTTATGGCATGGTGCATTATCCTGTTGGTAAACACCATCCCCCGCAGGAAACACTGTTGGTATGAATGGATGAACTATGTTCAAGTAGCTTTCAGACGTCAGGGATTGCTCCATGAGAATTATGGGTCCTAATTTGCCCCACGAAAACATTGTTCCTGGGCGAGAAACCATGAAAACCTGGGTGAGCCCTTTGTTGTAGATGGGGGGTGGTCATAATGTAATGGCTCTTCGGTATACTGTGTATCATCTAATTTAACCAATTGATACGTGAACGTAAACAAGTACAAACAAGTTTCAGTCGCGTAAAAACTATAAAACTGTATAGTATCACCTGATAATTGAGATTTTACTTAGAATCTTATAGTGCTTCGAATAATTTTACTAGGGAATGTATGTGTGTACGTGTAACAGAAGTACAAAAATATAATTCAACTAAACACCATTAACAGCCTGTATATTAAAATATCAAGGTTTAACACGCTAAAAAACTTAGTTTTATAACATATGTTTTTAATCTTGGCAGTTTTATAATTCTTATTTGGTATTTTTGAAGAAGTGTAACATTGAGAAAAAGTATGATCAAAACTGGCAGAATATGGTAAAGTGTACCGTGTTTTTTGTTCTGTGGGACACCATAAAGCTCGGTAATTTTTATCAAAATGCATTCGTGATGATTTTAATAAAATTAGCAATAAAATATTCCTTAATAAAATGCGTTGAAATTTGGGGAAATTTTTTCCTGATCTTTTGGAACATGACCTAAATACCATTTATTCGGTTAAATTTTATTTTCAGATATGTATTTATTACTAAATATGGGGAACAAAGAACTATAATTTTGAATAACAGATTATCGGGTAAACCGTCACCATATAAACGGTAAAAGTACTAAATGATTGGTTTAAATATCCTATATTTTAGTTTTTATTAAAATGATTAGATTTTTTTACCAGAAATGTCAGTCATTACCATAGGTAATTTCACCAAAATTTATTGACGATAGAAGATTTTCCCGACTATTTTGGTAAAAATGCGAATGTATTTGTTAAGTTTCGTAAACAAAAACACCTATATTTCTCACATTCTTTCATATTTAAAATCCTTTTATCAGAAAAAAAGTAATAAAACATGATTTAAAAAATGAATTTTCAAATTTATATTTTATTTCTTTAGATTTATTTTATTTAATAAATATAATATTATAAAAAAGAAATGGTTTGTGCTGATATTAAAACTGTAGAATATTTTTGCAATTCCATATACTTTATCAGAATATTATCACCATCTTATTTTTGTTTGATTTCAGAAAAAAAAACAGTTTTTCTAAGTAATTAAGGGAAAATCTGGGAAATCTGGGATTAAATCTGGGAAAACCTTTATCACCAATCAAACACAATATTCCTGAATCAGAGAATGTTACTATTACAAAAACATTCATTACACATCATCTAGCAAATATCCGAAACGTTATATATCTTTATTAGTACATTTTTATTCTTTAATGTATGTACAATTGAAACAAGATCAAAGTAAAATAGCTGTTCTGATTTCCTTAGCAAAATATAAATGTCACTTTAAGTAAGGAAAATAGGAAATTAAGTAAATTCAAGCTGGCTTCGTTATGAAGCGAAAAGCAAGATTTCCTTGTCGAAAGATTTCACTTGTAATTTAGAATGTTAATTTTGAAAGTTTCGATAAAAGGTACAGTTCTCTTAAACATAAATAATCGGAAGACAATTCATTTCAAAACAATTCATTTTAAATAACAGTCGTAAAATTAGGCGGAGAAACCGGATATTTATGGATGCAAAATAGTTTCCTTTTTATCATATGTTAGCATATAGTTTTATAAATTACATACTTGATTTATGTATGTTACCTTATTTAAAATATTAATTTCTCATAATGCATGTCTTATTTAGTACTTTTCTTTTAAATTTCTCTGTAATTTAGTGAAAACATACTAAAAGTGTGTACGGAAATGATGTACAACTAAACCCACCTTAAAAAACTTACTTAGTCCCTAGCAGCTGGGTACATGTTACAGCAGAGAGAACTAATCTGTACATTTCATGTTTTACAGAACGGGGGTTCGAGTTCCATCGTTGACACCACAATAACTTTTTTCCCTTCAACCCATTAAGAGTTTTTATTATTCTGAGCTCCCTAATTTGTGATCCTGGACTATTAGAATACGGTACTTTCATTTACTCATTAACAAGAAATAGCTTAACATAAAAATCTCTTACGGTAGGTGAAACAAGTTAATAAACTTATCAAATCACATTCCACGGTTCATTTGATAAAACCCAACTCAACTACAATCTTGCTCCAATGTCAGTTAAAAAAAACTTTTATGGTGTTGAAAAAATACCAGTTGTAAGTTGCTGGGTAATTTAGCGTAATTTTAGAATGAAAAATTAAACTGGGTATATATCTTCTAACTAAAGAAAGAATATGAGATATTTTAATTTTGAGCCTTTTTTAAATATAGAAAACTAATATAGATTGTAAATCATTCTTTGATTTCAAATATATACATAAGTATATTATTATTAAACTCTTTCTTATTTTTTATCTATATTTCGATATTCTTAGCAATAGCAGATATTTATAAGAAATAATACTGACTGGAATTTTTTTCTTTAGTTTTTCTTTGAATAAATACTCAATTCAAATGAATAATTTCTTTTCTTGAAATAAAATACTCAAACTTTTTTTTTTAATTTAAAATGTAAGCTTTTTGTTTTGGTGCTTATAAATAAAACTCTATCTTTTATGGAGGACGTAATTCTGTCATTGAATTTTTTTTTATTTGCGTGTATTTTAATTTTTTAATTGCGAGTAATCTCTTAATTGCGTGGTTTCTTCATAGCATTAGTCTTACAGCTTATATATTCATATTTTAATAACACTGACAAATTTTATAATTGGTTTGTACTTAATGCAAATGAAAAAGTAACTCCAATAGCAGGAATTAAAGAATATTATTTTAATATCGTTCGTAACATTAACGTTTTTTTTATTTCAATTTTTATAAAACAAATGATAAAGTAAATTTCAATATGTTTTAATTTTTCTTATAGGTCTTTTTATTACGTTTTATTTTATTTATTTATTTATTTTTATGCATATTTATGTCAATGCTAAAATATTTATTTCAGCATAGTTACGTGTTATTTATATTTGTGTTTATTAATATAAAATGATTTGCTCATATATTTATTTGGATAATTTACAGATATGCAAATGTAAAGTATGAGAACCCATTTAAAATGCTTAAGCAAATAAAGGTTTTGGGCACGCAAATGTAATCTTTTAAAATATATTTTGGACTACCTTAATAAATAAGTTGCCTTTAGAAAAAATAACACAACTATTTTTGCGTGATATTAACTCTGAAAAACTTTTTACGTAGATAATAATTATTATTTCTCAAAAACTTACAGCTCAACATGAAACAAAAATGAATATACTACATAATTCCTATTTTCATTTAAATAGAAAATCTATTCATTCAAAAGAAACATTTTCAGAAAGTCCTTTTAATTGTAATAGTTAAGACATAAAGATTGTAAGATTGAAGTTTAGAAAATTTAACCAGTCTTAAATTTTAATTTTGATTATATCGTAATTTTTTCAAAATGTATTTTCCTATATTTTAAAAATATGGTTATTAGAAAAACAAGTTTGTTATTAAGTTTACAACTTTTCCCCGCTTTGCAAAGATCAGTAGAATTTAATTGAACTTAAATTAGAATAGATAACAGCAAAATTTAATGAAATAAATTTATTGTAAAATATGAATATTATAAAATAATAATATTATAAAATAAGAATATTATAAAAAATAAAGAAAATTTAATGGAAAGAAAAATTATGAAAAATCAAAAAATATATAATAAAAAAAGAAGGAAAAGGCGAAAACTCTTCGTTGTGAAAAGAAAAAATTTAAAGCTTTTGTTTACAATAAATTAGAATAATTTAGCGTTTAACGAAATATAGCTGACTTATGACAGTTCAACAGACTGTTTATCTACTTGTTTATCTGCTCTTTTTTCTTATGAATAAAAAGCTATGTATTTTTTGTATTTATTTATCTTTCTTTATAATTAATTCAAACAAAACATTTTAAGAATTATAAAATAGTATTTAGTGCAAGTTTAGAATAAAAATACAATTTCTTCTCAACAAATTAAATATACTTAATGTGTTCTTTTATGATATTAAACCTGCACATAAATTTTATTAATTTAACAAATGTTGTTCCGTAGAAATTTATTATTTCTATAATACACATTGCTATAAAACGAAAATGCCAAATTTATTTTTAGTTTCCATTTATATTTACATGTTAAAAACTGCCATAGTCGAACAAAGGAGATCTTTAAAAACAAAACGTAAAAGCAAATTTTTCCTTTCAAATAAGTAGTATCGTGTTTGAAATTTCAATGTAAACGAGTATATAACATATATAATGCTATTAGAACCAGGTGATGATCAAGTGAGAAAAGAAATTAAGAGAACATTTTATTTCCAGCACGACACACTCTGTACAGTAACATTCGTTAATTGATTTGTCGAGTTAAGTAGAAATAAAATATAGTAATTCCATTGTTTTTTTAAATATTTATTTTCTTTTTATATTTACTAATTAAAATGGTTTTGGAAAAATTTCTAATGGAACAGATCAATAAAGTATGACATAAAAATATTACTTTATATAATTAGCGAAATATCAAAATTCAAAATTGTATAACAGTCATTTATTTTTTTTTCTTCATTTCTAAAATTTAATCATTTCAACATGACACTTCATTTTCAACGTAAATATGAATAATGGAAATCAGTTCCGATTTCAAATCCAGCCAAAATAAAATTTTTCATCGTGAAAAATAATGTATGGTTAAGATCTCATTTTTATTTATTTCCCTGTCAAAAACAGAAAAAAAAAAACGGGAAAAAAAACTTCAATGGAACACGAAAAAAAAATGCGAGAGATGTTTAAATATATATGTATAATGATTTCGTATTTTTTCATCCCTCTTCCACACAATAGGTAGGATTTTGGAACTGAAGAATGTCAAAAAACTCATTACCATTCAAAGTAGTCGGTCATCAAGCCATATGCAAAAGGAATTTTCTCAAACAGAGAAGATTCTTTTGATAATATGCTTGATAAATCATAGTTCATAAGAAAAAGAATTTTCAAAAGAAAAGTCTTATTTTTTTAATTTCAGTTTCTTTCTGTCATTATTTACTTTCTTCTAATAAAAGTTAGTTTTGTATATTAAACGAAAAGTAGAGTTTTAAATATAGTTTTTAAAATGAAATACACTAAACTGCCAGACCTATCTAAAAACACAAATTTTTGAACTCATTTATTTTTTACTTTTTTAGATAGATGTTTTAAATTATGATCTAAAGGGTTCATAAACGTAATTCATTGTTCCTTGCATGAATGTGGCAATTTTGTGGAGGAATTTCGTCTGTGTGCGTAGAAATACTTTATGGATATCTAGCCGAAATATCCAGGATTGTATGTTTATAGTTGCTATGGTTAATTGGTTTCTCTAATGCCAATTATCTAGAATTACTCCCTGTTCAGTTGGTGCATATATTATTATATCACAATTTATAGTGGTGTGTTTATGATTAAATTTTATATAAGAATATTACATTAATTTTGAACTTGCAAACGACAGGAGTCCTTTAAAAACTAAATAAACTGGCAACAAAATTTTGAAAGAACATTTAAAAACTCATATTTTTACTATTCCGAATATTTAACCAAATATATATCTGTTAGTGAATATAATGGAATTTCTGTTCTCAGAATATCGAATTGGAAAGGTTAAGCAGTGAGTTTTCAACTATCCGTTCGGAAATTTTACTTAAAGGTTTTTAATTTTCTGAGAACGCTGGTCAGCTTTCATGAAGCTAAAATGTTTTTAATAAGTACATGCTTTATTTAGAATAAGTGTGTGGAATGTATGTAGAATATTGGTATTGTCAAAAATTTATTATCACATAATTAAATTTTGTAATAATAAACATATTTTTTATTCATTTCTTTTCAATACCGTATGTAAAAATTTAGAGCTTTAAAATATCATAAAAAAACTCATTGTCCTTCCAAGTAGTTTGTCATTAAGATTTATAATTTTATGATATTGAAATTTTATCAAATGAAGAATTTTTTAATATACTTCCTAACTCACATTTAATAAGTGATGCATAGTATTTCATTTATTATTTTAGTTTTTTCTGTCAATATTCAGCTTTTTGCTTAGTTTTGGACATTAAACCAAAAGTTTAGATATTAGATAAATAAAATTTTTTATCATTCTAAAACTGTTTGACGTCTATAAAAATGATGTAAACTTTTAAGCCATTTATTTTTTTATTTAGCGAGCTAAAAAAATTTTAAATTATGGTCTAAAAGGTAAAAAAAAGATTGTTTTTTACAGTTTCGTTAATTGATAACCGCAAAAGTAAATCTATTCAAATTGCAAACTTGTTTATGAAATTCTTTTCAAATTGTTGGCTTTTCTGGAAATTGCAGACGATCATGCAGACACATGCAGACGAAACTAACTCATTTTTTTTCAATATTTTTTTTTGTATACGATAATTCTATGTAAATTATTTATAATATGATTTATATAATATAAAAATAGGTTTTTAAAAATAATTAATGGTCCTAAGAAACTTTACTAACTGTATCATTTTCTCGATAAAAAAACTCTGTGAAAAATGTATAATTTAAATTCTATTGGAATTGGACAAAAACGAGAAACTATAAATCTGAAAAGCATCCTATCGATTTACAAGACCCAAAATTAATTATTTTTCATTTTCAAATTACTTGTTTAGAAATAAGCGTTTATTTCATTTTTATCTATAAATTGAAAAGAGTTCTGAAGAAAATTACTTATTCTCATGTTAAATAACTAATAATATGATATATGATAAATAACAAATTCCATGGTTGTCATTTCAATTTTATCGAAAATTTGAAATTTGAAAAAGATGAGAAACTACACAATAATTTTATTTTTATTCTTTAATGTATTCTTAAACTAATAACAATTTCACTTACACATTTTCAAATATGCGTTTATTTTATTTTTATTTATAAGCCGATAAGAGTTCTGAATAAATTACATCTCCCAAAGTCAAATAACAAATACCATAAATCTAATTTCGAATGTCATCTCCAATATTTTTAATTCCTCAACTTGATATCTGATCTCATCTGAAATTGATTTTATAAAGGTCGGTTCTGTAGAAACATACTCGAATACAACAACCATTTGTGTGTGATTTAGTAGATTCATTAAAGCAGAGACTATGTTTATTCACACCCCTATGCTTTAGTGGAATAATATCAGAGATCTCAGTATTTCATCGCCTCTTCACGAAACTACTTTTCGTCGCTTGTAACGCGGTTATTGCCAGTGTTTCCGATTGCTGGTGTTAATTTATACATCCCTAGTGAACATCTCTGAGCGCCAACTGGATAGTACTATTGATTTCTAGAGAAACTTAGGCACCACACTATTCTAAATGTTTGAAGTGTGATTGAATGAGGACCTTTTGATGTTACTAAGTTAGAATTTCATTGACATTTTCACAAAGTTTTGAAAATTATCTTCCATAAGGTGCGCTAAGTGTACTAACATAAATTACTTATATCTAACATTAGAAGAACCCACTGCATCTGAATTTGTAATCATAATTTAAAATGAATGAGTAACGGTGTAACTCTAGAAATATATGCAAACTTCTAAATTCAGTTAAACATTAAAAACTGTTTCATGAAAGCTGTTTTATGAAACTGTTTTATGAAAAAACTGTTTCATTTCAAACTTGTTCATCTCGATATGGTCACAATTACGTGTCGGATCTTTAATAATATAATTAAAATATAAATAAATCATGTTATAAAATTCACAAATTACGCTCTAAGTACTGGCATAAATTGCATATATCTAACATTAGAAGAATATATATGTAGATTTATAATCAAAATTTCAGAATGAATGAGAAACGGTGAAACATTAGAAATATATGTCAGTCAAATATTGAACTTTTTTTATTAGAGAACTAATTTAAAACTTGTTCATTGCGATCCAAGATACAAGCAACGTTACGGCAAGCGTTGTGCATGTGGTCTCTTTTGATTTGTACAATAATGTTGACTGGTTATTCTTACTGTGTTAAAAATTTAGGATGAAATTACGATATAAAGAGCCGGTGATTTAGTTTCATTCTCAGTCAAAACTATTTTACCGAAAAATCCATTTTTACTGCAAGATATTATAATGTAATTTTTACAATAATATTTATTTAATTCGAGTGATTCGGTGATGATACGGTAACTATTACTGTAAAAATTACGGTTTTTTATATTTTTTGTTGCGTAGCATGTTCAGATAAAAATGGGTGTTCGGTGAAATTACCAGCACACACTGAGTGCCGGTTTTTTTTAACAAAATTTGATCCTGGAATTTTTAGAGTGTACAAAGTGCTCATGTTAAAATAACAATATTAATTTAAAATAACACTAACAATATTAATTCATGTTAAAATAACAATATTTGCATTAATATATAATTCCTTAGTTTTTATTGCAAGCCTTGTTTTTGAACTTTTTTCTTTTGTATGCTAAGATTCTCAAATTCAGCATTTTTTAATGAATGTGTGTAGTGATTTTAGCTTCAATATCGATATAATAGGGCTGTTCAGGCGAGATTATTGCGAATCTCTTTGCGCGTAAATAGCAAAGTTAAAATTAACATTGTTTCGAGCTCGCATGATTTATTTGCAATTTATGACAAAATAGGGAACATTTTACGTATATGGATTTTGGGTACAATAAATCAATAAAATAATACAATGAATGCAATAATACAATTAATGCAATGGCGAAATTTCCTCTTGATTTTTCTATAGGTTAAAGTTCATCGCACATGTGATGTTGGAAAAACATATTTGAATCAATGAATTTAGTATGTTTAACTAAAATCTCTTAATTCTTTTCCGAAAAAAATGTAAATATTGAAAAAAAAAGTTTAGACTTATGGTAAAATATTTTACTTTATATGCACTAAATATATTTTCCACAAATATATTTTTTGTGTTAAAATTGTTTTTCAACTTGCTTATGTTGTTTTTCGACTTTTTTTTTATTTTTAAGTGTTTAATGTTTAAAAGATATTAAAAATATTATGTTTAATCTAGTAGAGTCATGTGTTTGAATAACTAATTTTCTGTGCTTTCTTGTAATATTTTTTTTACCATCTAATTTTTTTTATTCTGATATATCACTATATTTTAACAAAAGAAATAGAAAAAGTCAGAAGTAGTTTGTCAAAGAGAACACTGCAGGTCATAATAAATTTGCATTAACTATTAAAATATATTTTAATTTTTTAAAAACTTCGCATACTTAGAAGCGCTCGAACATTAAAAAAAACATTAAGCTATGTAAAATAAAAAGTTAAAGGTATACGGTTCATATCAAATGGAAAATTATACAATTAAAAATGTAAAATAACATGTTTTACCTAGTAAGAACAACAAAATTGTTTTAATAAATAATTTTACAATGTTTTATTGGAATCAATTTTTTTTTACCATTTCAATATTTTCAATCTAGTATTTCACTATAATTTAACAAAAGAAAAGGAAGAATTTTGTCAAAGACAATACTATAGGTCATGAAAAGCTATTATTACCCATTAAAACGTATTTCAATGTTTTTTTTAAACTTAACATATTTAGAAGTGATCGAACATTTAAAAAAACATGTGAAAAATAAGGTTGGGACGGTTCATCTCAAATGGAAAATCAAACAACTCGAAATGTAAAATAACATGTTTTGGCTAGTAAGAACCACAAGGTTGTTTTAATTAATAATTTTACTATATTTTCTTGGAATCGAATTTTTTACCATTTCAATATTTTCAATATAGTATTTTACTGTATATTAACAAAATAAAGGGTAGAATTTTGTCAAATTTAATTCTATAGATCAGAAAGAAATTGTTTTAACTAATTAAAACGCATCTTGTTTTATTTAGTTATTTTTAAATTTGTACATTATATCCAACATTAAAAACACATAAGGCTATGTAAAAAAATAAAGTTCAAAAACCTCAGTTATATGGTTCATATCAAGTAAAAAATCATACTGCTAAACTGTAAATATAGAGCATTAATATATGTTTTCTAAATTATCCCTGTAGTAATTTAAATATTTAAGAAAATTGTTGTTGGAAGTTAACACTGGGTTTTCTTAATCACTTTATTTTGAAATGTAATACTTGTTTGAAACACTGAAAACGAAAATAAATTTTCTTACAAAAACTAAACTGGTAATAAAACCAACATTATTTTAGTAAGAACTTCAGTTAGATATTTTTTAGTTCTCGAGAAAGGAAGTTTATTTTCTCAGGAAGTCTCCATTAAAAAATGTAAAATTTTCTAAAAGATAACTAGTTATCTTATGCATTAAAATATTACTTACGTCATTTATTTTACATTTTGATGGAGTATAATAAAAACTCACTTTATAAGTAGACACACAAAAAGAGCTACTTTTTAATGTCTTTTAAGACAAAAAGATCAACAAGCTTTCGTAACTCTAAAAGAAAAAAAATCTAGCAGCTTATAAAACAGATGTAAAACTTTTTTTACTCCGTTAATTCTATTATGCACGCAAAATATCACTTACGATCCTTATAATCAGAATCAATTTTTCGTTCAACTCTAAGTAAGTACGACGATTTTTAAAATTCTATGCCTAAATATTAACATTTTAATAATAGCATTAAAAGTTCAGAAAATGAAATGTTTTAAGTAAAGTAAGTAGTTTATTTTAAGAAGTAAATGTCCATCAAAATGAAATGAATTAAGTTTTTACATTTTAGTACATATTCTAATACAACACTCGATCTTACAGTAATTGACTTTAAATAAATAATACAGTTCAGAACTTAAATCCATTAGTAAAGCAGTACACGACATAACAGAATTTCTAGTATGTTTGAAAACAAATCTTCTGTAAAACGTTTTGAATGATTAAGGAAATGATTTTAGTAATTTGTTCAGCATTACTTTTAATGCTCTTAAATGCGTTGCTTTTTTCATAAAAATACAAAACAAGAGCTTACAAAATAGTCTTTACTATAAAAACTAAAAAATGTTTTAAAGAAGTTTAAAAAAATATCAATCACTGCTTTCTGGTTACTTAAAACTTTGTTCATAAACCTATTTAAAAAGTAAATAAATATGCTTTTTTAGAACAGCAGGTGTCATAATATAATGTTGCAATTTCAGAAATTATAGAAACCAGGCTTTGTCCGAAATTTTTGCTTTCCTAAGCTTTTGATTTATGTGACTCATAAGTAAAAGCGTTTTCATTCCCTGAGCGTGTAATTAAGCTTTATGTTCTCATCTTTTAAACACATTCGTTGTCTCCCTATAGATGTTTCCTTACTTTTAGTTATAATAGCTTTCATTTTTTATAGCACAACTTCTAATTGAAGAAAGAAACTACAGCTTTCACAATATCTTAAAATTCCAACGTAATCAACTTAAATTAATTTTTAAAAAAAGAAAAATTGCGAAATTGTATTTAACGGTTGCTTATTCCCTGAGCTTAATTAAATGTTAAGCCTTTTAATATTAAAATTAATTCCATGTTTTTAGGATATTATTTTTCTTAATTTTTAATAAAATCTACAGTCGCGTGCAAAATTTCCCGACCACTATATTGTCATTTTAGTTCGATAACAATAAAACAATACAATACTAAATATTTGTGTAATACAGTGTATGCATCTTTCAAAAGATTCATGTATCATGATTAAGTTAAATGAAAAAACATCTGAGCCGCTAAAAGGCGTAAATAATAATAACTAACAAGAAACTTTTACACGCAAATTTAAATCACTAAAACACGAAAGCACCAAAATACTCGATAATTTTTAACCGAAACGTTTTGATAAAGTTTTTGGTAAAATTAAAAACAAAATAGGGTTTTCTAATAAGTAATATTTTATCGTGATACCTTAGATTTTGTCATAAAATCATATATTCGGTTAAGCTTTGAATTATTTTTTTATTAGATGATTGATAATAAGTACTATAATAACAAAAACTAGAATTTTCGATAAACCATTACCATATGAATGGAAAAATTGTAAAAGGAAAAAAATTAAATAAAGTAGATTTTTGTTTTTTTAACTAGAATAATGTTTTTATTTTTTTTTAAATAGAAATGTCATTATTATATAGTTCGGTAATTTTACCAGAATTTTCTTATCCGTGTAAAACATCTATTTTTTGGCTAATATCCGATGTAATAATTATAAATATTTTGTTTCCTCAAGACACGCTTAAATGTCAAAATGTACTTTTTGTAAGTAAGCGTAAGAAATGTCATTAAATCGTGGGGAAAAATTCTCTATGTTATGAATTTGATAGCGCAAAATTGAAAGTTAAATAAAAATATACTTTTGACGGAAAATTTGACAAAAAACATTTGACGGGAAAAAAATAATTTAAAATTGAGAAATCACCACTTAAAATAGTTAAATACGTTGAAATATTAATGTTGATATTTCTCTTCTTTTTTTTACAGCACAGTTAGTTGAATGGAAACATTTGTAAAGGTTTAGAGAATACATTTGTTTCAGTTTTTGCAACTCTTCTATATAGAAATGGTTTTAAATATAGTGAAATATTTGAATGAGCAAATATTTTAAATAAATTAAAAGTAAAAATTTTGATTTTCTAACTTTTTATAGAAACAAAATAACGGCTGCTGGGTTTTCAGTAAATGGCATAAGATTATTAATTTCATGAAAGAAAAAACAATGATAAGTACACTAAGAAAAAAATTGTGGTCAAAACTACCAGAATATGCAAAAATTTCCTGTATTTCTGGCTATATGGCAACACCAAAAAGCATGGTAAATTTTACCGAGACACTTCGGTTATGATTTTTGGTAAACTTAAATGCAAAATATGGTGTTATTACCTTGCTGTTAGATAGTAAATGTGGTAAAATTTAGTAATTTTATTATGATACCCCAGAGCATGTCACGAAAACCTTTAATTATCATAATATAAAACCAGAACTTTCATTAAACCGTTACTCTACAAACGGAAAAGTTATCAAATGAATGGCTTAAAAACCGCATATATTGGTTTAATTATTAAAACCAGAAATAATAGTTTTCATACCAGAAATAAAATTACCGTACTATAATGGTAATTTTCCGGAATTTTTTTGTTCTCCGTGTACAAGAAAACATGAAAAAAATGCGGCTGTACAGAAACAGGAAGTTCATCCGAGAACAACATTTTTACAACATTTGACTATTAGCAATAAATAGCAGAATTAAATTGAAACATACTTAGTCAAAAGCAAAATCGAAATTTTTACAGAAACATTTTACTGAACAAAAGATATAAAATACCGTAGTTTTTTAAGTAATATTGACTGAAAAGTCATTGATTCTCTGTAATTAATCAGATATTACCGTAAAAGTTATAAAATTTTACTACAAATCAATTTTACAATCGGTTTAAAATTTTACTACAGTAATGGATATTACGGATGCTACCCTCAGGATGTACCCTTTTACAGTACTTTTTTTATCGTAATTTGATCAGGAATTTTTTACTGTGGAGAGCAAAATAAATATTACTTAAAAGACATATGTTTATATTCAGAACAAATAAATCACTACTAATTGGTGAACGCTCTCTATTGTATTACAACAGATCATCAGTTAAAAAAAGTTTGATTAGGTTAGATGAAGGAAAATATTACATTAATGTATGAAATATGAATGGATTTAAAACACTTGTTTGAGTTGTCTGTTACATAAATTTATTTAGTTTTTGCATATTATTTTTTATTATTATTTTTAAACTAAAATTATATATATATGAATAAATTTTCTCTTATCTTAAACTTTATTTTTTCTACGAAATAAGAGAATGAATAACAGAAATCTCAACTATTATTTGATGAGAAAGTGTTCTTAGGGGAAAAAAGAACTTCTTAATATTTAATATTCAAAATATTAAACGTAATCCTTCTAATTAGCAAAGAGAAAACTAATCCTCAGAAAAATTTGATCTTCAAAAGTAACTGATATGGATCGATGTTTAGTTGTAGTTATACGTACCTGTTCCCTTTTAAAGAATGATATCACTTTAATCAATTACATTCGTAATAAATGACTATACAAGAAGAAAATCAACTATAAAAGAGCTATTTACATTTTGAACACTGAAATAATGGATCTTGAGATCCTTTTCAATTCCAGAATTTCAAACAAGAGAATATATTAAACTCAAGAGTAATTTATTCCGTTCGTAGTTGACGCACAGCAAACATCCAAATGGACAATCTGTTTAACTTCAAAGGGTACAACCTAGAGACCTGACACTGAAGAAAACATTCTCCCTAGGACGGTACCATTTAGACAGACCTTTGCGACGAAAATAGAATAATTGTATCGTAAAGATATAAACTCTAGAAATGAATAAATTTCTTCGGATGAAATTGCTTTTAGAGTTTTATAAACATTTATATTGATCTAAATAAATGATATATATATATATATATATATATATATATATATATATATATATATATATATATATATATATATATATATATATATATATATATATATATATATATATATATATATATATATATATATATATATATATATATATATATATATATATATATATATATATATATATATATATATATATATATATATATATACCGTATTTCTTACCAAATGTGGTGTGGTAATAGGAACTAAAATTTAGAAAACCTGAATTTCCGGTAAACCGTTTCCGTATGAATAGAAAAATTAACGATTAAAAAACCGAATACATTTGTTTTATTAAACATAATTATATTTTCTTCTTACCAGAAATGTTAGTAATTTTACCAAAAGAGTAAGAGTTTATTGTAATTACGGTAATTTTACCAGATTACCACAATATATACTGTATGTTAATGTTCAATGTTTTTTTCTTAGAATTACATCACTATGAAAAAACCCGGATTGAGAAGATTATACAGAAAATCGTGCTCATGTTCAAGAAATTTTTTCATGTCTATATAAAAAATAGATGCAATGGAAAATGAAATCAAAAATAAGCTGAACCCTAACTTTTCAAATACAGAATACTTCCCCAACAATGTCTTCACCTCGTCTACAGCTCATAGTTTTTCAATTTAGTAATAAAATCAGAAATGTTCCTTCACTACAGATGTGAATAACGGAACTTGAAAATAAGATAAGAAAAGGTAGAATGAAACGAATCGAGTTCCATAAAGGGTAAACGGAACTCCAAAATGCCCTAGTGGTCTGCTCTTGATATCCACAGCGAAAACCTAGATGTATTAAAGGCATCTGAGTGGAAGGTGTCATTCCTTAAGTTTCCCACTGGGATTCAAGGTTTTTAGAAATCTTTTTCTCCTAGCTTTATTTCTCTTGGAATCGTTTTCCCAAAGGAACAGGCACTACCTCTTGAAGCATTTTCAAGTATCTGATATACGGGTGGAACCATATACCTTGTAATTTTTCTTTTCCCATACCTTCCCTCTTTTCTTTTTTGTTTATGCTTCCCGGGCTTTTTTCTCACGTAAGAGTAATGTGAAACATGGGAAAGGTGTCAGGCAGCTGAAACGGTTATCATGAAATTTATCAGAAAGTTCCCGCTATTTGAAGATACATAAATTTAGAGTGAACCTGACTCGCCGAGCGCGATTGTGTCTTCAAAAATCTATTCTCTGGGGAAGGGCTTTAAAAGAAAATTTTCTTTTGCTTTTCCCTTTGAGGATTTGCTTTTCAAAAAATTTAAGTGTTCGTTTTTAGCTTTCATAATTTCATGATTTTTATTATCTTTTTGTGTTAGCAAAAATAATTTTCTATTCTCTACAATATTTTTGGTAGCGTATATGAGTTATATTGTTATAATATTTTTATGATATAATATAAAATTTTAGAATTTCTAAGCAGAATATAAACTATTTATAGAATCTATATAAAATTTATGAATTCACGTTGCTATTCCAATATCTTTTAAGGAGGGTTAAGAAGAATATTGCATATATGCTTTTTGTACCGTGCAAAATAAATTTCTTATATTCTGCGGAACTTAAAAAAACTTAAAAGATATTAACAAAATATAAATAGAAAGGTTGATAAAGGGCAAACTTTTAAAATTCATTTAGATACATAAACATTTAATACATAACACACACATTTTCAACATTGAAAATCTTATAATTGTTAGAAACAAGTTAATTCAAAATAATAAAGGTAAATATTTGTCAAGATACCATATAAGTAAAAAGTAAAAAACAAATATAGTCAATGCAGAAGCACAACAGAATTAACACACAACAGCGTATTAAATAAAAAATCATCGTCAATTGAGTTGAGAAAAAAAAAGTAGTGAATTAAAAACAAAAATAGTTCCAGATTGAAGCAAATTAGTTCTTTTTAAAACCAATTTTCCACGTCAAAACAGGATGATGTGCATTAAAATTTAACCAGACAAATGTATTTGTTCCGTGTGTAGGGCTAATTCAGTAGGTGAGGAATGCCTAACACCAAAAAGTGTAGTAAGTTTTACCGTAGCTCTTTGGTAATAACTTTCGGTAAAATTACAAAATATAAGGCTTTTTAACATTCTGTTTCACATCAAATTTGGCATAAATAGGTTATTTTACCAAAAGAGGTACTACGCTATAAAAAATTCCAATTCAATTCCAGGCAAAAACAGGCTCACTTTTTTATTAAACTATTAAAATTTTATATTAAACTACAAAATTCTATGCATGATTGTGAACCATTGAGACCATTTAAACATTGAAAAACAACTTTTCTTAAATTGACTGTTTGATGTAAGATTTGAAAGATCGCAAAACATAATTTTCCATCATAAAATTACGGGAATTATTGGCCCAAAAATTTCCAACATAACATGTTGGTTGACCATCATATCGTAAAATATCATCTTGCAACATAAAATGACGGGAATTTGTTGGCCCATCAAAATCCATTACGACATGATGGGAATTGTTGGATGTTGAGTTAACATCAAATAGAGTTGGGCCAACATCAAAACCAACACAAACCATAAAAATTTCGTGATGGTACTATTAAGAATTTTATCCTGAGAAATTACGGTGTGAATTCCCGGCACTTTGGATGCATACATGTTCAGTAATATCCATTTTACCGTAAAATCAACTTTTACTGTAAAGTGGAACTCCATTTTCACCGTAAAATCCATTTTCAAAGTAAAATATAATACCATAATTTTTACAGTAATATTTATTTAATTAGAGTGATTCTGGGATTTTACGGTAATTATTACTGAAAATGAGGTGTATCAGACTTCTTTTTTCTGTATCATGTTCCGGTAAAAATGGATTTTAGGGAAACAAGTACCGGCATCCTGAGTTCCGGTACACTTTACTTTAATTTGATAAGGAATTTTTTAAAGTGTAGTATCGTGTGAGCTGGCATAAAATTGCTCAGTTTGGTATCCTGTTTTTTGCTTATTATACGCTTCTTAGATTTGGTTTTGTTCAGTTTTCATTTATATCTCTCTTTCAGATTTAAGCTAAAATACAAGCATTTAAAAATTATATTATTAATCGATTAATACAATTGATCTATACAGAAAGATTATAGGAGAGAAAATGAAGAAATATAATTTCGTTCGCACTGTTTTTTTAAACATTTATGATAATTTAAAAAACAAGTTTAAAAATATTGAAAAGAAAACATTGTAATACAAGAAAAGTGTTTTGGAATATTTAAATTTTTATTTGTTTATGACTCTGTTTTAATGCCAGATTAATACTTGTAATTAAAATTTGAGTTTAGAAAGAGAAAAATATATAATTATGATTATTTTTAACATTTTTTTTATTTCACATGGCTTAGTTATTAAGCTTTTCTTAATTAATTTTGAGACTAAGATTCTTTTTTAGGAAGTTTCCCTTTCTGCTGATCTTTACAAAATTCTAACTCGGCACTGGTTCTTGCGTGTTGTATTTTACAAATAAACACCTAACTAAAGACACTTTTTGATTAAAATAAAAGAAATAAAATGAAGTATTATTCATTCTACGATTTCACAAAATAAGGTTTATTTCAAAATTATTTTTTGCACTTATCACAATTGATATTGTAATGGAAAATAATTTTTTTGAATACTGAATTACCAGTAACATTTACCATCAATTTTTATTTTTATTTCTTAGTAAATCTAGAATCTAATAAATATGCATTTAAAGATCAAATGCATATACACTGCTCAAAGCAGTCTTGTATAACTATACAAGGAATATATATATTTTTTTTTTACATAAAATGAAAGAAGAGAATCCCAAAGGCAAATTTTTCTAGTTTTCAAACTTCACACTATGGGAATTTTTGAATTTAACGTCGAAGACGACACATTAGTGGGAACGAATTTGATTTGGCTTTCAACTTAATGCCAGACAAAGCAGAAAAGAATGATCGACATTTACTAAGCACGTTTTTTCGATGAGTGCGATGTCTCAACGAAGTCATTTAACGCATAAGAAGCTTAGAGAGTTATTGACTGATGAGAGGGGGGCCAAACACAAGCCAAAGTTGCAGAAGCCATTGAAGTTTCACAAAGTGTGATTTACAGGAAGTGGAACAGTTTTTTTGGAGACTGGAAATGCAGGCCGAAGAGATCAGTCCAAGCGCGTAGACGTGCAACAATGCCCATTGAATTCCGTTATTTAACGCTAACTGCTCGGAGACACCAAAATATGAATGACATTCTTCTTCAACAGAACATTCGCTCGGCTACTGCCACCACAGTTTTGATACTAACTGCCCGAAACCATCTTCAGGCTGTAGGTATGTGTGTGCCACGTTAACAGCAAGACTCCATAGCTCCCGCAGAGAGTAGGCAACAAAGCATGTGGACTGGAGGAAAAATGAACGGGGTAATATTCTTTTCCCCGACGAGTCCCGTTTTTCTTTTCATCCTGATAATAGGCGTATTTTCATATGGAGTTAAAGTGGCCCTAGAAACAATCCAGGGTTCGTCCATGAAGATGTAAGATTTAGCGGTGGGGGAGTGATGGTCTATGCTGGTATCTCCTTTGATGGGCGCACCGATCTTTATATCATTCGAAATGGAGCTCTGACCAGTCGTTGATATTGGAATGAGATCCTGAGTCCTATTGTAGTCCTTTATTCTGCAGCAATTGAAGATGACTTTATGTTAATGGGCGACAAATGTAGGCCACATCGTGCTAACTTGATAGATGCTTTTTTTAGGAAGGAATAACACGAATGGATTGACCAGCGTGTTCTCCAGACATGAACCCAATCAGGCATGTTTGAGGCATTCTAGGCAGACAAATTGCTGGACGCCTAACACCCCACAGACTCTCCAAGAACTGGAAAGAGCTCTTCGGGAGGAGTGGGGCAGAATTCTCTAGCCTCTCATTAATTACTCATACCTTAAAGGTGTTCAATGTCGATGGCCGTCCGGGGAAACCACACCTCCTACTAAAAATATTTTCTTTTAAGGAAAACCCTTTTTTTTTAAATTTTTTTTCTCATATGCACAAATAGTGTTTTTTTTTCCTTATGTAACCAAGCGCTAAATAAAACGCCTTTTTTCTGGCAAACAAAAGTCCTTTTTATCTCATGCAGCCTACTTTATCTGTCGATATTGTATCAATCATTCAAATAATTCTCCTGGTACAAGATCGACCCACAACCTCAATAATATTCTTTAACAGTTTTGAGCAGTGTCAGTGCATAAATGTATACCTGAGTACCGACAGAAGCAATGCTATGTTAACAAAATTAAATGCTGAATTTGTGGACAATTAGTGGATTTTAAAGTTAGTAGAATAGAAATGCAATTTTTTTAAAATCATTGCGTAAATAAAACATATTCTTAAATAATGCTGAAAACCAATAGTAACTACATAACTTGGATTCTGAGGTTAGGAATTTTTTTAGTTAGATTTATATACTTATTTATTTTATAATAAAAAAAGAAGTAAACAAACACACAATGCCTCATCAAAAAACATCATAACTAAATTTTGAAATTCCGTTCTTAAAAGAGCTTTTGAATTTACCAGTTTCCAGCTCTTACATTATAACCATATATTTTGTAGAAGAAAAAGAAAAGAACAAATAAAGTTTAAAAAAAAAACGCATTTTAAGCAAACCAAAATTGAGAACTAATACCAAACTAGAACTATACATTAACCGTAACTGGTCGTTAAAGACAAACAAAAGAAAACCCATTAAAATAATAAAACAATTATTCTATGAATCGCTTCAGAACTCGAAGCTGTTTTTCTCAACGAAACATTTTTCAGTAGAAATATTCGAAACAATACGTATATATATATAACAATATGTAAAAATGCCCATGCTTTTCTTTCAATAATAATAACTTTTCCTGTCAAGTTAAAACTATAGTTTATATCAAAACTATTCGGTCAATGCATAAATTCCTTCTGCATACTTAGTCTATTTTTTTTTTCATAATCACTAGTCGACGTGTTTTTCTCAAATTGTGCTTCTAGTTTTGTTTTTGTTGTTTTTCAAAACGCCACCTGCCAGTACCAGAGAGCTCGCTTGATGAAACCCAGCGAATTTAAGGCAAATGATGCGTTCCTTTTTTTCAATAGCGTTAGCTATGGACAAGAATACGACTTCAGTCACTCGCACGACAAAGTCCGTTTAAATAGCGGACAACTTCATTCATCCACTGATCGTAATTTTGACCTGAACCAGAGACTGATAAATCTCCAATTCAGTACACCCAGAAGTATGATTTTTATGGGAGCATGAAGAATTTAGTGACTGACAGACTTAACGAGCACCAGCCACTTTTACTACACGAGGAGTCTTCGGTCAGTTTCGATCGAACTCATGATCTCTTGGACGGAAGCCTAACTCCCTACCAACCTAGATATTCCGGCCACAACCTCTAGTTTTAGTTTACTGAACGTGCAATATTTTATGAGACTATTTATTTCAGTAACCATAGATATCTTTTAGTGCGATATATTTTCTGAATTGACATGAGGTAAAATTATATTTTTCAGATTTTTCAAATTTTTCAGATTTTTCAACAATAAGATTTCTTCAACTTCTTCCTGTATTTGTAGAGCCCCTTTGGAAAAATTACATAATAAGCAATTTACGTAAATTGTAGTGCTATAATTTACATTTATCTCTGAAATGAATGATTTCCACAAAACAAAAATGATACTTTCATCATGGAGCAGATATTTCTCGCAATACACTGGGGTAATTTTCATTAATTAAACTCATACTTTCTTTCATGAATTTGAAACTTTCTGATTAATAAAAAAAATGGTTTATATTTTGCATCCCTTTGTAGTGACCCTTTCCATGTATTATTTCGTCCACATGATTAACGATTTTAAAAGAACAAATTATCCAAAATTAAAAAAAAAAACACTGCTAGAGACCTTATGGATAAATTCCACATAGTTTTATTTTATATATGCCTGACATAAAAATCCTAACTTAATCTTTCATGAGATTTTTTTTTATAGATCTTGCTTTATAAATTTAACTTCAGGCAGCCAAAGTAATCATCTATAAAAGTGATTTTATAGATAATTTCTTTATGAATTTAAAACTTAATAATGCACCAACACTACTACAGTTGAACCTTTTTTTGTGCGGTGTATAGGGACCGCATAAAAGAAATCGCACAAAAAAAAATTCGAAAATTTTATAAATTCTTACATGTAATAAACAAGTTTGTACGATATACTACCTAAAACTTTTTTTATGCGGTTGATTGGGACCGCATAAAAAAATCGAACTTAAAAAATACATCAATTATTTATAAAATAGATGAGAGAATGCTTTCAATTGAATGAAATAATTAAAATAGACCTAAAGAAATTGTAAAAATATTTAGTTCTTCATTGTACATATACCTGGAGAAGTTTTCAAATTATACATTACTAGTGGAATTGTCTGCTTTTTTACTTTCTTTTGGCTATAATTATTCATTTTAAGGGAGTACTTATGTCTAAAAATTAAATAAAAATCAATTAAACTAACATATAAATAGAAGCAAAAGTAACTAATTTATTTATCTTTAAACTCACTATAAAATGAATCCTTAATCACGTGAATCGTGTATAAAACTGTGCTCGAGCAACAATATGTACGTAACTGACTCTGCCTTGTCAGGAGATTGTTTAAAATAAATGAACAGCATCGCGAAGTCCAGATACATCGTTGTCAAGGAGGCCACTTAATCAGAGTTCGTCCACAACATGTATATGTACATTGATAGTAAACATAAACTGGTGCTAACGCCGCTAAGATTAATATACCGCATAAAAAAATCGCACAAAAATAAAACCGCACAAAACCAATCGACAGAAACAAAATCGCATAAAAAAGGACCGCACAAAAAGAGGTTTTACTGTATTGGTATTTAAAAAAAAGTTCCCATCTTTCTTAACAACATTAAAGTACCAAGTAAACATTACAACAACAATAAAAATTACATAAAAGTATGTATCACAATTTAAAAAAATTTAATGCCATTTGACGAGATTAAATTTTACATCCTAATTCATCTTAATTTCTCAAAACTAATAAGTCAAGACCTATTTGTAATAATGTGTCGTACTAAATATAATTTTGCATCATTATATTAATTTTTAAAAAAAACTTAACTAAACGATAATATACATCTTTATGAAAATGATTCAAGATTAGTCAGTAAATTTTCTTGAAAATTACATGCACTTGTTCCATAAATAGCAAATAAAAAAACAAATACTAGTCACACCTTGATCGACTATACTCTTACATGAAGAAAAAGGAAATATGACCAATTACCCCAACATCGCTTTTCTACCAAAAGTATTGGGCATTTCCCTTACACGCCATTGAATGGCATAAACTTGATCGACTGCCTCTGTCACTATACACCGCACTAAGGCTGAAACCTCGATCAGTTATTGTAGTTCAGAGACGTGTTTTCTAGAGCTTTAGTGTTAGATATTGTAGGTAGCAATTTTTATCAAAATATATATTACTTCTTCAGTTAATTAATCACAGGAGATTTTTCGCTGAGAATTAACTAAACGTGAGATAAAATTTTAAAAAACGTTACATTCTAATGACTTAATAAATGTTTTTTGATTTCATTATTTTTAAATTATTTTAAATTATTTCATTAAGATTTTCAAAATCTGAAGTGGCTGGTATCATTTTAAAAAAGAAAGAAAGCTTTCAATAAAATTACCTCCTCCAGTAAATATGTTATTGATTAAAGGTAAATTCTGTAATTACGGAAATATTAAATCCTATGAAGAAACATAAAAATTCAACTTTAAAAGTGGCAAATAAGTGGTGCAATATTTAAACAGCAAGCAGCTGAAATAACTTCAGAAATGAAGGATATAAATCTAATTTTGATTTATTTCTATTTTAGTTTATGTTATATATATGTTATATATATGTTATGTTATATATATGTTATATATGTAGATATATATTATTCAATCCAAACTAAACGCCTTTTCTGAAACTTAATAGACAAATTTAGGAGTTTAGCCAGCTTCAATAGATTTCTCAAACGAAATGATAAATGAGTCTAATATACATGTTGTAAGACTTACTTCTCATTACTTATTATTTCCATAATAAGCTCAGGCACAACTTAGATGTAAATTTTAGTTCACAGTTGGATATCATATTTTAGAACGACCACTTAAGTAATGCTTCAAATAAGAGGCATTATATGTAGCCTATTTATCAAATGTAGAGTTTTAGTTGCTTAGATAGAACATTATGTTTTGAGGATGTATAAAATCTGCTTTATTCCTTATATTATAAAGCTTAATATTACACATTAATAACGCGGGCTACCTAGCTTAGATTTGCTTATATTATATATATATATATATATATATATATATATATATATATATATATATATATATATATATAACCATTTATTTTATTAATTTTAATCTATCTTTATTATTTTATGGGTTATTAAACATCAAAATGGGTCCGGGACTTTATAAACACCCTGTATATATATATATATATATATATATATATATATGTTTATAAATAACAACGTAACAGAAAACATTAGATTAATTTATGGAATGCGTGTACTCTTTCTCAGGCGGAAACGTTTTTCTGTGTTGCTCATTTTTTCACATTCATTTTTTCTTACACAACTATTTTTATATATCTGATTTCATCAAAATGAAATTTGGTCTATTTAATTAGAAATTGCACTGCGTTGCTTGTTCTAACAAAAATATTTATTTCATTATAACAAAAAGAAAAGTTTTTATAATATCTCAGGCTGAAAAAAAGACAGAGTCATTTACAGTATAGAAATATGCCAAGAATGTTTTTCTTTTTCTTTTCTACTATCTTCTTTTCTACTATCTTCTTCTCCTAAATGAAAATATTATTATCTTCAAACCACAGGAAAACACTTCAAAGATATGTATTTCATTTTATATATAATGTAGTTAAGAATTAAATTTGCTAAGAAATTATATTTAACATTTCTTTTCAAGGTAAATTAAATAATAGAAATTATAAAATAAAATAAAATTATTAAATTAAGGATAAAATTGGAATCTTTATACTTCATAAAACTATGAATCTGCGTATGAAGGGATATATATATATATATATATATATATATATATATATATATGTGTGTGTGTGTTTGCGTGTGTGTGCGTGTGTGTGTGTGTCTAAAGTCTCCCTCTACATTTTAAATTTCACTAGTATATGAATTCAAAATTTTAAATCTTAATAAAAGCTCATGAATATATTAAATTTTTTTTAAAAATGTATTAACTACAAAGCTATGATTTTGAATTGATTTTGTAGATAGTAATAATGCTTTTAATTTAACAGTATGCAAATGAAATCAGGGGTTTTAAACTTTTATTCAAGAATTCAATTTTTAAAATATTATATATATGTTTTAATGTCACAACGGGCCGGGATAGCCTGGTCGGTAGAGCGCTGGGCCCATGACCAAGAGTTTGTGGGTTCGAACCCCGCCGACCGAAGACTCCCTGTGTAGTAAAGTGACTGATGCACGTTAAATCTGTCGAGTCGCAAAAGTTCTCCATGTTCCCATAACAAATCAATACCTTTGGGGTTACTGGATTGGAGATCGATCATTCTCTGATTCAGGTCAAAATTACGATCTGTGGATGAATGAATGGATCCACCCTATAAACGGGTGCGACGTATGAGCGAAGTGTGTGTGGCCGAAGTCGGATTCTTGGCCAAAGGATGGTGCAACTGAAATAACAAGAAAAACGTATAACCTGCCTTAAATTTGCTTTGGTGCTTTCACCAAGCAGGCTTGTCTGTGTGGCAAGAGGCATCAGAGCAACAACATGTCACATAACTAAGTGCTCACCTGGAAAAGACAGCCATTAAATTTTATTAACGAGAACATGGTATTTTCGTTTGTCAAAGTAAACGGTGAATGTGATTAAAGTGTTAAATTTCAAAGTAATTAAGATGTTTCAATTTTATTTAAAGTTGTTTGAAATATTTTTCTTACAATTTATGCTATGATTTTTTACGTAAAATGTTTCAATTCAGAATACGATGTAGGAATGTTGAGTTTTTGTAAGTAGATGTGATGTTTGTTAAGTGATGTATAAATGATATTCATTCCTCCATAACTTAAGGTAAGTCAAATAATTTTAAAAATACCATACTTTTCAGTGTTTTAATATTAAATTTTATAACTGAATTTATTAATCTGATCTTTTATTTAATTATTTTAAAGATTTATTTTTAATTTAATAGAGAAAAAAATTTTAATTGCATAAGTTATCGACTTTTGAATTGACTTACTGCTATGACCTATATATTATGATTATAAAAAACGAGCTAAAAGGAACAATGTAGAGAAAAATAAACAAAATTTATGACAATCTGATAAATTAGGAAATGTGATTATAAGAAAAGTGTGTAGGACAATTGAGCCAGAAAACTTCTATTAACATGCCTTAAAAAACTGGGTGTTAAACCTAATTAAGAATATGTGTCCTTTCAAATAATTCAAAATTACAAAAAAATATCAAGATAATGTAATTAGTTTTAATTTTAATCAGTAAACTATCAAAATAATTTTAAGCAATATTTTTTTTTCTTGCGTTATTTTTTAACTTGTATTTTTCAATTGAATTTAAATACTAAAAAAAACTCAAAAAAATAGTATCAAAAAGCTTGTATGTTAGCTTACAAACACCATCTTAGCTTTTTCATGTTTTATTTATTTGCTTGGGTAAAAACTATGTTTTTATAACAGGAATAAGTTTCGTTTTATTAAGATGACATATCTGAGATATCTTTGATAAGGAAATATCGAAAATAATATTTAATTATTCTCATGTTGCATCTCTGTTTTATTTTTCGTCCATTTATTTTACTACATTGTTAAAAAGAATGTACACAATTTATGTAATTGGAAATTTAAACAACGTTAATGAGCTTTCAAAGTCTGATAGCATAATGATTAAACATAAATCTAAAAGTTTGGTATATTAAACTTCGATAGGCATAGACGTATTTAATATATTTAATAAAAATAAAGCTTGGCAAACATATTAAATATATGGCCACCTTTTAAATAGACTAACTTTACATTATTTTCGTTGTTTTTATAAAATTATGGTTTCTTATTTACTATAGATTTTCAGTGTAGTTAAACTTTTACTTTTATCATTGATTAAAATCAATGTGCAAGTGGAAATAAAATGATTGACAGCATGTATTATTATTATTATTATTTACATTTGTCGATAAAAACAACTACAATTTAAGAAAAATTAATTATAAAACTTGGTTAAACAATAAACCTGAATACAGAACCATTTGTGAAAAAATAAGCAACATTAATAATTAAAAAAAAAAAATGATAATAATTTTTTTTTTCCTTGAAAAAATGGTTTAAAATTATCTCGTCAGTGTTTGCATAAATTACGCCAAATACTTTTTATAAGTATAGATATTTCAAGAAATTTCAAAATTTAGGTATGCCTTAACTTATTTGGGAGTAAATTTTGTAATGCAGAAATATTTATGGTATTACAAGTTGTAACTTTAATTAACTTGATAATAAAGTCACGCAAGTAAAAAAATAAATATTAGCATTTTTTCTATGTAATATTTTTTTTAAATGCTCCAATGGGGATAACAAAATTTAAAAGCAGCTAAAACCGGAAAAAAAGTACACTCTGCAAAGATGGAAAAAAAAATTTCGGCAGTTTCTGCAGACTTTTTATTCTTGCTTCTCTTAATGAATTAATGAGCATTTTTTTTTCTAGAAAGAAGTTTTAAATTTATAATGAAACAGTGAGCTTATTAGATTTAAGAAAAGTTTCCGCCATAAAGCATGTTATTTCATTAATAATAAGTAAATTGACTTGTTTTCCCCACAAAAATATTCTATTGTAGAATATCATTCCCAAAACCGGATATATAGAATATAATATATAGAATATTATTGCCAAAAAAAAAAGGAAATAATATTCTATGTACGTTACAATTTCAAATATCTTAAAGTCCTAATCGTAGAAAATGTTCATATATTTTTTAAAATTAGTTCCTCTAAATAATGTAACAAATAGTATTATATGGTGCGGTAACTTAGACTAAATTATTACATCACAGAATAGAAGTTACTTTTTAAATTGTGGCTTCATTTCTTTTTGTTTTACACTTTAATTTTACATTTATAATGTATATATTAGTTATGTGTTTTTCTTTTGATTTTTTTTGCAATGCCGAACAAAACATCTACTATTTTTGAGTTGTTTAAGTACGGAAAACAACAATGTGAAATCGTTCCTTTGCTTAGTACGCAATTGTTGTACATAGAAGTATGGACTCTCTATTGCAACAGCTACGGCGGTAATGGATAAAAGTTAGAAGACTTGCAGTCTATTAATGAAATTTTCAGCAAGCGTTTGTGCCTCAGCTTTGCTGCAAATAGCAGCTACTTTAAAAAAAAAATATTAGAAATTTTTTTTATTAGTTATTTAAAAGTTATATATATATATATATATGTGTGTGTGTGTTTAAAGAAAAGAGAGAATAACTAAGTGTAGGTTCTTTTGATTTCGCTACACGCTTTAGTGATACGCTTGCCTTTTTCGCTTACATTTTGCATTTTATTCTGCATTTTTCTTACATTTTATATTCTATTTTTGCTTCATTTATTTTATTTTATATATTTTTCACTTATTATGTTTACTTAATATGTCTAATTTCGTTTCAATTTTTGGGTGTTTCCCACGCTATTGTACTAATATATTTTGCTTTAGCTGTATAAAAACAATATTAGAAAACACTCTTTTTTGTAGATATAATCCTATAAACTGATGACGAGATTACATATTTTAATTGTTTTATTTTCCGGCTTTTAAATTTTCTTTTTTAAAAATATTTTTTTAAATAAATAAATAAATAAATAAATAAATAAATATATATATATATATATATATATATATATATATATATATATATATATATATATATATATATATATATATATATATATATATATATATATATATTTAAAATTTGAAGTAGAACAATAATTAACATTCTTTCTGCTGAGATCATTCAAAAAATAATTTTTGTACAGAAACAAATTTTTCAAGAGGTTTTGTTAAAAATTAACCATAACATATGTCAAGTGAATTAATAGCTGCTGAATTTAATTTTAAGATACACTGACGAGATTGAACACGCGCAGGAAATAATGGGGTTACTTAATTCCATTGTTAACTTACGTTGTATAATTTCAAAGTGTACTTTTAACTTTTCCAACTTAACTTGTATAAAATTAAAAATAAATTTCAGAGTATTTATTAAGAAAGTTATATTGCGCTAAAGGTAAAACATAATCAAAAGGCTTGAAAAGTAATACACTATTAATTTCATTATATTATATTTTACTTAGTTTTAAAAATGAAAAGAAAATAGTTGTTACAAAATAGATATATTACAATATTACTACTACAGTAATGTGTATAGTAGTAATTTTATAAAACATACACCTTATGGTAATTATTTGAAAATTCATAGAAACATTATTTCTGTGAGACAATTCTTATAATTAATGCAAACAAAATTATAACATTAACAGAACATGAAACTACGTGAATTAAAGTAGAAAAAAAATAGTGTATTTATTATACTTTCATTTTCGTCTCCCAGAAATATTTTAATATGTACATGAACAGTAATTGTAAAAAATATACATGACATAATTTAAAGTATAAAGAATGTTAACACATTCTATTTTCAAACATCCATTATCATTCATGACTAAAACTCGATTCAGAAGATCTTAAACAACTGCCATTTTTTTAAGATAGAACATATGGCTCTGATTGGCAATATTTTAACCGCAGTTTAACAACGCTGTTCTTTTTATCGGTTTAAGCAATTTATTTTTCTGCTAACATTTTGTATTTGACAAACAGAAGTTTCAACGATGATGTTATATTTTTAAAGTTTTTAATTATGAAAAATTGAAGCCAACATTTTGTTACCTTCAATAGATAGAAAGCATGTTATCTTGTTTGTACTTATAATCAAACGCTAATATCCTACACATTTTTATCCGAATACTTAATTCATAAAAATGAAAAGTAATATTGATATACAATTGATAATGTATTTAAATAAAATAAAATTTAAATATATGTTAAAAGTGGTGATTTCTTTATTATTTATACTTTATATGCACTGTACAAAGTTTTATTCTAAATCTATGTTAAAATAACCGGCAGCAGTCCGTCTATCAAATTAATCATAGCGCTAAGGGTAAAGAAATTTTTTTTTTACCTTTACGGTTTTTGAACTGTTAACAACTAGTATGGTTATAAAACCATGAATTTAAAACTATAATGTTTTTAACGATTTATAACTACGCGTTTTGTTAGGTTTTCTTGGATATGAATCCCAGTTCTGTCGATCAAAAAACTGATAGATTAGCCCTTTCGGTTTTAATACGTATGCAGTTGCAATGCTTCATTAGGTGGGCTCAGTAAATAAATAAAATGGCTTAGTAAATAAATAAATTCATGATGTTTAACCGTATTAGGGGAAATAAGTTAATAAATGGATTTTTTCACAGTTAACAGTTTAATTATCATTTTATTTATGGTTATTTTACTGTTTTGTTTGAGTAAATGGTAAAATAACAAATAAATAAATTGTTATTTAACGATTTTTTTTCAAGAAATTTCTAACTGCGTAGGGAAAAAGTGAAATATATAACAATATGGCATAGTGAAAAATATAATTATAGTTAATTATATAACAATGTTCAATATTTGAAATATATATTATGAATAGAAATATCACACCGTTCTTTTTTTAATAGCACAGTTTTATAACAAATGTGCGTTTACAGATCCTGTTTTAACACTTATGACATAAAATGTTGTGCTTTTTCATGGAATAAACACTTGAATGATGCAGAAAATCTGGAAAGCCTTTCTTTATACATTCTTACTATCATTATACAATTTCACGGAATCTTGCACTATAGAATCTTTGTAAGAAAGAGATTTTTCGACCAACAACTAAAAGTTTATCTCATTCGACGCAAAATGAACGTTTCAGTTTTTTTTTAATTCATAAAATAATGAGTGTTCGATAAATAATCACAAATTAATGGATTTTTTAAAAGTAATAAGAATAGATAAGATGTAGGGGAGAGTCGGATAGCCCCGCCCAGCGGGTACCCCCGTCCAATGTCAATTTCATATTTATAGAATATTTTTTTCAAGTCAATGGGCCATCGGACAATAATTGTTATATTAAAAAAAGATTATTTCCAACGTTTCAAGTATTTATGCAGCTGGTAACATGGTAAACAATAGTTTTGAAAATATGTTGAATACAGTTGTCTTGATATTAAGAAAAATTGGTTGAATGCTTCGATTAAACTTCATTTTAATATTAAAAAAATATTTTTTTCTATACATACAGCATTAAAGTATGTAGTCTTAAGTTTAGTTTGCACAAAGAACGAAGTTTATTTGTGAAAAATTGTTCGAGTAATTACAAATTTACAAAAAAATTGGATTTCTGGTAGACACATTTTAAAAAGATCTGAAAAACATGAATGTTAGGTATCACAGCTCACTTTTATTTCGTCGATAAATGTACGGTTCCAAAGATTTACTTAAATTTAATTATTTTCTTTAAATATTTAATATAAATATATATTAATATTATAATATATTAATATACATTAATAATAATAAAAAATATAACATTTGTTATTAATAAATGATAGAATTCACTAAAAGTATATAAATATGTAATAAAAAAATAATTTTGTGATAAAAATGATAAATATGGTTTATCTATTGTCAACACATTGGTCATTTTCATTTACACCTGAAAAAACAATCAAAAAACATAACTTTTGTAACTGGGCGGGGATACCCGACACATTTTGAAAAGAGCTGAAAAACATGTTTTTTTAAATTTCTATTTTTTTAAGTTAAACTATTCTTTTTTTGGTTTATTCTTTTTGTATTATTTAATTAAATGATAAAACAATAGAAACATACAAAAATCTTGATTATTACTCAATATTATACAGAAATATAAGCAATAGTCCTTAAGTGGGCGGGGCTACCCGACTCTTCCCTACATTTGTGCTAAAATCGTTAAACGATAGGAGTCCCTTTCGTCTTTTTATAACTGTTATGTTTTTTCATTTACTTACAGTACTATGAGTCAATTTATTGGATTAATGGAATTTTCGAATGCAAAAAAGAGAATAAAATAATACAAAAATGAAACGAATCGGGTAGTACTCACTAGAATTAAATTATATTAAAAAATGGCTTGCTTATTTTATTATCAAAAATAAATCTTGTTTAATATTATATTCTCAATATATTTTATCTTAAATAACTGGTTTGAAATAAATTTACCGCAAACCTTTGTAAGCCTTTTTATATCATCTACCACCGTATTTATAACGAAAAATGAAATGAAAATCGTCTTTGCTATGTAGGGAAAGTAAAATAGCCAATAAATTTCACTTATTTTTGTAACGTAGTTTTTTATAGTTTCACTGTAAATAATTCTATCAAAATGTTATTAGAACTATTTCAGTCGCAAAAAAACATCCAGAGTCTAACATAATAAATAATTCATGAGATCAGTGATAAACATGTATAATTTAATTAAGTAGTTTTGAAACTCATGTATTATATATGGCTACATTCATTATATTCCAATACCAAAATAAGATATTTAAATTTTAACGCTTAAACTAAACAGCTAACTTAAAATAATATCCAACCAAAAAATTAAATATATTTTTGAATCATTAACTATTAATTTTAGAATTTTGAGAAATATATATTTTTTATTTTATTGTTTCTGCCTAATGTAGAAATTATATCTTAGAAAAATTGATGAAATACTTAATTGCATTTGCTAAATATTAATGATAATTTAATTAAACAAGACAAAGAAAAAACACAGGAATATATGGTATATAAAGATTAGGTTATTCAAAAATAAAATGATTACAACTTTAAATTTATAAAATGTTAATTAGATTTATATTTTCTTTAAACTTTTTCATGAGCCGCGCAATTTGTTATTACTCATTTAATACTACGGAATGAAAAATAAAATGTATTATTTCATATAATTTTATTACAGAAATTAAAGATTTTCAGCAGGTTAAAACGATTAAAAAGATAATAGTGTCATAGTATTAGTGACAGTGCTAACATGCTTGTATAATTTTAACAGCATTTAAAACAAGAGTTCCAAAAAATATTTTAGAAAAGAAAATTATTTTTAAATTTGAATTTATTTTGAGTTTTTTTAAGTTTACAATTTCAACCAAAATTCTTGTTCTGCTGAGGAATTTTGTTGTTAAAAATTATTTGATGAATAAAAATATAATTAATTAGTTACCACTTTAGTAAAATTATCAATATATATTTCGAAAATTTTTTTATATTACTTTATAAAAAACTTTCGTTGTATTTTAGTTTTGAAACTGATTTTCTTCTAAGTCATTAAAAAATAATTAAAAAAAATTTTGAGTATATAAGACAAATTCAGTGATATTTTTTTAATTTTTTAAAATTATTCTTTCAAGTTAACTGTTGCTAATTTCTATTGTTTTAATTAGACTCATCTAGGTATAAATTACTTAAAGAAGTAATTTATTGATAATTTAAAACAATAGTTTTAATTTTTGGTTTTGGTTTTTGAAAATCTTCTCAAAGTAGTAATTTAATTTTAATGTACTATGATATATAAACAAATTATTTATAATTAAACTAATGTAATAAAATTATTACAATACATATTTTTTTTATGTACAGAACTATTAAATAGAGATTCATGGGCAACAAAAGTCATCTACCTAAATTCTACCCTGAGAGAAATCTCACGGTAAAAATGGTTAAATAGCAGTTTATTTAATTGTTATTTTATCATATTCAACTAAAACAGTTAAATAACTATAAAAACCACGATGCTTAAACTGCTAAGTGTAAGAATAAATATTTATTAATTGTTTTTACCTAATATGGTTTATCAGCCAGAATTCTATTCGCCCCAACTAAGACCGAATACTGAAGCAATTTTGTTCCGTTCGTCTGGGTACATACTGAAGCTGCGAGGTCAAATCAGTGAATCTCATGACCCGCTGAACAGGGGTTCGAATCTTAGCTTTAATACCGCAATATGTCTGTCATTTCTTCAATACAGGAAGAGAAGATAGGATCTAGAAAATATAACCATTACCTCTTACTCAATTATTTGTTCTCCTTTATAATTATTTATGTGGAAATGTGTTTTCCAATTACTTCTGAATAATCCTCGAAACAACGTACCTTTAAAATAACATTACTTTCTGTTCAAAAAAGTTAAACTTATCATTCGATAAACAAGATGCGATTTATATCATTCGGGTTATTAGCTACATAAGTGTTTAAATTTTCAAAATTCTAGAAACTTCAGACATCTGTTTTGCTCTTTAAAACCATATTGTAAAAATTTACCATAAAATACCATTTTAATTAGAACGCGATTTTTCCTCCTTATTTTGATGCTGAAATTTTGAGCACTTATTTTTCCTCCATAATCTTTTTGGGGAATTAATTCAAAAACTATACATTAAAATAGCAGAAAATTTGAATTATGTACATGTTTTTTTTAAAAAAAAATTACTATAATTTATTTCAGAAAATTAAAATTTTGCTTCTTATTTTAAATAATAAAAAAAGGAGCTAATAATGATTCATTAAATGTCTCCGGGTTTCTAATTATGTATGTATTGCATAATAAAATAATAGAAATTAATACTTAAAGAATGAAAGTTCTTTATACCATAAAACTACTCTTACATCAAGGTTTTTTGAAAACGAGATATATGCTTGATTCTGGATAATTTATAATTATCATTATGCCTCAATATATAAATATATATAAATTATCAATTGCTTTATATTTCTGAAAATTACGTTTCACAATACATATACTAGTTTTAAAGTAACGAATTTGGCGATTCAAATTCAATTTACTTCGTATAATAATTTTTTTATTTTAATGTGAACCAAATTAGTTTTATTGAATGTCTAAGGTATATATTAAACAAAATATCGTAAGTTATCAAGTACAACATTAAGAACATTAACCCTCCTAAAGCAGCATACCATAACTATCTACATCAAAAGCATTGTTAAATCCATCTTAAAAGGAGTGATTAAAAGCCTATTGCCAAACATATTGCACAATACATTAAAATTATTTTACAAAGCTGAAAACTCCATCTTAATGACTCACTTAATCAAAATTAATCCCTTTCGTTTTCATAAAATTTAAATATTAAAATTTTATAGTCGATATATAGTCAAATAGCAGTCGATATATTTTAAGCGCACAAAAACAGTCGTTTGCTTTCAAGACTTGTCAGACGTGAATAAGACGAAACAAAATTATATGCAAAACAAAACAAGGAAAAAACTCAGAAGGCCAGAGTGAATAGATACAAGAGGAAAGACATAAAACCACAGTGACTGACAGGGGTAAAATGCATTTCCACTCGCTTTGGAAGGTTGGTGAGGAATTAATGTCGTTAGAAAGGAATCAACATTCACATGAATAAAGCAAAATTCCAGGACATCAAGATGATCTGATATGGCTGCGCTGGAAATAATTTTGATATCGTCAGAATTAAATTTATGCCAAAGATTCCAAAAAATGAGCAGCAATTGATGGTTTTTCGTATTTTTTGCAAACAGACTTATCTATCGTATTCCTTAAGTCTTAATTTTAAAGAGCGTCTAGTTTTCCCGATGTCGCAAAGGTCACACTGACAAGAAATGCGGTAAATGTTCCAGCGATTATCAAAACTGAGAGGATCATTAAGAGACTTAAATTTAATCAATCAGTTTTTATTAAGTATTATCTTACCGCTTCATTTTCCTTGGGATTCACACACTTAGGTAAGTAGGTACTTTATTTCCTCGCACTAGAGCTGCACAATGAGCTATTGGAGAGGGTCTGGAAAATATCCCTGAAGATGTTCCGAGGACATGCCATCGCAATTTTGATCCTCTGCTGAGGGGATGGCTCCCCTGCATTGGTAGCCCGATGACCTACTCGCGAAGGCGAGAACTTTGAGGTAGAACAATTAAACGAGGATCAATACCACGCACCCTTGGTCCCTAAGCAGGCTGATCAAAGTGGTCACCCACCCGCTTACTGACCGCAGCCAGTGATGCTTGACTTCGGTGTTCTACTGGGAGCCGTGTCTTTACGATCAGTCAACTGTGAGACTCAACATATTTATATTGTTTCAGTAAATGCCCCTTTTGTGAAAGTTGTGAAATATAAGATATTTCAGAATGTTTTAACGATATTCGGCAAATTTTTATCGTCATGATTTTTTTGAGTCCTAGACTAATAATTATTTTAAGAAATGAAAATTTTGTACAACTTATTTAATAATTATAACTTAGTAATTGAACATCATCCATCCATCGGTTTGAAATCGGTAAAATACGATCAATTCAAGAAAATATGAATCAAAGAAAATATGAATTGATAGAAATACTTTTTTTGGCGTTAATAGATGATCAATTTTATCTTTCTATTTTTCTGTTCTATACAGGAAATACCACAGCCTATTAATATTCATGCTAATGTAATCCTTGGTAGATTTCCATTTTATATTCCACGAAAATCAGAATTCTCTATCGCAATGGGAATTTTTCAATACTACTATTTTCTCTTTGTTTGGTATTTAAATAAATCTGGTATACCATGAGTTGAGGGTGATATTCTATTTAAGATGAGTAAAAGTCATTAATGTAATTAGCTACTTAATAACTATTCGCATTCTTAAAATGTTGAACGTACACATTATTATTCTTACTCGTTGTTTTCTTTTACCACCAAACTAACGAAACATCTTGATTTTTGTACGTACGAATTTAGTCTTAAAAGCTTTAGTATTTCAAATCATATATTGAATACGCTTGTTGTCCCACAAGAATATACATTATCAGTTATATAAGCAATTTTGCGTCCAATACTAAATATATGTACAGCTGCTTAAGAATAAAATAATACAGCAACGGAAAATGAGATACAAAGATAGACGCTGTAATAAGAGGTAAAATTAAATAATATCAATTTTTTTACATTACTGTAAAAAAATAAGTGGGATAGCTTTTATCCCACTATTTCTAAAAGAAATGAGCATTTGTTTCTAACTAATTTTTAATGTCTTAGTAGTCCTTATCGCGTGAAATGTTTTTGTGGAAGTTGTAACATTTGAAAGAAAAGAAATAAAGAAAAAATGTTGAGTATCAGTCTTATACAATTCCAAAAAGAAAAAAAAAAAAAATACTAAAGTGTGTTAAAAATATTTTTTTCAATTTTTTAAAGTTTATACAGAAATGAATGGAAGTAGTTTCACAAGCAATAATAACAGGAATATTTTATAACTGTAATTGAACAGAATACCCAAATTTGACTTTACGGCTACCAATGTTTAACTCCATAGCCTTGTCATTTTGAACCAAATCTAGAAGACAAGGGAACTCCTGGATCATTTATTGGGCGAAATTTGCCTTCGTGGAGGCCTTTTTGATGGAACTAACCTGCAATTCCGTTACATGGAGAGGAAAATTCCCCAAACCTCCCACGTTTAGCCTGGTGGCATGGGGACTCTAACTCATGATCCGACTACCACTGAGGATATGTTGTATCAGCACTGTGGTCGGAGCGACCAGGCTTCGGCTAGCCATCGCTGGGATTTGAACCCGGTTTGTTCGGTTTGAACTCGATTTTCTCATCATTGGAAGGCAAACGTCGTTACCCCTGAGCCACCACGGCATAGGAATATTAAACAAAAGAATTGTATTATGCTTTTGATGAACAATTAAAGGGGTAAAACAGACGTGTCTTTAAATAAATTAGCACTAGTGCATGCCAGTCATTTATTGTGCTAAAAAATATGTTTCAATTTATTTTATTTTTGTTTAAAAAATAAAGTTAAATAAACCAAAGTTCAATCAAAGTATTAGATAAATCAATGGTATAGATTCAATTAATAAATACCTTTAGCAAAGCATGACGATATTATAAAAATTGAAAAAATAAAGAAAAAAAAACACATTCACGTTTGTTAAGAGTAAAACAATAGGCTTCTATTTAAAATGCAAATACTTTTTTTTTTTATCAATTTTCAAAGTGCATAGAAATTGAAAATTTCCATGAAAAATAACGTACCATAAAAAAAAAACACATTTTCTGCTTTAAATCGATATTTATCGCTCTCATTTACAGTCTTGCCCTTAGCAACTGACATACAATGATCCTAAACAATATCTTCGTGGCCACCGCGTATTCATTTAAAATGTATCTATGCCATAGCAGCCAAAAAGGCTTACAATATGTCTTAGTGGTACGTTCATGTGCTACGTGATCGAGCAAACAAATTGGAAAAAATCAGTGGAAAGAAGCAGCTTACTAGCTTTTTCTTCAACAGAAAAGAAGATAGCATTTTAGTGCGGGGCAATAAAATAGCCTTTGAATCTTATTTCCTACTGATACTTTTTATTTTGAATCAATGTGGTTTATGGGTATACGTTTTACTTGTATTATTATTAACATTTACTCTAATATTATATATTAAAGATGCTTGAAACAATTTCCTCGTTGAAACGAACTGTATATCATCGTAGATATAATAAGTCGTATAATACATTTTTCTAAAAAAAATATAATTTTTTTTTAAATGGAATTGAAGATGAATGAAGAACTGTAAAACTTTCAGTAATATTAAAAATATATTAATTTCAAATTATAATTAATATTAATTTCAGTAATATTAAAAATATATGATTTTCTTCATTGTTTAACTTTTGAAATAGTAAGTATAATTTTAGACTAATTTTGTATTTTTTTGTTTCATTTAAAAGCGATAAAGAAATAAAAACCAGTTTAAACTGCAGAGGATACTATGAATATTATCCATAACGTTGTTCAGGATTGATATCAAAATTATTTTAAAGAAAATTTTTATTTCCTTCACTCTATTTCGAGAATTAATTTGCTCTCTAAAAATTATGTACATTTAAGTACTTTTCTAAAATAATAAACAATAGTTTTCAGTCTTAAATTCCAAAATTCTTTGGATCAACAAGTATTAAGTTTGTGTTTATAAAAAATTCTTGAAAATAGTTCATAATAATAAATAAATGAATTTGATTAAATGTGCGTAAGAAAATCATTTTTTTAACTAAGTTATTTTCTTCTCTTAGAAAGAAAATATAATTTTGAAAGAGTTCAGGTTAAAGGAAATATATTTCATATCAAATTCATTTTGAAATGCTACTAAAACAATGTTTACTAAATACGAAATGAAGAAAGTAGAATGAGAAAAAAACATTATTTTTCAATTCTGTATTGAAAGATTAATTCCATTTTAAGCTAATTTTTCAACGTCAGTTCTCTCATTTATTTTTATTTTGTTAAGGGTTGTTAAGGTATTTTTATGTTATTAACGATGTTGGTTTTTACATTATTAAATGAATATAAATTCTATAAGGGGAAGTTTTTTTTAAAACTAAAAGTCTAAAATTATTATTTACTAAAACATTAATCCCTAAAACTTGGTTAAAAGAGTTGGCAGATAATAAAACTATTTATTCTAAGAGAGTAAGATTGAGAATTTTTTGTCGCTAACTCTATTTCATTTTATTTGCTCATTTACACTTTCGGGATTAAATTTTAGAATAATAAAAGTCTATTTCGACGCATAATAATTCAATGTATTTATAATAAAGCGTAATATTGCTATACTAATTCATTCAAGCTGATTTTAGAATACAAACCTTAAATTCCTTAATTATGGCTATGGGCAAAATACCTTTGTTGCATTTAAGTATGACAAAATTGTTCTGAATTACTCTTCTTGTTTCATAAAATTAGCTTCCGAAAAAACTTAAAAAATCTCTCTAAATGAATTGATGTTTCTATAATTGATTGGGTTAAAGTCTGTGTTTTTAAATCGTTGCTTATAAAAAAAATTCATCCTATTTTTAAGCCAAGCGAAAAAAAAAAATCTGAAACACTTTATATCAGCAAAAACTGCTCGCATTAAAGTCGTCTTCTCCAGCACCGTAGACTTTCCGTGACGTCTGCAATCCATTAATCGACATCGCAGAAAAGGGAACCGAATCTCAAAAGCCTTTCTAGAACGTTCGATTTTCCAATCTCGAGTCTTTTCATTCTTAATCTGAATATTCAAGAATTCTGACTTGAACAGTTTCTTCTTCAGAACTGTAGCCGGCATCTTCATTAGTTTGGTGACATTTGAATCTAAGTGCTGTAATATGGTAATTTAAATGTAAAGTAAACAGAGTTTCCGAACATTTGAAGTTTTAGTTAAATCATACATTTAGTTTCGAATTAAAGCAATAACGTATCATCGCCTAGTAAGCTCTATTAAGCAGTAGGTATGAAATGCCAATTATCATTTAACCCAAGTTCTCGATTTTACGTTTTCCAGAAACTGCTGGCATTTTGCATACTGACGCGGATACATATTTGAAAGGAATGATTAACTTATTAGCTAGTGTCGATAGGGGTAACATACATCATATTTGCGTGCACTTGTAACAGCATGCATAAATTACTCAAATGTACGAAGTTTGATTTGAATTAACGGACTAAAGGGATTTGATATAAATCTTAGGGTAAGTGTCAAGATTTAATAACTATGTTGAATTAAAGTGGGAATTATAGTACAGTTATTCATCATTCAATACTCCTAGAAGATTTCTCCATCAGTAAATAGTCTTGTGAATAAAGTGAGCAAAGTAGAAAATAAATAAAAAGGTTAAAAACACTGTTACCAGTACTGAGAAAGGCAATTTGGAGAGATTCATGCCATTAACATTTTTAAGAAAAAAATCATTTTAAAGTAAAATGTTATGTTTTTGAAAGCTTTTAAAAATAAGATGAGAAAACCAAAAAATAGGAGTTGTAGCGTAAATTAAAGGTATATATATATATATATATATATATATATATATATATATATATATATATATATACATATATATATATACATATATATATATACATATATATATATATACATATATATATATATATATATATATATATATATATATATGAATTATATATATATATATATTATATATATATATATAATTCATTCAAGCTGATTTTAAAATATAAACATTAAATTCCTCAATTATAGCTATGGGCATAATACCTTTGTTGCATTTAAGTATGACAAAATTGTTCTAAATTACTCTTGTTGTTTCATAAAATTAGCTTCGGAAAAAACATGAATATTCTCTCTAAATGAATTGATGTTTCTATAATTGATTGGGTTAAAGTCTGTTTTTTTAATCGTTGCTTATAAAAAAAAATACCATATATATTCCATATATCCATATATATATATATATATATATATATATATATATATATATATATATATAATAGAAGCCTTAAAATCGTTTTCTTCAAAATTATGTGATTATTAAGGGGTTAAAAGCTGAAAAAAATTATAAAAAGTCCATTAAGACTACTGTTCATTAATTTCAAAAAGCCTGTATTTGCCTTTTTTTAACGATCTATCAGGGATAAGCAAAATGATCGGCTTCGTTGTAAGATTTGTGAAGCTGTTAGTTCAAAAACTTATTTAGTATTAAACTTATGCATTTACGTCTCCAAAAACATAAATTTTACTAGAATGTGCACTATTTTTTAAAAGTTATAACAAAATATATTTGGACAGGCCCACACTGTTATTTTTTTTTTCTAAAATTACGGTAAAATAACTGGAAGCAGTCTGTCCATCCAATCAACGGTAAAGTTAACGATAAAGAATATGTGTTCAACTTTACAGTTTTAAAGTATTAGCAACTAGTATAGTTACGAAACCGTGAATACAAAAGTATATGATTTTTTAACCATTTACAACTGGCATAGAAACACTAGACTTTTGCATTAAGCAAATTTTATCACATGAACCGTGGTATGTGGTTTAATTAGTTTATCTAGTTGTTTCAGATTGGAAAGAGAATGGAAATACTAGACTTTTTTGCGTTAAACAGTCGTATGGTGCAGCCGTCTATGTGGGAATGAATGTATAGTATTCTAATAATTCAAAGACACAACTTAGGGGTTGGAGGGTACTGAAAATGAGTTAGGTGCCAACCCAGGAACTCGAACTTCCTTTCTGTCGGTTACGAGATTGACAGTTTATCCCTCCCAGGCAATAATATGGATGATGATATACTGTATCCCTACCCTCTTGTCTAACTATTGATGGAACTTAAAACATTTTTTCCTGCCAGCGTATATCATCTTCCAACGTATATCTATACAACAAAATAATCTGTAAAACAATATTAAGGACGAGCAATGAATAAGAGTGGGTTTGATGACTATTTATAATAAAAGTCCCTTTTTTTTAAAAATGCTGCGTTTTAGAACTAAATATGTTTTATTCTTGAACAATAAATCACTTTTGTGCGAGAGCTTACTACATTATGTATTTCTGGAAAAAAGTTAAATTTCAGAAATAAAACTATTACTTTTGATGATGCAGCACTCCTTGAGTAATATTTCGTTTGTTTTGAGAATCATTTCGTCTCAAAATCATGCGATTTTTGACAAAACGCGAACTCTCAAATTTTTGAAGAAAATATTTCCTCTACTTGAAACCTGATCATAGTGCATTGTAGGAGATCGGTAACTAAAATTACGAAACTAAAATAAGGACAAGACAGAGAATGCGAGAGAAGTGACACAAAGTAAAGTGAGAGAATTAAGCCTTTCGGGCTATATAGTGCTCACGGAGTTGGTCCAGTGCCAGGAAGATACGAGATTCAAATCCCACTTTGGGCAAGAGTAGAGTCTATCTTCTCTGTTCAATCTGTCCCTGTTGCATCGTGCCACTCATATGGTTCCCACGTTAAATTTGTTATTAGAGAAGTTCGAAACATTAAGTAACACAAAGGTTTTTGTGAAAGACGAAAATTTTCTTTACTTTTGACGAAATTTGTCTCATTAAAGAAATGGCAATATTTATTTTGTCACTTTAACGAAAGTTTTGCTCTGAGCGTATACCAGGAAAAGGTTTCGTCAAAAACGAAGAAATTTCGTGGTATCCATTTTTTCACAGTGTGGGTGAATAGAAACGAATGAGTGAAATGTATACGGTTTTCAATATTTCAAAAATAATTCATTGCAATTAACTGATTATTTTCCCAAAAACAATAAAACTGGATTATATTTGAAAAACTATGTTTTAAAGACTATATAAATCCCCTTTTACGCTACGGTGAGTACGGAAATTCACACTACAGTATTGTTTTATCTTTAAAAATAGCTTTTTAGCTGTTAGATAGATGTTAGATAGCTTTTTAGCTAATTAATAGCTGTTAAGAGTATTAAAAAAGGATTTTTTATTTTAGAAATTTAATGTATAAAAAAAATCAGAATAAAAAATAATATTTTTAAAAACACCGTTTTTGTAGTGGAGAATAATAATTAAAAAATAAAAATTTGAAAAACGAAAAACGTGGGGCGCATGAAATACATAACAGTAATGTAATGTTAGTGTGTGTATGTGTGCCCATAAGAATATGTGTATGAACATCTGTAATTGCAATTGTATCTGAATGTGGATGTGGAATATGCTTGTGTATATGCATAAGTAAGTGGATGTATATATGTATGTGTAAGTGGCTGTGCATGTGTATGAGTAAGAAAATGTGTATCTGTATGTGTATATGTACTGTTATGTATTTCATGCACTCCACGCTTTTCACTTTTAAATTTTTTTTAAAATTATTATTCTCCACTGCAAAAACGTGGTTTTTAAAAATATTATTTTTTATTTTTATTTTTTTTTTGTACTCACTTCCAAAATCCAAATTTTTGCACTCACTGTACACAAAACTTTTCAACTGACATGTGACACTAATTTGATATAATCGAATCGACAACAACAGACAATCGCGAAAATATTAATTTTTCTTTAATTTTAATTTTATTTAACATTGTATTTCTTCTTTCTCTTCAGTTTCATGCATTGTCTTCCAATTCTGAACTATGTGCCAAATTTGAAGTCTGTAGCTAATCGGGAAGTCAGTTTAAATTCGATTACACAATTCCACCCGAACAGACAGACACGAAGGCAAGTTGATATAAACGTGGTAAAAATAGAAAATATCATCAATTAAATAAATGATATTATTCATCAGAATAAATTCTTCTTTACAAATGTGAAAGGAAATTCTGGAGATATATATATATATATATATATATATATATATATATATATATATATATATATATATATATATATATATATATATATATATATATATATATATATATATATATATATATATATATATATATATATATAATATATATATATATATATATATATATAATATATATATATATAATATATATATATATATATATAATATATATATATATATAATATATATATATATATAATATATATATATATATATATAATATATATATATATATATAATATATATATATATATATATAATATATATATATATATATATAATATATATATATATATATAATATATATATATATATATAATATATATATATACAAAGATGGAAATCTAAATGAGTGAAACAAAACTAATTTGGGAAAAAATATCAAATGTGTTGATGCATTTCTAGCCGTATTCTCAATAAGATAATATTTGCGAATTTTCATAGCTTGCTTCTTACCGACAGATTTGTTTGCAGAAACAAATAATAAACTACCAAATATAACTTATTAAAACCAAACCATATATTTTTTATCACGATGACAGCGACAACTCTGGAAACTTTTTCATTTGCAAGCATATATATATATATATATATCTTTTTATCGTTTTTGAAGAAAAAAACATATTTTTAAAAAGAAACTTCATATCAAATCACCTTGCATCCTTTGATGCTGTCAAATATATAAGGATATTTGACCTCAGGTTAGTGAAAAATTTCATGTGAAATGAAATTATGTTTGAAATTAAATCTAAAAATATATTTAAATGTTTGAATTTCTTTTATTAATTGCATTTTAATTTATAGTAACAATATAAAATGCACATATAAAATATTATATATGTACATACGGATAGATAACTTTTTAATGAAAATATATTTTTCTTAGTTTAATAGAAAATGTAAAGTTACATTATGTACATTTCTTTTCTTATTCAGAGAATCATGAGATATTGAATAGAAAATTATTGCTGTCTTAAGGCTATCATATTTAAAATTACGCAAGTTGATTAGTTATAATTAAAAACTAATTAACATCTGAATAGTCTAATAATATTGTTCTCTATGATTAAAGATAACAAATGCGATGTGTACTGTTAGAAATTTCTCGGAAAAATGATTAATTAACTATTTATTTGGTTGTTATTTTACCATATTCAAACAAAACAGTTGAATAGCTTTAAATAAGGTGGTATTCAAACTGTTGACTTTGAGAAAAATTGTTTATTAACTGCTTTCACGTAATACAGTTAAACAACCAGAAATTAATCTCACTAACTTGGCTTACCTAATGAAGTCACTTAGTTTCAAGCATCTAAGTACATAATTATAGTCGAGAGGGCTAATCGATGAATCTCATGACAGAGAGAACATGGGTTCGAGTCCCAGCGTTGACACCCAGAACATTTCCAGTATCATGCACTCCTCTAGTTGCGACCATGGACTATTAGAATAAGATACCGTCATTCACACATAGATGGCAACACTATAAGTTTATTTAACGCAGAAAAGTCTAGTATTCCCAATCTGCATCAACCAGATAAACTATTTAAACCGCATACCACTGTTTATTTTATAAAATTTAATTCTACCCCAACCTCTTACACTAATGCCCATTACAAAAGCCTAGCTATAAGCCTAGCCGCTATGTCCAGTTATATTTCTTATTTACGGTTTTGAAACCGGATTTATTACGATTTTGAGTTATAAATGGTTAAAAAAAACCATTGAGTTTTACATTCATGGTCTTTTGACCATTACCGTAACTTTGATGGTTAGATGGATGGACTGACAACTGCCAGTTATTTTACCCTAATATTAGAATGAAAATGCTAACAGTGCACAGTAAATTTAGTGAAAACTCTGTTTTAGAGTTGTTGTTTGTTACTCAAAAGTAAAAAAAAATAAAAATAAAAAAATTCATTTTCCAAAAAAAAAAAAATTTGTCATTTATGCTATCACCATCTACTTATTAGCTTATACTACATGATTAAATTAGATATTACTTTTACCTCGATTAGATATTTAAAGATTCGAATAAAAAATAATTCTGCCGATTCTTGAAGAACTATTTTTCGTTTTTTTATTTTGCAACTAGGCCTTTTTTGGAAGGACCTCTACAATAAAAAAAATTAAAAGTATGCGTTCCTTTTAGAAATTGAAAGTGCTAAAATTCATTTACGTTAACTCAACAATTACCTATTTGCTTTTTTTTAATTAATTATTTATCAACTTGTTTAACTTTTATTTATTATTATTGACACTCTCGTTCCATTATGTCCACAAAAAATTCTCAATATTTTCAACAGTACACTGAAACAAATGGCTACTAAAATATTATGAAGCTTTCTTCATTTTGACGAAACAGTGAATCTCACAAGAAGCATTAAGATGAAGTTTAGAAATGAGGAAACCTTTTAGTCATAGAATTGAGAGTTCGCGTTTTGTGCTTAAGGATTGATGAATCATCAAAATTAAGAGTTTTATTTCTGATAGTGTTGTATCATAAATTTTACTCATTTTTATTTTTATTTAAAAATTATTTTAAAACTATATTTTGAAAATTTTGTGTTTTTAATTAAAAGTGATTTATCACATAATCCCACCTAATTTTCCAAATATAAATTATCAATCGCCTGGCAGTCATTTTAATTCCACAAGTACAGACAGTTTATCAATGGAAAAAAAACAATGAAATGTAATGAATGTGATTACCATGTGTAAATATTCCAAAGGTTTACTTCCGGCGAATGAATTAGACAACGAAATACTACAATTTCTTATCCTCAAGGCGTCAAGAAATAATGATTAGCACAAAATTCTCTGAGACATTAGACTAAAAACCAATAGTTGAAAAATTACAAATTAAAATTTTTTTTAAGGTATATATTTAAAAAATGTTAAGATATTTGCTGAGTATAGATTAATTCAAGTTGCAGATTCAAAGTATTTTAATTAATATTAAGTATTCCAAGAGCATTAAAACAATAAAATGTAAAAATATTTATATTTATGTTTCACAAACACATTTTTCACATCCTTCAGAGACCCTGCGTCAAATGCATTAGCCGATTTTTGATATGATTTTTTACCAAAGAAATATTATGTTTAAAATTTGTTTTTCTGCCATTCTTTATCTTAACGAAGCAATTGTTAATCTAAAAATATACATGGTTTAACTCTCCTTGGTCACAATTTTTAATGAAAATGACTATTTATAAAAATTAATTCCAGAAATCATTAATAGTTTAAAAAAATTAATTCCAGAAATCTTCAGGAAAATTTTATCATATATAAATATTTTGTTATTTGATTATTGTGGATTTCATTTCAGTTGTACGTTTGTACGTGTTGTTTAAATTGTCTGTCTGATTTAAATCTTTTGCCTCATTTAAATTTAATAAAATATTATATATGCATTTGATGATAAAAAAAGCTTTGTCAAAAGTTTGTCACAGACAGTTTCATAAATATTTGCAAGTTAGTTTTCGTTCTTTTTTGCTTTACATTTTTTTTACTTATTATATTTTTGTTGTATTTATTCCATTTTGGACAATTTTATTTGTGTGGTGTTATTTTGATTTTTAAAACTAACATTACAAAACTGAGAATTTTCGATCAGATATGAAAATTGTTATAATTAATTAAGAAGAAAATTAACACTTAGAAGTTTTGTTTTAGGCCAAATAATAGGTGTATTATTAGCTCTTTTTTATTTAAATGCCAATTTCAGATATGCCAACTTCTATTCTTAAAGTGATATTTAATAATATATGCTATCGTTGCTTTTCCTCTTGTTCAACTGCATAAATGCATTATAATGCCATCATTTTTACAAAGATAGTACTGGAGATTTGTTTTGTAAATTTTATTTACCCTAAAAATCATCTACTGTACAATTTCGGCAGCAGAAATGCATTGTCTTAGCGATTATTTTAAAGTTAACTATCTTGAAACATTTTTAACTAAAGTAGGAAAAGAAGAAAAGAAAATAAAACTTCGAAAGAAATACAACGAAGGAAATAATACAAATTATTTCAAGCATCTGATGTTTGATAATATATTTCTAGTATAACAGTTTTTTTGTTTAATTGTGAAAACTCGATTTTATAATGAAAATATAAAGGAGTTTCGTTTTAAAATCAGACGTCAATACTATTTTTTATTACTCGAATTTCTTTTTTTAAAAAAAAACTTGATTTTTTACTTAAATATGTATTATACAGAAAAATAATTTCATACTTATACAGAAGGTAGTTGGACAAATATTTGTTCTCGAAAATAAAATCTGTGTTTGTGAAAAATGCGACCGTAATGTTGTTTTTAACACAAAAAAAAAATAATGGGCTAAGAATGTATGTATCATGTATTGTTTTTTCAAAGTCAAACAAGAAGTAATGACCACTTAATAAACTTAGAAAAGTTTAACCTTTTAATTATTTTCATTTTAAGCAAATTAAAATTGCATTACGAAACTTTATCAATCCTCAATTTACTTTAATTATTTTTATTTTAGACGTTAATAAGCTTAAATATGATAGCTGGTCATAAAATAAAAGAAGATTTCGTTTTGACTTTTTTTAAGAATTTCAGATGAGTCTGATTTGTTTCCAATTAGGAAAGGAAAAAAACGTATCCGTAAGAAACGTAAAACGCAAACGTAAAAAAGTTACATAAAAAACATAAAACGTAGTTTATTTAATGCGCATTTAATTTTATAAAAGAATACTAATAAGATATGATTTAAAACACAAAAAATCATTATACAACACAAAATCTAGATCTTATAATTCCAAGGCGCTTTTTTTGTCATCATTTTGTATTCAAGAAGAACTATTTTCATTACAAAAACACTGGCATTTTTAAAAATACAAAAAAAAAATGTAGTTTTTGAAAAAAAAAAAAAAAACAAACATTTTACGGATTTTTACCCAAACTTAAACTCAAAAATGTAAGCATAAAAAATATAACGCATAAAAATTTACTTCTTCCGTCTTCTTTTCTTCTGCCTTTTTAAAGCTTGTGTTCTTTTTTTAGCTATTTCATGCATGGTCAGAATCCAAATATCCATTAAAATGTTTCTCTTTTTTTTAAATAATTCTAAAAGAACTACAGTTTCCCCCCCCCAAAAAAAACTATTTTGTTTCTTATGACATAAAAGAAAAATAAGCCAATTCTTTAGATCTGAGCCTCTCATCCAGTTTTATAAAATTCATCAAAACCACACAGCAAGGAATAATAAAAAAAAAATAAACACATAGTAAATAGCGGTACCTCTAGAAAGTAATCAAGAATCTAAAGACGAATCATTGCTAAGAGAAAAGTATCATTTTTCGTTGAAGCAACTGGATATATTTTTTCTCAAATAGCGTCACTTTTACTTACTATTTTCACTCCATTTAGCAGAAATGCTGAAAAAAAAATGTCCACTACGGTACATCACTTTGAAGTAGAAAATAAGAGGAGATAGTGTTCAAAAAGATTTTTTTTTTTCAAATTTAGAACTCGCTTTGTTAGGCCTTATGCTCAGTTGAAGTGTTATTGAATAGAACACAGTGGAATTTGTCAAACGGAGACTGGAAAATATTTTGCATTTTCTCGCCTTTGTTTGACAAATTCTATTATATTCTATAAGTAGCTTATTTTTATCTCTGCTTGTTTTAAAGGATTATCGTGGTAAATACGTTTTTAAAGAAAATCCTAGGGCTTAAATTTGTAATGTTTACTACTCATGTAAAAGATGTATGCATACTTTAATCTTTTTTTTCAGTCACGACACTCACAAATAATAGTTAAAAAACTTGGTAATGTTTTCCATGCATTTTAAAACAGGGTATCTTAATAATTTATTGAATCCAGCTTATTTTAAAACTCATGCATAACTCATTTAATCAAAGTATATTATATTCAATAAGAAGTAAGACCAGTGTTGACAAGAGGGAAATATAAACAGTTGCACGAAGAAAAAAAGTCTGATAAAATTACCGTACTAAATGCTGATGACATTTCTGGTTAGTAAAAAGAAACATAAATCTGATTAGATAAAACAAAATATAAATTATTTAGATTATTCATTTGGTAATTTTCCTGCTCATATGAATATGGTTTACCGGAAATCCTGATTTACAAAATTATAGTTTTATCACACATTTAGGAAAGACTTAAAAGCAAATTTTACCAGATAAATTGTTTTTATGCCATGCTCTAAGTTATCATGATAAAATTACCCATTTTTTCCAAATTTATCAAATTTTGACAAACGTTACAAAGCCGTTCTTTATTGTTAATTAAACAAATTCATTACCAAAGTGTTTGGTGACAGTTATTGAGACTTTTAGGGTTTCCTTAAGGCTATAAATATTGTAAATTTTACAATATTTTGTTTTGTTACCATATACAATTTTTTTTCTGCGTGTGTAATATAATAATAGTTTAATTTAGTTAAAATCATATTTTTACAATTTTACTTTAATATTTTTACAATTTTTTACACAAAATTAATTAAGCCGGATTGGAATATGTTAAGTTCACTTTCATATGCAGTTACAGGACAACGCTTTTGTTTAAGAGATAAAAAAGGAAGAGAAAAAAAAATATAGTGGAAAGGTAAAATATTTTAGTTGCAAATTTTGGCTATTTTTAAGCATCGTTTCTAAGAAAAGCAGTTACAATATTATGATTAAATGTGAGACTATTATAGAATAATTTATTTCATGGCTTATCTACAGTTTCTCCATGTAATCTGGCTGGTGTGGGCTATAGAACTCTTTTTTTTTAAATGATTTATAATTATAAGCATTATAACGTATAAACATTAGCGTACAAAATGAATCCCTTCAAATTAAAGATAGTTATTTAAATTTTAATATTAAAAAAATGCTAATAACACACGAAATGATGCTATTTTTTGCAAATTTAAAAAATAAAATCTAAACTTGTTCAATCTCCTTGCGTTCACAAAATTGGGTGCCAAAATTAGGAAAAAAAATTTTGCGGAGAAATTTATATCTCAAATAAAATGGATTAGTATTTAAGACAAGATCGATTTTTAAATGTCCTTAAAAATTAAAAATATTTATTCATTGTTTACAATTAAAAAAAAATCTAATATTTTATATGGCACTTTTAAGATTTCTAGCTTTTTATGTAATTTGGTAATTTTTCTGCTGTACAGATTCTTTTATTTCTTGAGCAAATTGTGAGTAAAATAAATGTAAATTTTTCCTAGCTTTTAAAATTTCTTAAATTTATTTTTTAATAATTTTTAATCGAATTTTAATTATATTAAACTAATTGTTCAAATTTTATTACACTTTATAAATAGCGATCATAAAATATTTAGTTATTTTCTTAACAATAATTGTAACGCTAACTTTTTATTTCAATGCTAATGTAAGACACATTAATTCACTGTCACGACTAATCGGAACAAAAATCTATTTTAACGCTTTATTCTTTATTTCTTACCACAAATAAGTTTCAGTTACATTGTTATACTAACAGTCTCTTTGGTGAATAGAGCTCGCCAAATTATTATCAAATATAATATTGATTATGGGGTTTGGCTTTATTTTTGGCTATGTTATCTTTCGATAAATCACCAACCATAGATCTCTTCCCATGCTCCTAACTCCGTTGGGAACAATTCATTTACTTTTTAATTTCGAATTATTGGCGATTTGATCGAGGCTTTGGCCCCTCGGTCCCTACCGTTGAATTGATATCTTAACAAAATATATTTTTTATGTGAAGAGAATGATTTTCTTGATCTATTCGAGGGAATTTCTTTATTCTTATAATTTTGGAATGTGTGCCATGTTCAATTTAAGTTTACTGGGTTAAATATCCCTACATCATATCCAATTTAAGATGTATCTGAAACGGCCATTAAACTTTAATTCTACTAAGAAACTACCTCTCACTAACCATTATGGACTAAAAATTTGGACTAAAACTGCTACTATAATAAACAAGTGTCATGTAAATCATTTCAAAGATTAACGTCGGAGAGATGAAAATCATTTCATATCGGAAATTCAAGCAACATAATTCTAAATAATCACATTTTAAATTTTTTAATCCACTTATTCACACATTGTGTCTTTAACTTTAATTCAATTAAGGAAATGCGCTTTAAATTTTTTAAAGCCAACATTTTTTAACTAAAGTTTGGAAAACAAATAAAAATCAAATTCTTGATGTGAAGAGACATTTAAATATATAAATTCATTTCTTCTTTTCAGGAAAAAAATGTATCTATGAAGATTACATTGCTACATAATTTAATATTCTGAAACATGTTTGGATTAAAGTGAAGTGAGTGTATTTTGATTACCCAATTATTTTATACCACTACAATACCATATTTATTCTTAGAACACGCTGTTTGTCTAGAAAACGAATAAAAGAGTCAACTATAAACAAAATCAGCAAATAAAAGACCATAGCTGCACGCGAAGTCAATTTAGAGGCAAGTTAAACCAGTTTTGATGACCATTGTTCGTACTGATCAATTCTATTATTGCCCAGAAATAAAAAAAAGGCAAATAACATATCGAACATGAGCGTTTGTTTAGACAAATAACTTTTGGGTGCTTTTACGATTGTTTTTCCCATAATGTACATAAATTGCTATTTTTTTTTCTTTCTAAGAAGATGTAACAAATTATTGCACTTGCGGAATCATTATCTAGAATTACCAAAGACTAAAGCTAAGATACATACGACTAATGTACTCATAACGCTAATGTTTAAATTAAAAGCTAGTATCTATTTGATATATACAAAGAAAGCATTGGTTATAATGGATTCTTTGAATATAATGTACCGTGCAATATAATAGTAAGAAATATGGCAATATAATAGTAAATAATATGTGTATAAGTCATAATAGTAAGAAATATGGTATAAAAAGAAATTTTTGTCTATTAAAAGCTTACTGAAAATTATAAAAATGTATCATTATCGCTGTGAATTCTCTTCGTATCTAGATTATTAAAAGAAAAAATAGCATCACGTTTCATTTAGTATATGCATGTTATTTTACTAAGTGAAACGTATCTTTAGCATCTGAACAATGTAATAAAATTGCTTACATTTTAGAGTTGTACTTTAATTACTTATTAATTGTAATAAAAATAAACTGCATATAAGTGTAACTCTTCTAAAATTATTTTCCTCTGATTTTTGCAGCGATAAACTAAACTGAGGGAAAAATGTAAGGTAAAAATTATCAAAATATGGTAAAGTTTTCAGTGTTTCTGGCTCTTTGAAAACACCAAAAAGCACTGTAATTTTTACCGAAACACTTTGATATTGAAGTTGGATAAAGTTAATAATAAAATATGTTTTTTGGGCCATAATGTTTGGTAGTAAATGAGATAAAATTTGGTAGTTTCACCATACTACCTTTGAACATGGCATAAAAACCCTTTATTCGGTTAAAATTTACTTTTCAGTTTGGTATTTTTACTAAATGAGTGGTAATAAGAACTATTATTTTAAAAACCAGAATTTTTCCGGCAAATCGTAACCATATGAATGGGAAAATTACTAAATGAATGGTTTAGATACCTTGTTTTTGGTTTCATTACCAGAATTGAGATTCTTTTTTACCACAAATTACATTTCCATACATGTACGGTAATTTTACCAGAATTTATTTCTTCATATATTGATATGATTAATTCAGAAAATGAGACAATACAAGAAATATGCAAAACATGCAGAAATATTAGTGCTAATTTCATTATAGTCTTTTTTATTTTATACACTATGGAATTTACACTAATGAATTCCTATCGTACTGCATTTTTTTTAACAACAGTAACAAAAATATTTAGAATAATTGTTATTTTTTAAGGATTTTATTTTCTATAAATAAGTGACAATTCTACTTTTTTTGCACATTCTAGAGACCGCCTTTTTGATACTTTTATCTTTCTGTTTTCTCCTGTTTCTTCTTTTCCTTGTTGGTTTTGCATCATACATGCACTTTTAGAAATATCTGGGTAAAAATGATTATGTAGCAATTTATTTAATTTTTATTTTACGATTTTCAACCGAAACAGTCAAGTAACTATAAAAAAGATAATATTCAAACTATTAAGTGTGATAAAAAACGTTTATATTGAGTATTTTTTACCTATAACGGTTTAACAAACAGAATACTATCCGCCCCACCTTATGAAGCCATCTTGTTCCTTGCAGCCATGTGCATACTGTAGCTGAAAAGGCTAATCGGTCAATATCATGACCAGCTAAACAGAGGTTCGAATTCCACTATTGATATTTTAATATATCTTCCATTCCTTCAATACGTGAAGAGTTTTTAGTATTCTGCACTCTTCAATCGATAAGGCTTGACTATTAGAATGCGAAACAATCATTAACCCATAAATGATGCAACATCCACATAGGTACAAGTTCGGTTTAAGTTTTACCTTTATGGCTCAGAATCTATGTAGTTGTAAATGATTACTAAACCGTATATATTTCCATTCATTATTTTTTTTTTAACTTAACCAGATGAAAATTGCCTCAAAACCGAAAATGTAAAAAATAATGTTCCTAACCATAAATTTCATGGTTAATTAGATGAACGGACTGTTGACGGCTATTTTACCGTAATTTCAGGATAAAGTTTCTAACTGTGTAGTTTTTAGCACTGCTAAATTCCTGATTTTTGCAACTGGGGTTTTCTAGCATAAGAATTACTCCTTATTTTAGAAACACGTCGTGGTTGGAAAAAAAAAACTTTCCGATAGTTATAGATAGTTAATATTCAAAAATCAATCAAAATAATATATACACAATAAAGAAATACTCTCTAAATCCTCTTAAAAGTCCGAATCCTGGTGATAGTTGACATTTTTATATTCATTTTGGTGTACAAAAAACATTCGTCAAAATGTTATTATAAGAATGTTTTTTGGACCTATATTGTCATTTTGAGAATGTTTTTGCACCTATATTGTCATTTTAAGAATGTTTTTGCACCTATATTGTCATTTTAAGAATGTTTTTTTCTGCCTACTTACATATGCGAATTTTAAGTATGCAAGGATAGTAAATTATATATATTTGTACTTGTAAAAAATTTTATTTGTACTTTCTCTCTGCCGTTAATGTATGCTAAACATTGACACCTGCAGAAGTGGATTGAAATCATTGATAATTAATAAAAGCATTTATTTAACACTCACCATCAGCGCATAGTGAATAGTTGCATTATCTAATAAGATATAGAAATAATATTATTAAACGAATGTTTCAAACATTTACCGGTGGACATGAATTACAGTCGACAATCATCAGTCTATGTCCCTAGTTAACCAATTTGGTCTTACTGTGTAGCATATGTGTTAATTAAAGCTTTTAAATTTAAAGTTGTAAAAAATCATCAAATACAATTAAAATAATTGTGAGATGAAAGATGTGTTAAGATGATATTTTACAAATAGTTTCACAAGTAAGGAAGAAAGTAAGTATGAACGCTTCACCCAAGATGCTGTTATCGGGGAAAAGATGTATAACCTCTGAGTTAATGGTTCAAAATTTACTTTCCCGATCAAGATAAATCCTTACTGATATGATAAGAAAAAAGTATGTTGTTGCAAACCGTACTTATTGTCACGCAAGTTTGAATAAATAGTTGAAATTAGATCATAAATCCGTAAACAAGTTTATGTCAGAAGGCTTCGCCTACTCCTAAAAATGACATAGAGCTCATTAGTTTAGCATCCCATCTAATTTACTGGATTTAATCTTTTTGTATAAATGTCAAATTGAAGCACCTCTTTCTGATATATTTTAGTGCTTAAAATATTACATAAATAATTTAAGAAATTTACGATGCAGATTTACTAAGAATACCAATAACTAAAAGAGCATAAAGAGTCATTTTTATAGAAATAAAATTATTCCTCGATATTTCAAGCCGGGCATTAAAAGTAAAATAGACCGTTCAGAACCGGGAAAAGAAATTCGATTTTAACTATAAATATACTTTGAACTGGGGGTAACATAATGAAGTATAACTCTTTGAGTAACTCACGGAGCAAAACCCATTTTCACTTGTAAGATGGCCATTTCCTTAACTGAATGACAGTAACGCTATGAAGCACAGAAAAGTCTAAGTCGTAAAATTTAAAGGTAGGCAATAAATACAACGTTTTTCTTTTATTTAACGGCTTATGCAAGCCTTGGATGCCAAATAAATGTGATTTTTTTGTCATTCGCGGCTAAGACGGTCTTCCGCGTAGAATCTACTACTTCCGAATATTTCCGATTACTTTGCGGTTCTCCTTTAAGGCATATGGTGAAAGTACTAAAGGAGTGTGTAAAGTAAATCTAAATAGAAGCTATTTCATCTTTGTAAACCTTCCGGTGACGAGCTTCGTTGACGCAAAAGCAACAACATTTTTAAAAGTTAGTTCGACTCTTTGTTCTTCGTTTCAATGCACGGGGAAAAAAATCTTGTAAAATAACGGTATTGTTTGTAATAACCGTACTCTTGTAAAAGTACTGTATGGTAATGAAATTTCTGGTAAAAAATTATAATTCTGGTTTATAAAGCCAAAGTGAAAGGTCTTAAGCAATTCGTTTAGTAGTTTTTTTTGTTTAGATGTTAATGATTTTTCATAAATTCTTGATTTCAAAATTAAAGTTCTTATTAACACACATATATTAAAAAATATGCTAAACTGAAAAGTAACTTTAACAGAATAAATTATTTGTATTTTATACCAATACTAAATCAAGAGCAAACTTCTGACTAAGGAAATCACGTTAAAGATTTAAGTACAGTTGTCAGACCTATATTTATACGAATGTCAGTAAAACTTAGACTATAGCAAATAAAGACGAATCTTATCTACTGATATTATAAAAAATTTCAGAAAAAATGAAATAAATGATTCACGATGGATAATTAGAAACAATAATGAACTTGACCATTTAATCAGGTGAAAAACTTAATTCGATTCATTTCTAGGGGAACCTGAAAGTAATGTAGTTTCGGTGCATTTGATATTTGATATCGAAATTTTATTTTTACTCAATATTGTATTCACCCTCGTCAGCAACTACCTTTTAATGCCGGATCGGAATTGATAAAAAAAAATGAATTGGTTTTTAAGACTAACGAATATTTAATGCGCCAAAACGACATTACTTTACTGCCCCCTCCATATAATAAATTCGGGAATTTAGCACGGCTGGGGCTTATTGAAAGATTAAATGATGATATAAATCTAAGAAAGCTTTTAAAATAGAAACCTTTGACCTCTAGATCAAGTGGAAGACCGACAAGGTTTAGCATATAAGGCTGATAGCTGGCTGTAGAGCTGTATAAATACGATAATAAGTAAATGATTTTTTTACCATGCTGTAACATATCACAATAAAATTACCAAATTTTACTGGACTTACCACATTTTAGCACAAAAATTTTTAAATCATATTCGATTGTTATTTTTAACACCATATTCTGGTAGTTTAGATCATACTTTTTCGCTTTTTAGGCCTATTTCCAAGGCTTTGATCCAAATATATAGTTATTCCTTTTGTTTTATTTTTAATATTTGGTACATTCTAGAAAAGAAGATGTCCTTTTAAAACATGTTCTTAAATTAATACTTTTACATTTTGCGAGTGATCTTTAATATCAATCTATTAATGAATGAGTCTAAAGTGAATCAACGAAACCTTTTGAGTTCTTTATGATAACTTTTAAATATTTTTTTAATCTTGTCTAAGCAAGTACTTCTAACGCTGGCCTGTTTCCCTTAAAAACTCTTTAATATTCGTGCTAGACAAGTTTTATGCTTTTAAAAAAATTTTAAACGACTTAATTATTTAACAATTAAAATAACATTGCACGATTTTTTTATGGTTTGCGGCTACAGAACTCTTCTACAGTTTAAAATATAATGCTCCGGAATTTTATTGATTATTTTACGTTTTCCTTGTAGAAAATATAGAGAAATTATTTAAAGAGTGTGTAATTTTAAATGAAAGTTATTTTATTCTTAGGCGGGTAATGTAAAAGCTCTGTTGACTTGAAAACTACGACAGTTTTGAAAATTAGTTTTACTCTGTGTTCTTATCTTCAGTATGAATCAACTAATTAGTTTAAATAAATAGAGGGAACTACAAATGCTTTGCTTTAAAATGAATTAAGGTAAAACTATGTAAACACAGCATATTTATTCTATGGTAAGTATTTTAATAACTAGAATTTATATTCAAAAGAGTGTTTAATCGGAAACGTATAAAAAATGAGACATAATATTTGCTTATATTAAGCTATCACTATTTTTATTCGATGTCAAAATTTAAAAAAAAATCACTTTAGAAATTATATAATCATGGTTAGTGATAATTGACTTTTCTGTGTATTATTTGTCTTCACACCATCTGATATTCCAGAGGCATTTTATTTGAAAGCAATATTTTGAAATTCTTTGGCAAAAGTTTGGCTCACACATTACATAATAATCGATTGTCGATAAACCAGAACCTAAAATCATTTAGAATCGGGATTTGAACATTGTTAACCCTGGAACCGGATATGGATACCGGTGTATCTTTTATATATTTTTTCTGACACTGTAATTTCAAGAAAAAAAAATTGTATTATTTAATTTTAATAAATCGATCTATTAGTTACAAAAAATATGTTCAGTTTTGGGAAATATATTTGTATTAAAATTTAAAAGAAAAAATCTAGTTTGAAAATTATTATTTTTCCATTAATATTCAAATATGTATCAATAACTGATTTTGAAAATTAAAGAAATTTCAATAATGGCTTACTGCTTATCGTAGATCTAAATAACTGCAAATAAGTGCGAATTTGAAAGATTACTGTTTGGAAGTGAACCGTGTGTTTCTTCTTCTAAAAGATACTGGTATTTCCATGCTGCATTTCATAAACATAAATTATTAAAATGCTAAGTACAATAATTTATGGAAACTTCAAAACAGCAGGAAACTCATTTTGACAACAATAAAAACAATTTTCAAATGCATAAAAAATATGCTTAGTAAAAATTCGGCGACAATGTGCTGTAGCATGTTCAACCGAAAACAAAAAGGTGCAATGCGCAATCTATATTAATATTATTTTTTTTTTAACGAATGAAATAATTTTCAATAAAACTTGATTATAAGCTTGCCTAAACATTTGAAATTTTGTATTTATATTCCATAATATCTGTGAATACTTCATATTTTAATCAAATCCACAAAATTTCTCAACCTTAAAAATACCTTGTTGATGACATAATCTTAATAAAAATAATTCTTATAATACTTTTTCATTATACCACTTTCTCTGCCGTACAAACAATGGATATTATAGTTTGTGGTTTAAATTGCTATTCTATTACTATTGAGTTACAGTTATAAAATTGTGGTAATTATAAGTTACTTAAGCAAAAAAAAAAGAGTTTGATAATATTGAATAATTGTAAAATGTTATCTGATTACGCAAATTATCGTTACGCAATTTATCGTTTTTAAATATTTACTCTAATGCTTTATACATGTATAATTTAATTAAACCATATAGTTTAATGTACCACGCCATAAAATTTAACAAATCAATGCATTCGAAAAGTTAACTGAAGTTTGCATTGCTTTTATTTAAAAAAATTTCCCTGATTCGAAATAAAGTCATGTTGCAATAAGGGTAATAAATAATAATGACAAATGCTGGAAAAATTGTCTGTTGCATTTTCTGTCAAAAATATAATAAACGAGAAGATAAATTCATTTTGAGAGGATTAATTAAATCACTAGAAGCATGCCACTAATCCCTGAAATAATTTTTATTTTTATCACATTCACTTGGTTCTATCTTCTGACAGTATAAAAGAAGATTCCATAGGGTAATTTCCTTATTAAATGGGATAATCTCGTACCCAGCCATCCAACAGCTTTAATATTGTGATTAATAATTAGCTTGGTATAGATTTTGTGCTGTTTGAGACCTAAGAATGATTAATGGTAATAAATATTTCTGGCCAACCAAACTTCAGAATATTTTATTTGCAAGGATTGTGGAAATCTTTTAAAGAATTAGGACAGTATGATATTCCAAGAATTCTATTTAATGCGGGTTTGTCTAACTTTCATGTTTGTGAGATCTCATTTAATCTTCATTTCTCTCTTCTGTCAATATTAATTAGAAAGTCTAAGATTAAGTAGGAAACTGATGAAGAGTATGTTCATATCTGAACGATTGAGAATGGTAGTTCTTTTTTTTTTTACATTTTACGGAAAAAAATTCTAAAAAAATTAAAATTGTGATATGTTTAAACTAAAAAAACAAAGAAGTAAAATATTTAACAAATCCTACAATTTGACAAATACAACATAAAAATTACATACAAATAGCATTTGAAATGTTAAGTAAAATTAGCAATGTTTTTATTTTGTAAATATTCATGATTCGAAATAAAATTATGTTGTAATAAGGATAATAAATATTTATGAATTATGACAAGTGCTAGAAAAATTGACTGTTGCATTTCCAGTCAAAAATACAATAAACGAGAATATAAATTCGTTTTGGGAGGATTATTTAAATCACTAGAAGCATGCCTCTAAGCCCTGAAATAATTTTTATTTTCATCGCATTTGCGTGGTTCTATCTTTTAACAGTATAAAAGAAGATTCTATTGGGTAGTTTCCTTATTAAACGGGATAATCTCGCACCCAGCAGTCCAATATCCTTAATATTATGATTAATATTTAGCTTGATATAGATTTTGTGCTGTTTGGGTTCTACAAATGATTAATGGTAATAAATATTTCTGGTCAAACAAACTTCAGAATATTTAATTTTTTATTCATTTATGTTTTATTTTAAAGCCATCGTTGAATTTTTCAATTTTGAATCCAATTTTGGGCTTACGACTGCACACGTTCGATTCCGTAGATTTGTAATTTCGAACCCAATCAAGAAGTCAAAGGAACTCCTGAATCAAATAACGTGGAGGACTTCATGGAGGACTTTTTGATGGAACTAACTTGCATTTGCGTTACATGGAGAGGGAAACCACAAAATCCTCCCACGGTTAGCCTGACTGCTAGTGGGCTCTTACCCATGATCCGTCTACCACTGAGCACTGTTGTCGGCGCAAGCCGGGTGCAGGATTCGTATCGACCAGCCATGGGTGGGATCGAACGCGGGTCACCTCGTGGAGAGGCGACCGCTCTATCCCCTAAGCCACCTCCGAGCAGTGATTCTTGGTATTCTTTTAGATAATTAGGACGTTATGATACTGCAAGAATGCTATTTAATGCAAGTGTGTCTGATTTTTCCCCGTCGTGTGATCGTAATTAATCTGTTTTAATCTAAATTAATCCTCAAGTAATCTTTCCCCGCATCTGTAAATATTAATTAGAAAGTCTAAGATTAAGTGGAAAATTGATGAAGAGTATGTTCATATCTGAACAATTGTGAATGTTCATATTTTTTTTTCTTTTGCATTATTCGAAGAACATTCAAAGAAATGAAAATTGTGATACTTTTTATAATAAAAACAAATAAGCAAAATACTCAAAAGAATTTGTGATTTTTTTATTATCAGATTAGGAATTATATTATAAGGATTATTTAATAATAATAAAAAATATGTGAGCAGAGTAAATCTGTTTAAACATTTCAAGATATTCGTATATATATACTTATACAAATATTTCTTCAAACAATGTCTATTTAATTATAACATACTGCATCCATTTTGATTGCACCAGTGTTTTCACTGTAAAAAATGGATACTTAAATATAACGAAACTTTCTTCGTATTTGAAAAAAAAGTTTTCTCGTTTATGCCCTCAGAAAAAATTCCGTCTAAATATCGGAATAACTCTTGAAATCACAAACAAATTTCGTCGAAAGTAAAGAAAATTTTCGTCATTTCTAATTTTGTCTCCAAAAAATCTCAATTCCCAATGCATCTAATTTTTTTAATAATCACTTTCACGTGGACACCATTTAGTTGCAGAACATAACAAACAAATAGAACAAAGAGATCAATTGCACCCATGTCTGAAGCTGGATTCGAATCAAGGATTTTTCTGGTAGAAGGCCAGATCCTTACCTACCATAGAGTCCATTCAGCTCAATTCGTCACTTAATATTCAATAGCCTTGTCTTTATTCTAGCTTTCTATTTATAAGTTAACAATGTTAAGCAATGCACTGCTACGAGTTGCGGAAGCATTTTCATCATATATTTGAGAGTTCTGTTTCGCCCCAAATCACGTGATTTCTTGATGAAATGATTCTCAAAATTAACGAAATACTGTTCAAAGATTGCTGATTCGTCAAAACTGAGAGTTACACTTCTGAGAATGTTCTTGTCAAGGAAAGAGTTGGCCACACGATTCTTAATTTTTTTTAATAATAATTTCTTTGAAAATAGTTTTTTCCCCTTTAGATCTGAAAAAGCTATAGATTAGTTTTAGATGAAATTTTGTATGAAATATTTCGCATGGAAAAAAAATGTTTCACTGAAAAATAATTGAAATTTTCATAAAGTTCCAAACACAAATGGGGAATAATAATATAAAGAAAAGACTTCGAATCTAAAATAAAACTAAATAAATGAGAAAAAAATAATAATAAATAAAATATTAAATAATTTTATGAAATAGATCTCAAATGAAAATAGTTAATGAAATAATAGCACAGCTATCATGAAGACGACGAAAAGCTTATAAGCACTCAAAATTCGCCAAATAATAGAAAAAAACTTAAATATCTTGCAGCCAAGTCAAAGAAGACTCTGATATATTCATAGCTCCTTTTCCAACAAAAGGGTCTTTTAAAAGAGGAGTGTGATGAAATGACAGGTTAATGGTTGGTCAAACAAGTTCAGGGGAAGGAAACAGAGGGCACAACTGCTGTGCCAACGCCGTTATAAGGGCAAGTTTTTTGAGCGGCACATGTGCTGTGCCCGCCGTTGGCAAAGGGTTAAGTGTGATTGAAAATATTAAATATTTGGCACATTTCTGTTCTTTATAAAACCAAATTACATGAAAATAGTTTATATTGATCTAGCTTTAGCCATGTTTTTGATTCATACTTATCTTTCGGAAAATTTAAATTTTAGCAAGAAATGCTTCTGTATAAACATGTTTTACTTAGAAAATATCTTGAATAACTTGACACATAATATTGTAGAATGCTTTTAAAAGCGGGTCTGCGTGGTATCTATACTCATGAGATCTCATGTAATCAATGTGCAACATTAACTTTAGAAGTTTGTGCTTTAGATCTTAACTTTAGAAGTTTGTGTTGTGTACTCGCGCCGTTCACTAGTTAATGTATGTATGTTCAAGTACTACTGCTATGAATAAATAAATAAAACATAATTTAGTTATTACCATGTGTTTTGATTTGTATCTAATTTTTGGAAAGTGCAAATTTAGATAAGTAATACCTGAATGACGAGATGTGGTTAAAAAATCTCTTGCGTTGAGACATTTTAAGCTAACCTAAACTCAGTTGCACGACAGCTCATAAAGGTCCAAGGCCTACTGTGCTCATCTCAGTTTTCTTGACCTTGGGTTCTGGGGTGCAGGAGCAGATGTTCCAGTTAAGTGTCCTACCACCCAGTGTTTAGTTTCTAAGCATGCTTGGTACCAATTATATCAACCCACTGAAGGGAAGAAAGATCCGATCCCAATATTGACCGGTCCGAGGATCAAGGGTCTGTGGATCGAGAGCACGAAGCGATAACACTCAGCCACCGGGCGTCAGTAGAGGCATATGCTAATGCCAAATTCATTAAATGAGGGTCTGCGTGATTTTCACCTTCCTTAGGTCTCACGTAATTTTTATTTCGTTAAGATTATATGAATGTCTAGAAAATAAATTTACATTCGATGAAAAATCGATTTATTTCCAAATAGTTATCAATGTTAATAGCTGTTATAGTATACACAAAAATTCAAACAAAGAAAGCTCTATTTTTTTTAATAACTATCAATGAAGCTAATCTATTCGATGATTTTACAGATAGAAAAGATTGCTGATTTTTTTCATTTCTGTTTGTTTTAAAAAATAAATAAATAAATAAATGTTAATGAAAAAAATAAATAAAAAAGATGGTACTTTAATATAAGGTTAATATATTCAATGCTTTTGCTAAATTTTTAATAAAATTGATCTTAAAAAAGTAAAAAAAAATTATAACGTATATTCTGTATGATATTATGCAAACATAGGAAAAATTTCTGATTAAATTATTTAAGTAAGTGCATCTAAGAAGAAAAGGAAAAAAAAACGAAATCATTTGTGGGAAGGAATACTATAGGCACAAATATTTGGACGAACAATTCCATAAATATTTATTGATAATAAGAATTTGAAGGTTGTTTACTGAAAGTGAGATTTGAATATTTTTTTTATTTTTAAATATAATCCATTTACTTTTTCTAATATTTAAAAAAAATCAAATCATTATTTTCTTCATTAAACAGTTTCTAAATTTATCATTAGTCCGGATTTTTTCTTTTTTTATTGTAAATTGTAAGACTATGCTTTAACTATTAGCCTTATTATTTAACAAAAATATTACAAAAATATGATTATACACCTTCAATTTTATTTTAAACCGAACATTTGTTTGAAACGTAACCTTTCTTCTACGTTTTCAACTATAGTTGAATTTAATATAAACCAGGTGAAACAATTATCGAGATCACAGCTCGGGAGAATCAACTGGAGGAATTTCTCCTGTTTGATAGCTAACGGTATTTTAAATATTGTAATATTTCCCTAACCACAAAGGATGATAAACTTGAAATGTAACTGGACAAATTTAATATACGACATGGATTTATTAATATTACTGGAAGTACGGAAATTATTTTAAAGATTTTATGATTAATTCGATACTTCAGCTTAGCTTGAAATATCGACTATATATAGAAATAATTTAGCTGATATCACTTTTTATTATAATAAGTTAAACTTTTAATTAAAATTTTCGAAACTCTGCGTCTTTACCGAAAAACTGTGGGTTATTGTTTCAGAATTTCATCAGCGTAATGTTGTGTTTGCGGACTGCTTATTCAAAGAATTTTAAGAAAACTTTAATGAGAATTCAGCAAAATTGCTATAAATAGAAATTTGCAAGCATTTTAATCGAAAATTTCTTAATTAAAGAATTTTTGGAAAGCTTTAATGGGAGTTCAACGTAATTGATATAAACAGAAATTTAAAAGAATTGAAATAGAAATTTTCAAGAATTTAATATTAATGTAATTATTGTACATTTATAGTTAATGTAATGTATAATCTATGCCTTTTTAGAAAATGCTTGTAAGGTTAAAACATTTCTCGTGCAAAGTAATTACACCGTAAATCAAAATATACTGTATTTAAAGCATTCCTTTAGTCCTTTTACCATTTGCTATGGTAACGGCTTACGAGAAATTCTGATCTTAAAAATTGTAGTTCTGTTTACCATACATTTTATAGCAAATAAAAAACTAAAAAGTAAGTGTAACCAAGCAAATGGTTTTTAAGCCATGCAAAGTAATTACACCGTAAATCAAAATATACTGTATTTAAAGCATTCCTTTAGTCCTTTTACCATTTGCTATGGTAACGGCTTACGAGAAATTCTGATCTTAAAAATTGTAGTTCTGTTTACCATACATTTTATAGCAAATAAAAAAACTAAAAAGTAAGTGTAACCAAGCAAATGGTTTTTAAGCCATGCAAAGTAATTACACCGTAAATCAAAATATACTGTATTTAAAGCATTCCTTTAGTCCTTTTACCATTTGCTATGGTAACGGCTTACGAGAAATTCTGATCTTAAAAATTGTAGTTCTGTTTACCATACATTTTATAGCAAATAAAAAACTAAAAAGTAAGTGTAACGAAGCAAATGGTTTTTAAGCCATGCTCTTAAGTATCACGTTAAATTACTAAAGTGTTCTACTGAACTGTCACCATTATTTTGAAATTTTATCTTTTTGACTTTTATGATTTTTTTTCTAAATCGAATGATAACCATTTTTTTGCACTTCTAAAAATTTAAAATTGCAGCTTATTAAATGGTTGATAGGAGTTTGATGTATATTAATTATTTCTTGTTCTAATAGATAAAATTTCTCAATCATAACACGGATTAAAGAGACATAAATGATTGCTTCAAAAGTTTACTTAGAGTGTCATAAAGATATATATCAAATTTTGGTGAGTGTTTTATCCAAATTTTATAGGGGAGAAGGTTTGTTTAATTATTGATTTACATATATATGTGGGTTGTTTTGCAGCATCAAATAACGGCTTATTTTACACAAAAGACAGTAGGAATATGCATCCACTGTTACAGCGGGATGCGAGCATACTATATTTAAGCTTCTGTGCGGGTAGCGGATTAACAATACTGCAAGTAAACCAAACGTATACTATTGGAGCCTCTATTACCGCGTGTTGTCGTCTTTTTCCCAAACGCTTCAAAGCTTTGAGGTAGTGAGTTCAATATCTTGGAATGTAATTTTTTGAAGTTTTGACCATGCTTTTTTACTTTTCGTGAAATTATGAAAATAACGCCATTTTTCTTTCTGATTATATAGATCATTTAGTAGCTCAAATACATAAGTCATTCAATTTGAATAGACAAGTTGAAAAGCCTTCAGTTGCTTATACGTGCTATTAAATTTTAAAAAAAATCTTAATGTAATTATCGACCTTAAACATGCTTAAGTAATGATTTCTAAAAAAAATACATTGGCAACTACAAACATCAAGATATAATAAACACATAAAAACTAATTCCTGTCTCAAGAGCAGCAGAATTTGCAGATTTTTAGTCTTATATATAATTGGAAGGCAAAAATAAATATTTATAGTTTCTTTTAAACAAATATGCAAATTTCCGACTTATAAATAAATATGTTTAATAAAGCTATATTGCTTGTTATATGAAACAAATACAACTGGTAAAATTTATTTATATTAAATTTTTAAATCCACTATCAGAACATAAAATGCCACAATTAGAAATATAAGGTTATCTATGAAACATCGAATTAACTATTTGTTTAAGACTATTACAAAGAAAGAGAAATAGTTAAACTGCGATTAAGCTTTAAAATGTGTACATTACTCTAAGGAGAACATAGGATAAAATATAAATACCAGAGCAAATGCAGAGAAATAACACTTTTAGTTATGATTAGTTTAGTTAGCCTATATTTTGATTTATTCAAAAATATCTCCTACTTTATTTAAATATAGCACATGAATTAAACTAAATAAAACATTTCATTACAGGTGTTAGAATTGTTAATTTTACAGACGCACAATGTATTTTGTGAACTTAAAATATTTTTTAGGATTCTTTTTACAACTTTGTATGTTGCAAAACGCAAAAGTTACTTCTAATGAAGGCTTCGCAAAGTTGACGTGACCTTTAGAAAGGAAGATTTGAGGATTTCAATAAAATATGCAGATACCTCGAATCAAAGAGGTGGAATTTTAAGAATATTTTTTTCATTCGTAACGCGTCTTATAGCTCTTGAAGATGAGTTGGCAAGGAAAAAAAACGTAAATGTTCCATTTCAATTTTTATGGCAGTAAAACCAAAGGGTGTATAATGTTACCTCTCAAGCAGCACATATTGTCGGCACATACCAAGAGTATTTTTTAACAAAAATATAGAAAAAAGAATGAGATATAAAATAAAATACAAGACTGTAAGTTTTACCTATTCGCTTATTTTATGGTTTACATATAAAAACTTGATGTTTAGACACATTCCTATTTTTTTAACTACGTAAAATAGAAAAATAGAAATGCACATTCTTTCTAAGTCTAAAAGTTACACTCTTGTATTTTTATTTTCCTCAAAAGACATATGATTTAAGAAATAAATATTATTCCATATAATTCTTCCCATGAGTGTTGGTAGTTTTGTATAGTAGTTAAGTTTTCCTGTTTGCTGTGTGGAAAAAATGTACCATTTTGAATTATACACAATTATATCACATACTTACTTATAAGAAATCACAGAAACAATTATCCAGTTTAGTAAAGAAAAAAAGAAGTGGTGCTAATTTTATGGTTGTCAGTGGATTACTTTTCCTTAAAAAAATACAACCAGCTTTTTTATTTTTTTTAGTATGTAACTGCCCTATTTTTTATAGACAAATATGAAATACTTTGTGTATTAAACTTATTTAACTGTTTAAGTCATTAAATTAATACTTAAAATATTTTTGATTTTACTTCATTAAAATTTCAACTGAATTTATTTGACTCATTTCAATAGTAAAAATAAATTAACAAAGCAACAAAAACCTCTGAAATGCACTAAAGTTCGCGAATGCACTTGATCTAGATAAAAACTTTCTGTTTTATCATAACATCACGTGTTTTCCTTACATGTGATTTAAGTTTTTACACGTGATTCAAGTTCCCAACACGAGTTTTTTTAGCAAAAGTTATGCACACTTCAAATAACTTTCACTAAAGGAAAATATTTAAAACAAGAGAATCGAGTTTATTTTAAAGTAGTGGTTTTTAAGCTTTATAAATTTATAAATCCATTTTAAACACACAATTCGCCTTACATTATCTTTTTTTTTCAAATCCGTTTCATAAAAAAAGAAAGGTTTTATTTTATCAATAGCACAATTGAAACAATATTTGGAAAAATTTTCTAAGAGCAATATTCAAATTTAGTTTATTCTAATATAATTCATTATATATTAGAGGTTAGATGCATTATTCCAACTGCAATTACTTAACACAAATATTTAAAATATATAGTTCAAAACAAGTATTTTCAACTCCGTGAATGAAAATAATTAAAAAATTCTTCCACTAAAGATTGCGTACAAAACATCTCATTCTAAAATAAATTTTAACAAATATTTAAAAGTCAGATAATGGAATTGATTTAACATTTCAAAGAATAAAAAAAAATGCTGCTTAAATCAAAATATTTACTCGTTATCATTTTAATGTTCTTGTAAAAGTACTTATTAACTTTGACAAAACACACCTTAGGCATAATACATTATTTCTTCTAAAATATATACAGCTTGTTGAAAGGTGTTTTTTCCGTTTTGTATTATAATAACATGCTGATTTGCGGTGTTCTATGCCCTAGTTAGCAACTCAACTCTGTTGAGAAGGCATGGAAACCCTATTCATCAACCCATGTCAACTCCAATTTTAATAAGATAATTAGAGTAAATAACGCGAAAGTTTAAAGCCAAGTGAGAAGTCTGGGTGTTTAAATCGCCCTCCCTTCCTATCCTTTCACTCATTCTTTCTCCATATACCACCCCCACTCGAATAACAGCTTTCCAATCAGAACATCCCATGCCCATCTCGACGTGACCAGGCACGTTGTTAGTTGGCCAAGTGTTTCACAGAAGGCAACTCGTAATCACGTGACTAGCTTGCATGATTCTGTACTAGAAAGCCTCACTGAAATGAAAGTAAATTAGCTCCTCAGAAAACCTGCCTTTCGCTCAGTGGCGTGCAAATAATGTAAAATTTCACTTTTACATACATAAAAAAATGAGAGTAAAAAAGTACAATGGTAAAAATGATTTTTTTTTCGCACTATTTCCATTTTCTCACCCTCAATGAGTCGGAGAGATGCTTTGATTAAGAAAAACTTCAATTTGGAAGTGGTGTTAAGTATCCCATTTTTTGAAGGTGGTACTTAAAAAGCCATCAGCGACAATTTTTTGCGCTTCTCCATTCGTAATAATAAAGATGAAAAAACTAAATTGCTCATAACTGGTACGAAATAGCCACGAGTGGGAATAGTTATGATAGAAACTCATAATGTACTATTTCTTCTTCAAATTTGGTTGACCATTCTTTCGTTGTATAAATAGCAAATTTTATCAATTTCAAAGCTAAAACATCTTAGGTTACAGTTTCACACATAAATATAAGTTCTGTGTATATAAAAACAAAAAAGACACATGTGAATTTAAAATGCTATATTTCAACATATGAACATTTTTCTTAAGATTCAGACCACATTTAAAAAAATTAAGTAATTTATACGGTATTAGTATATTAGATAAGACGGGATAAGTCCATCGAGTTTCATATGATAAAAGCTTATACACGTTACTGCCATACACCATACCATGACTCTTATACACTTTACTACCACGACCACTTTTTCAAAATATTAAATATGATTCTAAAATGGCACTGTAAAGGAGGGTAACTTTTTAATCGGTAATCCGTATTTAAATTTTGATACTGGCAAAGTGGTTCTTGATTTTAACTTTTTTTTAAAAAAATATTCAGTTTTGTTTACAGTTTTCTTACAGTTGACTTTTTTAGAGTTAGTTTTTTCATAGTTAATAATTTATTTATTTATTTATTATTTTTTTTTTTACAGTTTGGGCACAATTAAAGAGTATAGGATGATACATTACTCAAAATTAAAATCCTTTAATAAATTATGATAGTTTAAAATCCCTTGAAAATAATAAAGAGAAAAACATACAAGCTTTAAAAATATTAAAATGCATCCAAGTTCTTATCTTATGAAAATAAACTATTGTGATGACACTATTTATTCTTAATAAAACTGTGCATAATAAAACTATTTTTTAAAAAAAATAACTGTACTACAGTTTTAAGAATGACATATATTTGAATAATATTTAGATTTTATGAAATTATAAATATATGAACTTTTAACTTTTTCAGCTTAACTTAAATCCAGATATTCTTTTCATTAAATACTAGTTTTGAAACATAAAAGCAAAGCACAATTTCTTTCAAGCTACCCTATTGATTTTTACTGACTAGATTAATTTCTTTTAAAATAATATTTTTTCATACTTTAAAGCATTCAATCTATTTCTTTAGCATAAAGAAATATATTAAATCCTTTAAAATTTTATTCTAAAATGGTACAATAAAATGAGGGTAACGTGTTAATCAAGTTCTTCGTATTTAAAATTTGATGAGGTTCTTACTCAAGAGGTTCTTTACTCAATTAAGAGGTTCTTTACTCAAATTTTTTTTAAATTTTCTATGTTTTTAAATTATATTTTTAACAGTTTTGGAAAAAGAATAAAATGTAACTCAAAAATAAATTTCATCGATAAATAATTACAGTTTTAATTTCCTTAATAATAAAGAATAATCATACAAACTTTAAAAATATTAAAATACATCTAAATTAAACTTAAGAAGGTAAACAAGTGGGTGATACTATTTTTTTTTTAATTAAACAGTACATAATAAAACTGTACTTTTAAAAACTGTATTGAAGTTCTAAGATTGGCATATATCTGAATAATATTTTGAATACTTTATAAAATATGGACATATAAACTTCTTTTTTTTCAGTTTACCTAAAATACAGATATTCTTTCTTAAAATACAAGTTTCAAAACTTTTATAATAATACGAATCACTATATATCTTAAACTGCTCTACTGAGTTTAGTTTAGTTTAATATCTTTTAAAATCATATTTTAAAATTTCAAAGCATTTAATCTATCTCTATAGAATAAAGTATTAAAGGTACTAGAACAAGCCAGATCAAATTTTTGCATGTCATATTTTATGATAAATGTAAAAGACAGAGATAGTTTTAAATGGTAAATGATATTAAGAGAATTAGATTTAATACTTAACTTATCAGATTAAATATAAGTATTGACTTAAAGTTTTTCGGAATTTTTTTTAAAGTTAACCTTTAATTTTAAAGTTTTATAAAACTAATCTATAATTTTAAAAATATTACGGAAGTGAATTATGTTTAGAAGAATTATGTTTATAAATAAATAATTATATCTTTCATTCATTTAAATATTAAATTATAAAGAAAAACTAATCATACAATATTATTATGTCTTCTTTATGCACTTAAATCTAGACATTTTTCATAGGAATACTAGTTTTACTACATTTTTTTGGAGGCAAAACATGATATATTTTATATTCATGTTTTCAGATTTAAAAGAATTTAATATATTTCTTCAGTATATAACCTTTAGGGAAATAGAATATGCATGAGTAAATTTATTTACACGACATATTTTATGAATAAATGATGAAAGTTAGTATAATTTTGACTTGCTAAAAATATTTTTAAAAATCCATAAAATGTTACAAAAAAATGCGTTAAACCATTGAAGTTATGCTTCAAACTAACTAGCCAAAATAAATTAGATTAACTACAGATTTCATTTATTAGTTTGACTTTATGATTCTCTCTTAGTACAATCTAAATTATTGATTATTTTTTAAATCTAAAATTAATTAATTTTTTTTTCTCTTTTATGAAAATTTTTCCTCTATTCATGTTCTGCATTTTAATAAACGTAAAATTAATTGCAACAGTTGACTATTTTCTCTTTGCGGTTGTATTATTTTCATCTATAGTTGATTGGCCTAGTTTTAGTTTATTTTAGTAAGATGAACTTAATATGCAAAGTAATGAAACATAATTATTTTTTTGGAAGAATAAACATTATTGCACTTAAAAACAATTTGTAGAAATTAATTTAAAATTTATATATCTTGAAAAGCTATAGACTTAATCCTGTGCTTACGGCTGGGTTGAGCCATAGTGGCTCAAGGAATAGAGCGCTTGCCTTCCAGTGATGTTACCCGGGTTTAAATCTCAGCGATAGATGGTCGGTACGAATTACACATCCGGTTCACACCGACATCAATGCTGACGTGATATATACTCAATGGTAGGCTGGTCATGGGTTAGAGTTCCCTTGCAGTCAGGCTACCCGTGGGAGGTTTTCGTTGTTTTTTACTCCATGTAACGCAAATGTGTGTTAGTTTCTTCAAAAAGTCTTCAACGAAGGCAAATTTCCCCAATATTTCATCTAGGAGTTCCCTTGTCTTCTGGATTGGGCTCAAAATTACAAGGCTATGTAGTTATACATTAGTAGTCGAAATCGAAATCGAATCAGCTGTTCAATGACGGTTATAAAATAAAATGAAACATAGAAAATTAAAGTTTGGTGACAACAGAATATTTGGTAATTTCCAATTTAAAAACATTTTTCTTATTCTTCATTCAATTTCTGTCATATTATTTTAAAATACTTATAAAATGTAAAATACTTAATTCTAAATAATAATTTTTTTTACAATTTTTTCTCTAACCTAGCTATCAAATCTTATGTTTTAAATACAGTTCAACTGTCAGAAATTAATCATTGAATTTAATCAGAATTTAATCATTGAAAAGAAAAAGGCAATAACCATCATTGAGAAAAGAATATATATATATATATATATATATATATATATATATATATATATATATATATATATATATATATATATATATATATATATATATATATATAATATATATTATATCAAATAGTTTAGATGGGTAGTGGTGAGTGGAAAAAAAATAATATACAAATAATGCTAGACATGAGTGGAAAAAAATAATAATACAAATAATGCTAGAATTTAATTAGAAATTTTGACTAAGGAAACGTATTAAAAAAATAAGACTAATGTGCTAAGATTTGTTGTAGCTCATTCAATCATTTTTATAAAATCTTTAACATTATATTAATACAAGAAAACATTATATTAATCTAATCGTGAACAATTATATCTATTTTTTATGTACTAAGTTATAAATTCCGCGAACATAAATGATTTCTATATCCAATTTTCTGCCGAATGCAAGAAATACACTTTATGGGTCAATGCAAATATTTAAATTAACATTTCATAAATGAAAATAAATTAATAAAAAATTTTATGTGTTAATTATAACTAATAAAATATAAAAAAAAGTAAAAAATATTTAAGTGATATTGTTTTAAATTTTAAAAAAGAAGTTACACTCGATTTCTGTTTGAGTAATCTTTAACTTCACTCTAATAATCATAGATAAATATTTGTAAATGGAACTTATTTAAATTTTCCGATTCGTCAAAAGTCTAAAAAATTGTAAATATCATTAATATATTATAGCCATTAAAAAAGAAGGTAATATTATTTTGGAATCAATGGATTTCGAATTGATGAATTTCCAATGAATGTGTAAATTTGTTAGTTACAAATTATAATATGTTACACTAAGTAGATCTAATCGTTATTATAAATAATTTAAAAGTTATTTGAACAAACTATTATAATAATGTTATAAGATTCTCCACATTTGATGTGATTTAAATCTTCGTAATGTGTTTTTTTCGCTAAATGTAAAAGATTCAGTTTATGAATAAATGCATTTTTTTAAACTAACATACCATAAATGGAGATAAAATAATAAACTGTTCTGAGAGTATAAACTATGATCAAAAAGAAATCATAATAGGAAAAAAATATTGAAATGATATTATTTCTTTAAGTGAATGAAAAAAACATAGTAAAAAATTTACATTTGTTAGTATCATTGGCATTTAAATAAAATTTGCCAATAATTTCAAGATTAAAGTACGAGATTACGGCAACTCTAATAATCGTAGATGGAAACTTGAAAACGAAACTTATTTAAAATCTCCAATCTATCGAATCTCTAAGACGCACAGTAAATCTCATTAATATCTTACAGTCAATAAAAAAGAATATAATATTTCTTTCAAATCAATGTCCGCGTAATGAATGGATTAGAACATTAGACGGAACACTTTCATTGCTTGGTGAGTTATGCGATTATTCATTTGAAGAATCGATTTTTTTAAGAGATTTTCATTCCGAAAGAGAGTTATCGAAAAAAAAGAGAGATAAAACTTCTCAAGCATGGGATAAAAAAATAAGATACCAATGCGGGGGTGGAGGAATCTTCCCCTCTTCACATTACAGATAATCACTCACATCCCAATGCCTGAAATGCTGATCGCAGGTGCCATGTACGAAAGCAATCTGCAGCAAGAAAATATCAAATAAAATCTGATGAAGATTTCTTGGCTAAAAAAAGAAAAAAAAAAAATGCTGGATTTTGTGGAAAAGGCGGGTTTTTACACACTTCAGTATTACTAACCAATCGAGCAGTTTCGATGCCTGAGTCAAACTCCGCTGTAAATGTCTTTTCCTTGCGCTTATTTGCATTCAAAAAAGATATAAGACGGTTCGTTTTTCCAGTCAATGCGTCTCATCACGTACAATACCGTAGGGGGGGAGATAGAACCAGGCATTTGGACATTTTAGAGAGTACTGGACTTAGAACTGGAACGTTTATGGAAAATGTGTTTTCGATGCCAGATCTTATCTTGTTTCTTTAATACGGCCCGTAAACTAAATTTATGAGTATTGTGTGGTGGTATAACGCATTATGAAAAAATGAGTGCTTTTTATACCCATTGCATATAAATTGCGTTGTTATTTTCTTTCATGGTAGGAGTGTATTAAAAATTATAGAAAAACCAATTGTATTTGCATAATGGTTGTTTAGCTCGATTGAGGTTTTGCTGGATATGGTTGATTTAATTGTTTTGATGTATGTTCTGAAATTCGAAGGATTCACTGAACTTTTATGTAGTAGTTGTGAGAACGAAATTTATACCATAAAAAAGATTCGATGGATATTGAGCTCTAACGGCTTAGAAAAAAAGCCTGCTTTTATTCTAAATTTATACGATTTGATCGAAATGTCGGAAACTTTTTTAAGCAGATTAACATCATATTTTTCTATTGACTTAGATAGTTTATTTAAATTGTCTACATAAAAGGAAGCGTTTTTAATTAAATTGTTAAATGTCCTTTAACTCTATCGAAAAATTTATTGCGTAATATAAATGAAAATTCTTTAATGATTTTATGGTAGGCAGCATAATTATTTGATTAACTAATTACTTTATACTAAATCAATTTTTCAATCAAGATTTTGTAATATGATTTGTAATAAGATTTTGAAATTGTTTAGCAATAAATTGCACATGTTATGAAATAAATAAAAACAACGTAATAAATATGAATAAAAATAATAGTTGTTTTAACACTTTCAATTAGCATCTAACTCAGTGCAGAGGCAAAATGTGACATATTTCACAATATGAGAATGAGGAAATTTAATTGTTCATTTAATCACAGACATTATGATAATTAAGTGCACCTTTGCAACAATTTCATAAAATAATTCCCTGACCTTTATAGTTACCATATATTAACTTAAATAAATAATGAAAAAACGCATAATAAAAGGAAATAAAAATAATAAGATATAATCAATTGCTTTTATCACATAAAAGCTCTATTTATTTATAAAGCCATTAACTAAAATACAGTAAGGACATTTTTCTTTCAGTAGGATATACCTGCTTATACTCTATTAAAAAGTTTTGCGTTTAGTTCCCACTATTGTTGAGGTAAACTAAATTTTGTTACAGTGCATGTAGTCACATTATTTACTTACTTTTATTTTTAAAAAATTTCGTTTGCTTGTTTACTGATAACTCGTATTTTCTTTTGCAATAGAATCAATTTATGATTTAATTCCAAAATTATTTCGCTTAAAAAACAAGCACATATTTAGTACTATTTTCGCTCTATTTCTTTTAAGCAATTATTGTTTTGTCAATGTCATATAATTTTTTGCACTATAACTACAATTCTGCACTTAAAAATGCATTTAATGTAACTCAACACCAAAATTGGTGGCAAATATACAATGAAATGTTTTACAGTGTAGTGAAATATTAGATTTTAGGTAAGCGATAAGATAAATTTCTTATATTTATAAAAAGTATTTGAATGTTATATTACATATTAAATTAGGGATTCGAAAGAAATTAAGTTTTATAAATATTTTGCTTTTTTTTATAATATGGTTAAAGTTCTTATTTCCAAACTAAAATACGGTGTTAATCTAAAACCTCAAGAAATGTTTGTTTAATTGCAAAAGCTATCCATGAAAATTATTGCAATATTTTTTATAGTTATTCATGAATTTCATATATTTGATTAAATAATGAAGAAGAGAAATCACTTAATTTAACTAGTTATTTATTAAATAAATTAACATTTTTTCCAAAAGCTAAAAATTTAATTTATAAATAATATATAACACTATATTTAAATTTAAAGTAATTAAGCAAATTTAATTATATTTTGTATTGTAATTTATTATAATGAACTATATCTCATCACTCTTTTTTCAGAAAATATAAAATATCAAGACAACAAAAAGAAGGGTATTTAAAACTAGATTTCCCTGCCGTTGACGAAGTTAGTCATAAAACAATATTTTTAACGAGCGCAACTCTCAATGGAGACTAATTACTTTGTTGTATGTACAAAACATCAATAGATCTCTGGCACAAAAAGAGGATAAAACATTAGATCATTTAAGCTTGTGATTTATGGGTTGTCATTAGAATTCATGTAGGCAAGGACACGACCGGTTCCAGATCCCAGCAACTTGTCTTCTACTACTTTCTAAAGATCTTTCAGTTCCATAAAAAATTAATGATCATACAGTATTCTGACAAGGAAAGATTAAAAATGTTACCCAGAAGATAGCAGTGAAAAAACTATGCAGAGTTGAAGTTTTTGTGTTAGAAGAAATATTGGCTTTATTTAATATTGAAAAGGGGAGAAATTTGCTTAGAAGGTTTCTCTTAGTGTAACATATTTAATATGTTTCTTTACATTCAAAAAATTTTTGTTTTTATAATTATTTTAAACTCAAAACACGTATTTTGTTTTATACTCTAATCTAATAATAAATTATTTTATTTATTTTAAAAATAAATTTGTTTTCTTTTTTAAAATCATTTTTTTTTTAAAATTATATCTGTAAAACTATAATATATAAAACATCAATAACGATTAAAAATGTTTCTTAAAGAGTTAATAATAAATAAAAGCTATAATATCAAAAGTTTCAGTTGCAATTCTCCAATCCCCGAAAATTCGAGTTGAGATCATGCAAATTTAAAAACGATGATTTCATTATTTTTTTAACAGTTTTATGTTAATTATCCGTAAAATAACAGTATTATAAAATCTGCATTGTTCGAAGACAATACACGCATTAATCATGAATCATCGCATTGTCCCGTTATTTAGTTAGAACTCTGTTTTTTAACTAAAACTTAACTCAGTGGCGTAAAAGCCCATAGCGGGCCAAGGCCTACTGTGCCCATCTCAGTTTTCTTGAGCTTTGGGCTCTGGGCTTTGGCTTTGGGCTTTGGACTTTAAAGAACTACTAGTTTTGAAGTCACAACCTTCAATTCTATTCAGGTGGTTTAAAAAACCACGAATTCCACCGCGTGATTGGATATCATATACCGGAGAACATAATATCCCAACTCAAAAAGCCTTATTTCTGAATAGAGCGTTCCGGTTAGTGAACAACATGTGACAACTAAAACAAGTGATAACATGTGCTGCAACACGTTATTTATTTTTCAGGAATTGAGCTACTTAATTATTCGATACACGATAAACACCTTCAAAACGCAGTTTAATTTATTACAGTTTAAATTCGTGCATTTTTAGTTACGACGCTATTATCCCATGACGACTGTTAGCTTTAGCTTTATATTCTGGACACAGTTAATGCTTGCTTTAAATAATGGTCATAGTATTTGATTCCATTTTCAAACTTCACATAAGAAAATTGCTATTTTTGAAAGAATAGTTTAACTGATCCAAATAAATTCGTAGTATGATGTGTTCTATTTGTCTAAATCAGTTAGTACATTTTTTTGAAAAAAATAGTCTATTTTAAAAGATATTAGTAGTGAAAAGTTATTTTTGCAAAGTCCTATAAATGTATAACAGTGGTATTATATTGACCTTAGGTGAATTTAGAATTTTCAAACAACTTTATCGTTTAGTGTTCTGAATGCAAATCGATGCCTGAAATGGCATAGGCAACAAAGCTATAGCCACTCTCACCCTGAAGTCCAGAACTTTGTTCCGTAATGTTTAAGCTTAGTTTTTATGAAAGTAGGAGAAAGTAAGTACAAAATTCCCCGTTTAGTTGATAAATTTGAGTAAAACATTGAAAATACGCATTTGTTTGATGTGTCAATTTTCTTAAGCTAATATTTTGAACTATGTCAAAATCATTAACACGCATTTCGAACCGTGTTTAATTTCTAAAACAAGCATTTCAAGCTGTGTCCATTTACTTAAACACGCATTCCGAGTTGTCTCCAGAATAGAAAGCTTATCGAAGATAAGCTCATGAATTCAATCTGCCATCATTTTAAATATGTTCTTTAAACTACATTACTTTACTTTAGATGTACTTTTTTTCGCAACGGAAAATAGAAAAATCATAAAATTCTTTGATTTGATTCTTTGATTGAAAATGATAAGATTCTTTGATCTTCTTTTCAGTTCAAATAAGGATGTGTTGGAATAATAGTTTAAAAATTGAAAGATTAAATCACAATTACCTTTTTTTTAAAAATGGGAATTTTCTTCATCTCGACATTTCGCACCATTTTCAAAGTTTGAAAACTGAATAGTGGCTATAGATAGAAAAACAAACTTGATTTAACAGTCACACGAGTAAATGTTAAAGACGTGCAACAGTTATAAAAGTTGCACATTATTTGCAAAAAATCTTTACTTTATGAATTGATAGTTTTTACACTGGTAAAAAATGAATGGTCAAAACTACCAACTATAACTAACAACTATACCAATAAGAACTATAACTTTGAAATTCAGAGTTTCCCGTTACTCGTTATCATATGAACAGATAAAAAACTAAATGAAAAGTTCAAATACCGTATCTTTTGGTTTCATTAACCAAGATTATGATTTTTTTTAAACAAGGAATGTCATTATTACACAATACGGTAATTTCACCGCATTTTATTTCGCTGTGTTCAAAGAACAACTTTATCGCAACTGTTTTCTGCCATTTATGGAAATCAGTTTTCTTATCGGGCATGTACATGGCGTATATCTCTAAAAAAATGATTTAAATCACAGCATCTTACTTGTTTAGATACTCAAATGTCGTTTAAATTTCTATAATTCTTTTTAGAAGAAAATATATTAAGGTAATATATGAAAGAAAAAAAAAACCAAGAATTAAGTCATTTTCAACAAAAACTTTCTCTGTATATCTGAGAAGTATTTAATCACATTAATTGCTCGATCAATCAGTGCACATTTGATGCAATCTTTTTCACATACGGATGATTAAATTCCCTCCCGACACAACGCCATGCAGAAATAATCAATTACTTTTAATCCCCAACGTGACACAAGAGGTGAAGTTTTCGGCAAAGTTCCCTTAGCAGAAATATCAATTAAACTCATTGGAGGGACTACTTATTTATCCAAGTTTATCTTTGAGAAAGAAATAACAAAATTCAATGGTTTGCAACTGGCAGAACTTATCTACTAGAAGTGCGACTATGCCAAATTTTCAGTGAAAAAATGACAGTTTACTGATAGTTTTGTATAGCTTTATTTTTTAATCAATATTTTTTTTACTAGAAAAAATAAGAAAAAAGTCTGTTAAAAAAAAAACCTAACAGGAAGCAGTAACTATTTTTTTAAGAAAACTACTTTCAGAGAAATATTTAGTATGATATTCTAGTCTACAATTCTAGTTTTACCCCATCAGGATCGTGATCACAAAGTTACAATTTAAAATTATGATAAAGTTACCGGCAGCAGTCTGTCCATCCAATTAGCCGTAAAGTTAACGCTAAATAAAATTTTTACTTTAAGTTCTTGAAACCGTTTACAACTAGTATGGCTTAAAAAAAACCTGAATACAAAGCTAAGCGTAATTTATTTTTATTTTTTTTTATTTTTTTTTTTATTTTTTTTTTTACCATTTTTATCTCGCATGACTTCAGTACTATAAAAAGAATTTTAACTGGACATTGGAGATATTTTTGCAGTTTTATGGGGCTGCTATCTATGCGTGAATGAGAGTATCGTATTCTAATTGTCCAAAGTCAAATATTGAAGAGTATAGGACATTGGAAACTCTTCATGTGTTGAAGGGAATGGAGAAAATATTACGATGTCAAAGCTGAGACTCGAATCCCGCTATTGTTGATCACGAGATTTACAGATTAGCCCTCTCGGCTGTAATATGTACCCATCTTGTTGGAACTAAGTGACTTCTTTAGATATGCGCTCAATATGCGCTCACAATTCCGAGTATTTTTTTTTAAAAATTTGTTCCAGTTTACATATAAACAACAGCACAAGTTCGACTCATTTGAGTCGATTGGATACGTGAATTGTGCATTTTGGGTATTTGTTTATATTTTGACGCATTGGGAACAAGATGAAATATTTATTGGTTTATGTAGGTGTATACTTATCGTTTGCATTTTGAAATTTGTGTGATCCTAAATAGTATGTTTTAAAACCGTTTTGCAATTGCTTTCTTTTTTTAAAAAAATAACGTAAACATTTTATTATTGTGTATTCAGGTATTATCAAGTATAATAAACTATAAATTACAGCTTATTTAACAGAGTCATTATTTTATTAAAATTGAAGTAGGTATTTAATTTGAAATTTGGATGTTATGAATGAAATTAGGCTATTATGAAAAATCGCCCGGTCCTGTGAGTGCTTGAGAAACTTAGCAGATATGGGGTAATGCGGAGGAGGTTTTCACCTTTCGCCGGTTCTGAATAGGTTGAACCAAAATTTTTAACAAAGCAAGATTTAATTTTTATGATACCACCACTAATCATAGTCAAGATATAACTAGGAGGCCACTAATACTTTTTCAAACCTTTTTAATAAGAAGATGTGTAACTTAAATCATTCCTTAGTACTTTTTAAAATATATTTAAGAAGTATATGGATTAGAAATACTTCTCTACTATAATAAATTTTTATTAGAACATTCATACTATTTCCACAAATTCTATTGATTTTTTAATAATTTCTTTTTTTTAAGACAAATGGATCATTTTCTTCAGAAATCACCACATTTGATTATAAAATCCCTTAAAAAGAATTTATTTTACACACAGAATATAAAAAAAATCAAATTATGGATACAATTATTTATTATGTACTCAAATCAGTCACTTTTTTGGTTTCAAAAATTAAAAAAAAAAAAAAAAAAAAAATGCTTAACAGGAGACCCCTAGTAGCTGTTTTTATTACACGTGATATTTTTGAAAATCAATGTAAAACTTCTATTTTACAATATCTGCTCTGCCGATAGGGCAGAGAGGATATAAAATAAGTTTTTCACGTTACGGTTCAATGATAAGATTCAGCCAAGGTTTGAATCTTATCATTGAACCGTGGAGTTGTGCATCTCTTCTATCTCGCTCATATTCTTAGCAGTACACAAGGCATGAATTTATGGAAGGTAGACGATATTTTATTGTTCATTTAAATAAGTGCGGATTAGTTTTAGTTAAAATGACGTCCATGATGCGCGACAATTTTTTTACAGTAATGGACACACCAGAGTTATCCTATTTCTTCAATTGCATTCGCAGATGGAGAAGAGAATAATGCTGCCCAAAATTCACAACGTGGATGAAAAGTTCATTGTCAATGATTATATAAATTTAACTTTTGTTAAAGATACTTAAGCAGAAAAGCCTGAACATTTTAGAGTCAAAAAGTCTAATAGCACTCGTTTTGCACTCTATTAAAAAAATTTATTAAATTAAAAAGTAAAATAATAATAACAATAAAATAAAACAAAGTATTATTTTAAGTAAAGTTACACTGTTAAGATTTTAAAGCAGTACAATTAAGATTTTAAAAGATAAAAAATATCCTACTCTTTGAAAACCGGGTTTTACAGAGGGAAAAGATATTGCTTTCTGCCTGAAACCATTTACCTGGATCGGATGTGTATCGACGATGGCTGTATAGCTATTGCATTTATTGAATAAGCTTTAACAAGAACTGGGTTATAATAAAATTTAATAATATACATATTGCACCCCATTAAAAAGAAAACTGTAGCATTTTAAGTAAAACAGCATTTCCGTAAAGGCAGCTCAGTAGCATTTCTTCAAATATAAAAAAAATGTTCTTTATTTGTTCTTCTCTCGCCTCCCCACTGCTGATCAATATGAAATCAACATGGTATTGAATTTAAATCCATCCAGGCTAATATTCATTGAAACTGGTGTTAAGAACAGAATTGACTTTTTATAGTAATCAACGCAAAACAATTTACCTATTTCCTGATTTGGGTTCATAGATGGAGAAAAGAATATTGCCACCTTAAATTTACAATTCGGAAGATCTCTTAATTGGTAATTTGTATCTATTGTAGACGCTTAAATAGAAACTTGATCAAAAAGTCTAATAGAGCGCGTTTTGTACTCCATTAAAAAAAGCATTAGCTAAATTTGCACGGTTAAGAATTGAAAGCAGGGCAATAACAATTTTAAAATATATACTTTGCGACAAAAAAAAAAAAAAAAAAAAAAAAAAAAACTACGTTTTTAAATTTTGGTTTTACAGATGGAGATGAGATTGCTTTTTGTCTGACACCAATTACGTGGATCGAATGTTTATGGACGATGACTGTATGAATGATGTATTTATTGAAAGAACTTTAGCTTGAACTGATTAATAATAAAGTTTAATAACATGCATCATGTACCCCATTAAAAAGAAAATCGTAGTATTTTACGAAAAACTGCAATTTTGCGGAGACAGCACAGTTAAGATTTTAAAATCAATAATTTTCGACTAAAAAGGAGAGAAGTAAGAAAAAAATTTTAAAAAATAGCGTTTATAACTTAACTCAGATTATTCTAAAGTAGAAATAAAAAATTTAAAAAGAAATATTTGAGCACTTCTATTAGGACCATTTTCTAATTTCTTAGAATTCTTTTAAAAGCCGCATAATCAATGTAAATAAAGCAGAGATGAGAAATTTTCGCGATGTAAAAATGTTTCGTTAATGAACTTGCTTCTGAATGCCGTTGCCGACATTGCCGTGAAATAAAATTAAGAGAAAATGGGAAAAAATGCGCATTTCTTCAAATGAAAAAATAATGTTTTTTATTCGTTCTTCTCATAGTCCCCGCTGTTGCCCAACATGAAATCTGTGAATGGAATTAAATTTAATTCCCCCCAGCTAACTCTCATTAAAATTGGAGTAAAGAAAAAAAAAACGCATTGGGTTGAAACATCTGTTAATGCTCATCCTTTTTGCGTGTTAGACAAGTTAGGCATGGAGTTATCCGTGTTTCGAATAACTATAACACCCTTTCTTTGAAGTTCTTAATGCCAGACATTTTCTGAAGTGGGTATGGGACAAAAGGAATGAATTTTATAGCAATCTAAATTGTCTATTGAGTTAGATTTCTTTCTCTTTTTTTCATCGCTGAAAAGGACTTTTTTGCTTCAAATATTTCGATTAATTTATATTCTTTTCTACTTTAAATTTTCATTCTTTATTTAAAGAGCAAAAGGTGTTTCTTTTTTTCCAAGCCTTAATCGCTTTATTAATGTCTTTTATAACGTAATCCAGGAAATCTTCCAACAATAAAAGCATCTTTTTCGATTTTTATTATATATTTTTCTAAGAAAAGCTCTTAAGAAGATAACTTGAAATTATTCTTTCGTTTTCCAGCTTTCTAATAAAAAAAATAAGGATTTAGGAGAATTTCACATTTAATAGAAAGTTATTAAATATTGATTGCACTAAGTAAGATTTAATATTTATTAAAATTAAACTGAAGTTACTTTTTCAATTAGAATGAAAAAGAAAGAAGTGTAAAAAGCGATTATTTCTTTAATAATATTATATATTTAATTACCTATAATAAATTTTTAGAAAGATAGAGTGGTGTAAGAAACAGAAACTTAATTTTATGTTTATTTAAGTCTTGCAAAACTAAATTTTTAATTCTTTAAAATGTTTATGAATTACCTACGAATTATAAAAAATCCAATTAACAGAATTATTGCTTAAACATATAAATATGCAATTATAAATTTATTCAATAAAATACTTTATCTATCATTTATTTAAAGACTTGATTTTTCAATAAAGTTTTAAAATTGATTATATATTATTTATTTAATAAAGCTATTTATAAAATAAAAATAATTTGCCCAAATACAAATACTGGGTAGCTACAAAATACAGTACAATCATTTTACTGTAGAGAAATTAAACAGAAAATGATAAATGCACAAATATGGTGAACACTTTTAATGGATGTTTATCTATAAAAAATTTATTCGAAGCAACCATCATCTTTATCGAATAATGAAGACTATCTCACCATTAGTGATGATATTTGAAGTTTAGCTATTTTTTTCATAATTTTTAAACTTTAGTAGTATTCTGAATTGCATTCAAATCATCTTTAGCAATAAAACATAACTAAGCATTTCAGAATATATTGTACTTGTAACTCAATACTGTCAGCTCAAACCAAACTCTGCAAGTGTCTTCGAAAATTATAGATAATTGGATTCGGCTAATAAACGTTACAATGATGAAAGACGGAGACCTACAAGTCCTGGAGAAAGGATCATTTCAATATATTTCCTTACCCCTTCAAATTGGACCACAGGATTGTAAGCGGTTAAGCCACGTGAACGTGAACTCGGTTACCATACATCAAATCTAGTAATTCCAGATTGTCCGCCAATCGGTAAAGTCCTAGAACAGTATCCGATAGTTCACTACGTAAATTTCTGACAACAACTCCCGGTGTAATATTGCTCTTAAGATTTAGGAGAATCAAACCCTTCTTCGCTTATTGAAAGCGAACTTTTGTAAATTTAACTGCATTCAAGAATGACGAAATAGTAACAGTTTCGAAGTTTAGTTATCATGTTCAAGCCTAGCATGTTGATGAAAAGTATAAATCTATTTTTAAGTACATTACGAATAATTTTATAAGGCACTTTTTTATATATTTTTTTCATTTAATGATAAATATTTTGTCTAGAGATTAAGGATATTTTTTTTGTTTTTGTAATTAAGGGTTTAAATTGATTTTATCCAGATTTGGTACTGAATTTCTTTAAGTATGAAATTGGTAGGAAATATTTTCTTTAAATTTTTAAATTAAAAAAATAAGCTTAAAATTTTTATTTAGAACACCTATTAAATTAACTAGATCATACATCGATTTTAGCCCTTAGAGAATTTTATTTAGGCCATTTTTTGAAGAATTTGCACATTTCTAAAGCCGTTTTCATATTTAATAACATGGGGTTGCGTTAAAAGCATATAAATGCAACTTCTACATGCCTAACCATGCAACTAGAACAACGTAGAATAAAATGAAAATTCTGCTTGCAGTTTTTCTTTTTTTCTTTTAGAAAAAAAAACAATGTAAAATAATGCTTCAATGCTTCAAATAAAAGTTATAAGTGAGATATATAATTAATTATACTTAATAAAAAAATATTAAATATATATATATATATATATATATAACCTTTTTTTGCATTTGCAATTTAATCCTGTCAACTAGATTCAATTTCTCTACAAATGTCACTGAAAGTTATGAATAATTGAATTTGGCTAATAAAAATTATAACGTTAAAAAAGGGAGGAATATAATATACTTTTCTTCTCAATATCAAAAAAATTTTTAATATAATAACTATCATGAATCAACTTTATGGTTAGATATCAATTAACATAAGCGATAATTTTTACATTCACATCGACTTAAAAATGAAATGCAACTCAGCATTTCAGATCATACTACACTTGCAACTGATACGTGACAAGTTAAATTAATATATTTATTTTTGTTTTCAAAATTAGATTAATTGATTTCACTTGAACACATTACTTAAAAAAAGAAGGAGATTTTCTAGTATTTTCTTTTCGAATTTTTAAAATTTTTTTCAATGCAATAACTGAGCAACTGACAGATTAAATGGTGGTATTTATAAAGTATATGTATTTTATTCATAATTTTTGAACTTTAGTAATATTATATTCAAATTCTTGCTGTAGTGTTTTTTTTTTCTTTTTAAGGTGCAAAGTAATGCTTTAAAAAAGCTACAGGGGGTAGAATTAAACTGATACAAAAATAGTAAACATATTTTTTTTATTTAATTTACTTTCACTTTTTTAAAAATTTGTTGTTTAGCTTTTGATTTGACTGAAAAGGGAATGAGCTATTTTAATAGACAATCTTAATAAATAGTATACAGTCGTTGATTTTAAAAACATTTATCTCAACTCCAGTAGCGCGCATGCTTCAATATCTTAACAATACAATAATAAAAATGGAGCTTTTTCAAACAATGATTAGTCAAATAAAGAAATACATTAAATTTCAAAACTTAAAAAATGTGTTCTATCGTTAATGAAATTTTAAAATAAATCCGAAATGTACCGAATCATACAAAATCTTTACTCCGCAGTAAATTTGAGCTTAGAGTTTCGTTAAAAATAAATGCTCATATTGAAATTTTGCTATACTTATTCCTGACTTATTCCAAGTCTCATATTTAAAATAAACAGTCAAGGTAAAGTTACAAAAGATCCTCTTAATTGACAGATTTCATCACAAAACCTTTGCATATTACACGTCCTGAGATATTTTTACGTCTGAGCACTTGCTTCCCTCAAGCTGTTTAAAGATGTAGTAGAAGATATCAGTCGTGTTCTACCCTTTTGCCAAATAATGTACTTTCACTATCCTCAAACTTCTATTGACTTTATGATACCTTTGTTTAGTCTAATACCTAATTCCGTGGAAGTATATGCATCGACATACTCGAGGCTATATTACTGTTGAAATACCACTTAAAATAAATTAACTCTGATCATATTTCTCCTGTTTATATTATAAGAGCAGATAAAAATATTTATATACAATCGTTCATATATCACATAGTTACGCCTAAACACTAGATCCTATTATTTGAAACAAGAAAAATAAAATACTAATTTAGATAATTTATGTTTAAAAAAATACACAAAGCTGAAAGTCATGTGTAATTGGTATGGAAGTTGAAAACGTATTTCCGAAGCATTATATTTTACTTTATTACCGTCTTTGAAGAGCCTATTTAATTTAGGGCTTACGACTACTAATGTTCATCTCCGTAGCCTTGTAATTTTGATTCCAATCCAGAAGACAAGGGAATTCCAGGATCAAGTAGTGGGAGAAATTTGCCTTCATGGAGGACATTTTGAAGGAACTAACCCGTATTTGCGTTACATGGGGAAGAACACCACAGAAGCCTCACCCGGTTAGCCTGACGGCAAGGGGACTCTAACCCATGATTCGTCTAGCACTGAGAATATTTTACGTCACAAACCCGATGCGGAATTCGTATCGACAATCCATCGCTGGGATTCGAACCTGGATCATCTGATTGGGAGTGCTCTTTTCTCTAATCGACCACGCCTCCTTCCGAAGGATTAGAACATTTTTGTAATATTACATCGGTTGACTGCTGTCTTTTAATCTACGAATAGTTAACTGTATAAAGTTCATCACAGGTGGTGCTAATGGTGAAAATTTATAAAAAAAAATCTGGGTTACAACTTAGATTTATTTTTACGTTTTATATATGAAAAAAATATCTTAAATGCACACCGAGAAAAAGCCTTGAAAAAAACTATCAGATTATGAATATATATAACGTTTTTGGCTCTATGGGAGTACCGAAAAGCACAGTAATATTTTCCAGAGCGCTTTGTTAATTGCTTTGTTAAAATAAGAATAAAATATAGTCTTATAGTATGTGATAAAATTTGGCAAATGTGGTAAAATTTGGCATGATATCTTAGAACATGAGCTAAAAACTATTTATTCGGTTAAATTTGCTTCATAGTTTTGTATCTTTTATTACATGGGTTGTAATGAGAATTATAATTTTGTAAAGAAAAATTTCCGGTAAATCGTAACAATATAAGAGGGAAGATTACCAAATGAATGCTTTAAGTACCATATATTTTGGTTTCATTAAGAAGAATTCGATGAATTTAAAAGAAATTTTTTCTCTGTGCTTAATGTTATTGTACTCGTAGTATTTATAAAAGTATTCGAGATATTTACCATCCAACTTCATCTAAAAAAAAACTATTGATTAAAGTCATGATATTAAATTTATTAAATTAATCCATGGTTCACGGGCTTTAATAATTTGTGATATACAGAAAAATTTATATAATGGTAAAGTTACGCGTAAATTTAAATACGATCTCAATAGCAAAACTTATCATATATTGTTAATCAGTTAACATATCGTCTCGTGGGTCGAGATAGCCTCGTTGGTAGGGCGTTTGGCCCGAATCCAAAGCGCACGTGAGTTCTTCCTGTGCAGTAAATGATGACTAATGCACGTTAAATCTTCCGGGTCACGAATTCCTCCATGTTTACATAACAAATCACACCTCTGGAGGTACTGAATTGGAGATTGATCGTTCTCTGGTTCTGTTAAAAATTACCATCTATGGATGAATGAATGGATGTATGAATGGGTCTGCTATATAAACAGGTTTTGGCGTAATTGTGGCGGAAGTAGTATTCCTTGACATAGATGGAGCCACTGAAAAACTAGAAATGCACCATCTGCCTTAAATTCGTATGGTTTTACCAAACAGACTTGCTTGTGTTGGGCAAGTAGTATTAGAAACAACGACAACAACAACTTATCGTTTCTTAAACATAACAAAAGCGGAGTGATACATATCTGATTTTCATGTCTTCGTTTGGGTTACAGAATACAGTTGTTTTATTTTTTCATTTATTTATTTATATTTTTTTATTCAGTTAACAATCGTTTTTCTTTTTTAACATTATAGCTTTTTTTAAAGAAAAGGATGTCCAATACCATGCAGTTTTAACTGTATGGTGAAAACTCAGTTAGGCAAATCAACCTCTATAAATTTGTCAAATTCGACAAGTAAGTATTCGATATTTAGAAATCCAATGCATTTCAAAACCATTTTCCAAGTAAAGTAGAGTTGTAAATTTTTCTTTTTAGATACAGGTTGTCATCGATGAAACTGCAACTTATATTTGGGCGAATATATTCTCCAAGCACATTCTTTGCAATCTGCATTTTTATTTCATTGGAAAAATGGCCTTCATTTTTTGATACGATTTCTTATTGTATACAATGTATTTCTACATAGTGAATCGCATATTATACTAGTATATATTGAGCTTAAAAAAATTTATTTCAATAAATAAAAGGTACACTGTTAGACATTTTAAAAACAAGTTTCTTCACGGAGGAAAAAAATCTAGTATAATTACCGAACTGTATGGTAAAGACATTTCTTGTAAAAAAAAAAAACCAGAATTGTGGTTAATGAAACAAAAATATAATGTTTTTTAACTATTCATAAGATAATGGTTTAAGTTGATATGGCAACGGCTTTCCAGAATTTCATGTTTTCAAAATTATTGCTCTTATTACCGCACATGTAGTGAAAGTATAATACTCAAAAGTAAGTTTAATTGAATAAATTATTTTTATGCCCTGCTCTAAGATATCACAATAAAATTACCAAATTTTACCACATTTATAAAATTTTAACACGTATTATAAAACATTTTATTCTTAATTTTATCAGAATTATTTCCAAAGCGCTTCGATTAAAATATAGCGCTTTTTAATGTTCCCATAGATCCTAAAAACATAGTAAATTTTACCATATTCTGGTTTTTTTCTACCATACTGTTTTTCGCTGTGTTCTTTTGGGTAAACATATTTAGATGTAACTTTCTTTATCAAGTCACAAATGTTGTTATTAATTATATTTGCTTTAAAGAAATGAAAATGATTTTGGGGATCTTTTTATCTTCTTTAAAAAGTAGTTTCTTAGTTTTTAGATGATGCCGTTAAAATTCATTAATAAGATGTTAAAATTAATTTTTTTATAAGAATGGAAGATAATTTTAAATGCTATTTGTATTACTTCCCAAATTTCCCTGTAAATGTATTTTCGTTTGAAAAATTACATTACTGAAGTTGTTTAATATGTTGTTTATAATTTTAATAAGAATTAAAGGGGATTATAGGAGACATTACATCAAAAATTTAAATTAATCGCATTTAAAATGTATCATATTAAAAAAAAAAAAAAAAAAAAAAAAAAAAAACACTGATTCTTAAACTTTTCTACATTTAAACATAATGTTTATTCTGAGCTATGAAGATAAAAGCATTTATGATATGTAGACAATCCTGACATAGCTGTTTTTCTGGTTACAACAGTTGATAAAATGTTTTCTTAGATTATAGCACAATAAACGTCGACGTTGATCACGTGACGACAACAACAGAGAGTAGTTATTTCAAACTGAGCAGGTGTTCTCTTGACAGAAGTAGGTGATATCGCTTAAAGCTGAAATCACAATTGATGGTGACATTGATCACGGCAACTGAGAGAATGTGCAGGCGAGCAAAACAAAGATTGAGGGTCAATTTCTTTCTTTTAGTAAGGTCTTTAAAAACGCTAATGCTATTCCCTTTCCCTTTTATGCACAAAGTATAAAAGCGTTGCGCAAAACAAAAAAGCTATTATTTTGTAAAACTGAAATCCCGATAAATCATTACCATATAAATGGGAAAATTACCGAATAAATGGTTTAAATATCGTTTATTTTTTTTATTAACCAGAATTATGTTTTACTATTATTATTATTATTAGCGATGTAATTACCATACTGTGCGGTAATTTTACCAGAATTTATTGCTACGTTCAAAATATTTAGATTTAATGTGTATGCAATAATTCTCAAGAAAAAAGTCTTATCGCGATGAACAGTATAAATAATATTGTGCATTTATATATTTTTTTTAAATATGTCTTCATGTTTTCGGCAAAATCCAATGATGCTACATTTTCCAACAACTGAATATAAAGAAATCTTTTTGATTAGTCACTTCGAACAAATAAGTTTGAAAGCAATAAAAAAAACTTAAAATCTTTAAAACACGTTTTTAGATAGAAATTTTATCAATACTCGCAGAATAAAAAAAATATTTTTAAAATAACTATAGCTGTTTAAAAACTATTCTATCGGCTAATGGCAAAGCAAAACATTTATTTCTCCGTGTAAGATTTAATTTTAATATATCTCCAATAATTAATAAAAAAAGTTTTGTCATGATTACCATTATAAACAATCTGTAATAAATCATTTAAAAAATATTTCTTCACGTTTTGACAAAATCCAAACATGGTATGTTTTTCAAAAACTGAATATAAAAAAACTGTTTGATTAGTTACTTCAAACCAATAAATTTGAATCAATTAATTTTGCACTAAACGAAATCTTAATTTTTAAATCAATTTGCTGGATTAACATTTTATCAGCATAAAATTGTCTTTTTAAAATAACTATAGCTGTTTAAAAACTATTCTATCGGCAAATCGGAGTCATTTAAATTAAAAAAAGACCTACTTTTCATTTAAAAAGACCAATTGTTTTAAAGTTTATTTCAATTTATATATTATATGGCCAATACAAATCATAAAAAATAATCGCAGAATTTAGTACACTTCATTTTCAATTTTAATTTGAAAATATCAGCGAGATTTACTTAAGATTAATTATAGCCTCACTAGCTGCTTCTATTTTCAAATCTCATAATCGATAGCTACGATTTAATTTTATCAAATATGCATTTTACCAAAAAATAAGGCATAGAAAGCACTTTGCTGGGAAGGATGCAAATTCTTTTTACCTTTATTGAAAATTTTCAAATCTACTTACTTAGAAAATATTCGAAATTCATCTAAGCTTGATTAGATTTCCTTCAAAACGCTTTTTTTTAGTTTTAGTTTTTTAAATCTTGTAGCCCAATGCTTTGCAAAATAAGTAAAGAAAAATGAAGTTTTAAATGGCTTTTTCCTTTTTATAAATATTTCTTACGTTAAAATAATTTAATCCTAATATTTCTTTGTGAATACGAAATTTTCAAAAACCACGGGCATTTAAAACTCACTAAAAAATAAAGAAAGTAAAGTACAAAAAAATTGAATATATATATATATATATATATATATATATATGTGTGTGTGTGTGTGTGTGTGTGTGAGTGTGTGCAGAAAAAATTAAGTTTGCACACGTTGTTATTTTTAAAAGTTTACATTTCATCTTTAAAATTCCCAAATCTGATGCAAAATTTTTATGTAATTTTTAAAGCTCTGATAAACTCACATTAAAAAAAAAGGTTTAAGAACTTTCGAAAAAAATTATTAGCTAAATTTTTCTGTTAACTTAAGGCAGTTTGTTTAAAGATCAAAAATAAATCTCTCGATACAATCGATTTATATAGCATTATGATTTTAGCATTATGTTATATAAATTTTTTTTTCCATTTAATATAAGCTAAACTCTTTCACTTGATGAATGTCTTAACATGTTGGTTAAATGAAAATATTTGGTTTTCATATTGTTTCTAAAGCTCTAATTAACTATATCTAAAAATTTTTAATACTCACAAATTTCAAAATATTTGTAGATTTCTTGATACAGCTGTTTATTTTTATGCCATTAAGGTTCTAAGTTAGTATATCTATGCAAGTAATCAGACTCCAAAAAACGATTTAATAACTTTAGAAAAAAAAAACATATGCTAATTTTTACATTTAGATACAAGCATTTTGTTTAAAAATCAAAAATAAAAGACTCTATAAAATCATTTTATAAAGCATTAAGACTTATGTCTCATGCATTATACGATTTATTTCTCATTTAATATCAGTTAAAATCTTTCACTTGATGAATTTCTTAACTTGTAGGTTGAGTCCTTCAACTCTAGTTGCTTTGATAGCTTTAAGAGAGCATTAATTTTACAATTAAAATTATGAGGTTGTTATAACTCTTACTAAATACATTCAGTTTGAGTTCCTCCATCGAAACACTTGTCGGTCAAACTTTAATCTATAAACTGAAAATATGCACGAACTTTCAAGTTTGTTTAACTTAAGTGGCAGGAGTTAAAGGCGGAAGTGTGATACTTAAATTAGATAAAAATACGTACTAAATTTTCTGACTTAAAAGCTTAACATAAAAGTTAATGAATATTTAAAGCTTACAGACGTAGTAGAAATAATAGCTCGCTATTAGTATATTAAAGGTAAATAATTTAATTAAAAGGAAGGGATTTCTAAAATAAGACACTCTATTTAAAATTTATGTTAGAACATTTTTATTTGTATGATTATCATTATTTTTATATAGAATGTATATGTGACCGGTGTTTATTATTAGGGATTGGCAAAATTGTAAAAACTCAGAAGCATTGCTGTTATATCTAAAAAACAAATATAGTATCAAATCTAGAAAATGAGTCACATTATGGGATAGTACAAAGAGAATACCAAAACACATGTAAACTCTAATTACATTGAACCAATTAGTTTCTTCTAAACAATTTTATATTAAATATTACTTACCGATTAAAGCAAAAATACATAATAAAGCACTCTTATAGATTCATAGTGTCTTCTAGATTTTACGTTTACCATTTTTATTGCATTTAATAATAACTACGAAAGAAAATATTGTTAAATTACTCGCAAAAGTTGATTAGTTTTGCAAACTACTTTCATAATTTTCATTTTAGTTTTTGTTGGCAATATATAAACTATGCATTTATGATTTAAATTATAAAACATTTTCTGATTAAAATACCTGATATTGCATTTATTACGATACACCCACAGAATAAATATTGTTTGACGCATTAAGTATTGAATAATCACGCTAAATAATAAATTTTAGCTACATAATAAATTAAAATTTTTGCTTTAAACCAAATTAAGCCCATACTGTAATCTTAGAATATTTCATGTTATCTTATTGGACTAATTGAAAAAAATTATTTGAAGAAAAATATCGATATATATAAAGTGGAAAAAAAAATGAATTTAATTAACAGACCACCATAAAGCTGAAGCTAACTAGCATAACTATATGTAATGAATTTTTTTAGCTAAAATTTATGAAATACCGCAAAATAAAACAATGACAAACAAGTAATTAAACAGTAAAGTCGAAAATAAAATCATCTATGCATTTACCTCTTTTAGGGGGTTAATATTTTACGCATAATTCCTGTTATTGTAAATTGCTTTCATATTTGCAAAACAAATTACAGTTTTACATCTATAAGCAAAAAACAAATTTTTATAATTTTCTATTTATATCTAATGATAAATTTTCTAGTCATTATATTTCTAAACCCGGCTTAAATTAATTTGGGTAAACTTTTACTAGAATTTAATTATTATACAGATTGTATGGAAAGTAAAAATCTCTTTATCAGCTAATAAGATTTTTTTTTATATATATTGGTGTTGGACAAGTTAGAAGTAACACGCATAATTATTTCACTTCAGTTAGGAGCACTCTTCCCTAAAAGTTAGGTTACCACTGTTCTACAGTACTAACAATGTTGTGCAGAATTTCACTTATAGCACGGCATGAGTGCCCCAGTTCCTCTTTGATTCACAGAGCCTTGATTTCTTTCTACGGGGAGTTATCGTGTAAGTTAAAGAGTCGTATATTTAAATTTAGATTTTTTTAGGAACTATTCAACCGATTTCGCTCCAAGTTTGTATTTTGTTATTCAAAACGACTTAAAAAAATTCATATATTACAATTCAAATTTTTCCAATATTATTAAATAAAATAATAAATATATTTACTAAAATTAATTTTTTGCAAGAAATTATCTTCGGATAAACGAATTTTATAAGTAAAGACAAAAAATTTTAAATTCACTTAAAAAGTTTTCGAGACAGAACGAAATATGCAAAAAGTAAATTTAAAATTCAAAAATCCAAACTTTGGATCTATCTCTTGACCAAAGAATGGGGACCATATTTACCAGATTCCGGCTACCCTCTATATTTTGGGGGTCAGTAATCCGAATCCATTGAAAAAAAATTTATATTTATTCAGAGAAAGTACGTTTTCGTAATGTAGGTTTCGTACCCTTTTTCGGAACTTAAAATAACTTAGCTACTAATTAATTAGCATAATTGAGATACCCTTGAACCACTATGGAGGAATTTCAGAACGTGAAGATCTGATCATTAGATTAAAAGTTATTCATAGTGGTTCAATTTTTGCCACTCTGTACACAACTGAGGATGGTGAAAAATTGAAATATCTATAAAAACATTATGCCATGTATTCATATCACGCATATTATGTCTAATAAATATTTTAATAAAACCACCCCGATTCTCCACTATATACTTTTTGCAAAATTTTTTTTATTCGGTATTACAGAGTAATAAACATTATATGAAACGTTGTTAAATTAGCAGATCAACAGTCAATTTAATAAATCTGTATAAATGAAAAAGTATTTTTAAAAAAAAATAATTTAAATTTGATAAAATGATTTTAAAAATTGCATTCAATTAAAAGAAATATCTTGTTTCATTTCCAAAATTATTTACAATTATCTAGAAAATTATTAAATGATTCGGAACAAATTCAATCTATGCTGGAACCTGGAATTTAATTATTTTATTCTACAATATCAAACATTTGATAAAATGTTGACAGTTTATAGAAGGGACTTCAAATGCAGGCAAACAAAGTAAAGCCATTGTGCTTCGAAAGATCAACAGTCAAAGTTTCTCCACTAAATAAAGTTTATACATCTTTTCTCCATTAGGATAAAACTGCCTTAGCTTAGGGATTCGTAAATAAAAGGGTTATTTTTAGGTTACTTGGAAGTACTATTTCAAAGTAAATTAAAAGTTTTATTACTATTGCTGAAACGATGCAACAGACTAAACACTATTGGCATTTAAATAATGACTTAGAAGTAAAAAAATAATAAATCAACTTACAATAGAAACAAATTCAAAATCATTCAGCCTTAAAAGTAGAATGTCTATTTTAATGAGTCATGGGATTAGAAGCAGATTAAATCAGTAACGATATAACTTTAATGCATCTCTTTAATTTAACATTACTCCTAGATTACTTATAAAGTTACTAAAAAATTTCCAATGCAAAACTTATATTAAATGAATTCGTTGAAGCACTTTCATGAAGAAAATAAAATAAAAGTCCAGTTCGATTGCTTTAAACTCAAAGCAACACTGTGAAAAATGCGTGCTAAAATTTTACGAAATTTCCTTCGTTTTTGGTGAAAACGTGTCCTGGTAAATGCTCCAAGTAAAAACTTCGTCAAAGTGACAAAATAACTGTTGCAACTTGGATGAAATAAATTTCATCAAATTTAAAGATATATTCTATCTAAAAAAATTACTTGTATTGCCTAATATATCTGACAATTACTTTATCGTGTATAATGTAATCGTACTGGAAGTTAAATGGTAACAATACCCGAGCCAGCATTCGGACTCGCGATCTCCCTGATACAAGGCCAACTTATTGACCACCATACAGCATGGTCGGCATGTCGTGTCACTTTATTTTCGTTCGTCTATTCTTTATTCTAGTATGCATTCTAGTTAACAATATCCAGCAATACACTACGATGAAGTTTCGAGTTAAGGAAACATTTTCGATAATATATATGAGAATTCGCATTTCGTCACCACAAACCACATAATTTCGTGACGAAATGATTATCAAAATAAAAGAAATACATCTCACGGATTGCTGAATCGTCAAAAATGAGAATTTTATTTCTGAGAGGGAAAGCTCGAATTTTTAAAGTATATATAGACTGAGAAAAAAAATATTGGTTAAAACTACTAAAATATAGTTCACTTTACCGTGCTTCTATGAAAATGCCTAAAAGCTAAGTAGATTTTACTGAAGCTCTTCGGTAATTATTTTGGTAAAATTGAGATTAAAATATGGTTTTATAAAATTTGGTAAATGTTTTAAAATTCAGTAATTTTATCATGCTACTTTAGAGCATTACATAAAAACATTTATTCGGTTAAATTTAGTTTTCAGTTTGCGATTTTTTACTAAATGTGTGATAAAAAATACTGTAATTTTTAAAAACGAAACTTCACGGAAACCGTTAACATATGAACAGAATAATTAAAAATTAAATGGTTTAAATAACTTTCATCTTGGTTTCATTTATCGGAATCATGGTGTTTTTACCAGAAATGTCAATTATCATACAGTTCAGTTATTTTACCAGAAATGTCTTCTCAATGTACTATCTTCTCGAAAAAAATAATATTAAAATATATTTTAAAAATTGTAAATTTGGTGTGATTTTCGTCAAGTATAAAATAAACCTTTAAAATAAATAAATAAGCAGTGGTTTTTGCATAGTTCTATAATACCAACAACTGTAACTTTGGAATAATTTTTCAGAAAGAAAAATTTGTTCAACAACACTTTAGATTTAAAAAAAGGTGGTTTTTCTTTGTATTCACTTTCAGAGGCAAATTTCATATATATATATATATATATATATATATATATATATATATATATATATATATATATATATATATATATATATATATATATATAATCAGGAGTTTACCTTATCGCCATCTAGAAAAGTGTTTTAAGTTATAAGATGAGTTCTCAAGATACTTATAAAAATTTTACATAATAGATGCAAAGGAGAAGGTACCTGACCTCATGAAAATTAAAGGAAAAAGGAAGGAATTTTTAAGTAATACATTTTTTGAATAAAAAACATCTTTGTTGAAAAAAATAGTTAAAATTGTAAAATTGTTTTAATTGTGAGCACTTAACTACTTCAACTACTATATGAAATTATTAATGTATTATTAGAATGTAATTTCGACATTTTGAACTCATATATTTTGCTGCAAATTTACCAAAATTAGTGTACAAATTTAATTTTTTTCTAATATGAATTCTTCTAATAGGAACTATTTTTACATCGAAGTTTGATTTAAGACTAAAACTTTAAATTGAAATTTTAACTTCTGAAGAAAATTGGATTGATCAGTTCTGGTACTAATTTTTTCAGAAAAAAATTTTCTTGATGATGTGATTTTTTTTAAATAGTTTAATATCGTAAACACATTACTTGCAATACAATGCTTGTTAAGAAAATTATTCATTGCATTCACTACAAATTAAAAAATGTAAAAATTATAAATTTTATTAAAAAATGTAAAAATTATAAATTTTATTAAAAAATGTAAAAATTATAAATTTCTTTAAAAAATGTAAAAATTATAAATTTTATTAAAAAATTCAAAAATTATCAATAAAAATTATTAATTCTTTTCAAGAGAGCATTTTTGCTTATTAAGTTACTCGCAACATAGAAAGGTAGAAAAATTGTTATGCCTTATTATATACTATAAACACATTTATTAAACAATCATCTTCTTAAATAAGTAATTAGGTGTCACTTGGGGACATCTGCTTTAATTGATTTTACGATATATAACTAATAAAAAACTGCCATTTTACCAAAATCTCACTTTCCTTATTTGACTAAAGAGCATTTGCTTATTGTTCTGTAATTCTGTTATAGACTGTCCTCAGTAAGAAGACGATTGAACTATTGGCGAGTGTACGAGTCTATTGGCTGAAATAGGAGTTACGTAGATGCGCATCTATGGCAGTTTATAGTAGTTGGAGAAAAACATTTTGCTACAACAATGATTCCTTCACATATTTATTGTATCTGCGCTGAAATGAACTCTGTTAAAGTCAATAGCTTTCTTATGGCAGCTTAACTATGACTATATGCTAAAAATTGTTGCTCAAAAAGTAGTTAGTTCATCGAAAAACTGTTTTGACCAAACGTTTTTTTTTTTTTTCGACACAGGTGTCTGCAAATGTCTTATGCCTTATGTTCGAAAATAATAAAAAATCGTTTTCTCGCAATTAAAAATATATAATTTAAAATTATAGGAAAACTAAAACTAACTTAAACTGAGGCAATATCCTTCTTTCATCTTTACAAAAAAGTTATATTTTACTGTGATGAAATTAAATTGAAACACTAACAGCATGCTTGCAAAGCTTTATACTTCAACTAGAGCTTTAGGTTTTTCCTTGCTAAGTTTAGTTTTTCTCGTCAGTATCAAATTAAGCATATAAAGACATTTCTTGTTACTCAAAGCAATTTTTTCGTGCTTTCAGGCAATAAATAATGAAAGTCAAGTAATTAAAACAAGGCAAAAAATAATAACTTGTTCAAAAACAATTTTTAAAAGAGCAAATGCAAAAGAAATAATAATAAAAATACAATAAAAATTAAATATATTGGAATGTTTTAACAAGAAAAAATGAATTTTTAGAAATATATATCAGAATCTTTAATATTATTTTCCAATAAAATGTAAACTGTATGAAAGAGTTAACAATAAATATGAATAAAATCTCGTTCTAATTTATAATTTTCTTTCTAAGAATTGCCCGTAAAATTGTATTTCTATATAATTGCACATGGACTTATCCAAAGTATAAAAATACTAATATAATTCTTGAAATGTAGATGTGTTACTGCAAACAATTGACTTTATAAATTTAATTATTAAGATCCATTGAGTATTCTTTTAATGTATAAAATAATACTCAATGGAAATTCAATTTATCTAAAAACAACAATGAATAAGGTTTTTGTTTGAAATAGGATAATTATGCAATGACAGAACTTGCCCTTTACTCGGAATCTTAATCTTACGATTCCGATTCAAGTTGTGATACTCTTAACATTAATCGATAGGAGACAAAATCAATCGAATAGAAATCGTAATTACTCAATCCCTTCCGATAAGAGTGTAACATTCTTTTTTATTGGACTAATGATTTCCTATTGTTTCCTTGCTTTCTTGTAAGCTCTACCTGTCAAATAACCCAGCAACTTCATACCAGGTAAATACTTTTCCAATATCGTTACTTTCTGAGCTTTGATTCGATATCGTTATCAATATCCATTAATCTATCTTAATAATTATGAATTTGTCCATGAATGGACGGTAGTCAAAAATAAAACTCTTTTGGAAGAAATATTATTATTCTCTGGTAAAGAACTTTTTTTACGTAAGGTAACAAAATCGGGTGTCTTTTGTGCGGTGTGAATTTTCCAATACTTCTAACAATTACACTGATAGCTATTGTAATAAAGAATAAACAGTCAATGCAATGCATTGTTAGATATTTTTCTGTATTTACAAGTAGATTTTAAGGCAAAAAATTGTGTTTTAAATTTATTTACATGATAAAGAAATAATAAGAAGCTCCAAAAGATAAAATATACAACAACTTTTTTATCAGTCTTAATAAGTTTTATGGTAATGATATTTCTGGTTAAAAAAAGAAAAGAAAAAAAACCATTATCTGGTTAATAAACTTTTTAAATTTCTAAGAATATTATTTTCAATTAAAATGTTGCAATTCATTTTTGATGTGTAGCTCATGTAAAACGACTACGAAATTGGGAACAGAATATATGCTACGTATAACAGTGGCTTTATTATTTGCATGCATACTATAGTAAAACTTTCTTTTTTTTTAGGCTGGGAATATTAAAATAAATGATGTAATTATTTCCTATTTTTTAATTTCTAGGACACTTAACAAAAAACAACAATACAATTTCGTTTTTTTATTAAATATTGAATATTTTTTTATGATAAGGAATTAATAAGTAGCTTCATCCCGAGAAAATATACAACAATACAATGAAAATAAAAGTAAAAGAAATAAAAGAAAGGATATGTAACAAACTGATATTTGATTAAAGGCATTGAACAAATCGTTACAAACCCAAACTTAGCATTCACTGGCACAAAATATATTCTTTATCTCTTACGATATCCCTTAATCTATCGAGTTTTTCTAGTTACATTTCTTTTAATACATTTTTTTTCCTTAGGTTTTTTTACGTGTCTTTGTCTTACGAATAATCACAGACCTAAACAAAATGCAAAACCAAAAAAAATCACATTTTCTTGTTATTTGTACCTACCTTCATTCTTTGTGTCAAAATACAATATCAATTTACATACATCACGGCGAATGTTCCAAAAGTGAAAGAGGCAATTTGGAATCTAGAACATTCTCATCTTTTGAATAAACGTTCTGGAGGACTTCCCCCCTTTTCTTATTTATTCCTTAGTTTCTTTTCCATCTTATTTCGAGCTATATACACATTTTCCATCCTCATTTTTTGGCGATAGAAAATATCGCCAGGTTTTAAATTACATTACAATTTTTACCACTGCTTGTTAGTTCGGTAGACGATAGTTTTCAAATTAGATTATTCGGGGCAAAAGTTATTGCAGTGTGGATGATATGGCTTTTTTCTTCTTTCTGGCACGACAAAAACATTCTTAGAAGAAGTTTCTTTACTCTATTTTTGTCGTGGTTGTGGTGTTATTTATTTTTTTATTAAGAACAAAATAGGCAAAACAAGTTTATTCAGCAAATCGAATGTTCCAAGGTAATCATTTTAAAATACCAACTACCAATTTGAAAAGTAAGTGATTAAAGTTCTAAAAATTTCTTTTCAAATTGAATAAGTTCATAATTGAGTCGACACCAAGTGCAATTAAGAACGTTAAATGCTACTTTTGTAAAATGCGTTCAGTGTTTTTTTTCCAAAAGAATTATATAACCAAATTAAAAAAAGCACCATTTCTCTTTTGAGTTGGAATGAATAATGAGTTGCAACCAATAAATTAAAAAAATATTTTTTACTGCAGGGTACAAATAAATACTTGAAACATAAAGAAGCCTGAAAGCCTAAGCCATTAAACATTGCAGTCTTGAAACCAAATTTAACTGGAATAAACCAATAAATGAAATACTTATCTGAACTAATTCTTTTTTTTTGTCTATATATATATATATATATTTATATATATATATATATATATATTTATATATATATATATATATATATATATATATATATATATATATATATATATATATATATATATATATATATATATATATTTATATATATATATATATATATATATATATATTTATATATATATATATATATATATATTTATATATATATATATATATATATATATATATATATATATATAATATATATATATATACATATAATATATATATATATATATACATATAATATATATATATATATATATATATATATATATATATATATATATATATATATATATATATATATATATATATATATATATATATATATATATATATATATATATATATATATATATATATATATATATATACATATATATATATATATATATATATATATATATAAAGATAGATAAAAATATCAAAATATTTTCAAAACACCTAGCAAAAAAAGTCACCAATTACAGAGTGCAAGGCACAGAATTTTTAAATTTTAATGAAAACATTTAGTATCTAATTTCGTTAATATTTTAAACATGATACTAAAAATAGTATTGGGCCAACTCTTTTAAAAATATTGTTTTACTAATGCTTCATGCTTTTTTTTAAAAAAAAAAGATCTTTCTTTAAAAGTGTTATGATTTAATTTTTTGAAAACAATGTAATTGATCAAAATCTTCCAAACTTAACTTAGTCTCACTTAAGCCAAAAGTGATTACATCTTTGTTTAAAAAAGTGAAAGTCAGTGTTGTATAGAAATAACATAAATAAACGAATAAGTCCTCAGTTGTAAATCAATACCGTAAAGCTGTAACTGCGGATAATTAAGCAACCAGCTTTGTTCTTTTACTAAACAGCATCCATTATGCGGAATTCATTGTTTAAAGATAAACTTTAATGCACATTTGGGCAAAATTAAAAATAATGGCTCTTAAGTTTCCAATTACTTTTCACTAAATCACAATCATGGAGTTTAGGTATCTTTATTACGAAAGAATGAAGTTTTTTTTGCATTGTTTTGAAGTAACTTCTTGCCATAATTTTTCATTTTCCGCGATAATTTAAAATATGCAAATGACGATTGCTAATAAATGATATGGAAATAATAATTAAAGTTTATGAATTTTAAAACAAAACCGATATAAATATGAAAAAATTGTAATCACTGTTCTTTTTTCCTAAAAAATATAATATATGAACGGTTGAATAACAGAATTTTTATTAGTCTTACCTGTATTTTTAGGACTAATAAAAGTAATGTATTCGTTTCTTATATATATATATATATATATATATATATATATATATATATATATATATATATATATATATATATATATATATATATATATATATATATATATATATATATATATATATATATATATATATATAAGCTTAAGGATACGCTGATATTAATCACACAATATTCATAAAAAAATTGAGTCATATCTGAAACATAATTTTATTAAACATCGCCAAAAAAACTAACCAATAAAAAGGGGGCTAAAAATTGTGTTCAAAATGTATCAAAATAAACTTAAGTTTTAATCGCATTATTTTAATATCCAGATTGTAATTTCTAAACATCTCGACTGACAAACAAGAGCCGCGATGTCTCAAAGGATAGAGGGTTCGCCTTCCAATGAGGTGAACCGGGTTCGAAATACCAGCAATTGCTGGTCGAAACGAATCAGCTTCTGGCTCGCACTGATCACAGTGCTTACGTGAAATATTCTCAGTGATAGACAGATCATGGGTTAGAGTCCTTTTTTCCGTCAGGCTAATCGTGGGAGGCTCTCGTGGTCTTCCTTTCCATGTATCGCAAATGCGGGCTAGTTCAATCAAAAAGTTTTCCAAGAAGGCTAATTTCTCCCAATACTTTATCCAGGAGTTTCCTTGTCTTCTGAATTGGGTTTAAAATTACAAAGCTACGGAGTTGAACATTAGTAGTCGTAAACCCGAAAAATTGGGTTGGCTGTTCAACGACGGTTATAAAATATAAAATATAAAACTGATATACTGGTATTTAAATATAGATAAAGATCTATATTTAAATACCAATTCTTCTCTCAACTATTTTGGGAGAAATAGATGATTAGAAGTCAACTAGTTTCTCAATTTAGATATAAATGATCCCTAAATGAAGACAGAAATAAATTTAAAGAAAGCGTTATAAGACCAGTTTTTTTTTTAAAAATGAAATTGAATTGAGTTAAATTCTATGAAATATTTGAATATTTTTAAATGAGTTATAATTTTATGATTATGGTTTACTTTGCTTCAAAAGAATATTTCAATGAAAGTGATAATGTTACGATATAAATGTTATCAGTCATCACATGACGTTTTATTTTACATAATATATATTCCTATAAAAATTTTCATTTTACAAAGTAAATATATAATTCTTTCGATTGTTTTTGGTAAAGTATCATTGGTAAAGTATCATTGCTAAACAGAAACAAAATTCTTTATCTATTTTCTACAACTCATCTGTTGTCTTGCCTTCGATTAAATATAAAAGGGGTTAAGTAAATCCAGTTCATTTTTAATAATTATTTTATTTTGACTAAAACACTATTTTCATAAAAATTTCCAAAAATAGCGAGATCAAAAACTTGTTGATCAAAAACTAAAAAATATCAGTAAACACTCTTTTTAAAATCAAAATGGTAGGCATTGTTTCCATCAGTCTTATAATCTTGTAAATAACAATTTAATATACAAAAAAAAAAATATTTCAATTCAATCTGTAACTCATTTCATAATTTCAAAAGAAAAAAAAATATTAAAAACTCGCAAAAAGTAAAGCCATGTTAATAAATAAACATGTATCATAAATTAAACCGCGGACAAACAACAAAAATCTGATCATAATATAGTTAAATTCTTAATAGCTTTTAAGACTTAAAGCAAAATTCCATCCTCCTTCTATTTATTTATAGAAAAAAAAACATTATTAAAAAAGGCTCATTCATTTCACCGATGCCGGGAAACAAATTTTAATTATTTTACTCAATGTTAAATTTTTCTAGAGTGACAGTATAACATATTTCATGTGAAATAGCCACTCTTCGCCAAGAATAAACTGAAGCTTCAACTACCCGGCCTAACATTAATGATCCTTTAATTATCTTGAAGTGGGACTAATGATGGCATATCTCGAAGCAGTAACAACCTATTAAGCGTTTTAAAATACTGCAAACATCGGCAAGGCCTTGTCTCGTAAATTACACAAGCTTATTTTACAGAATGCAGTTATTAAAACACCGTGAATATCAAAGTAACTAGCAATGAATGGTAATGAATTTATAAAGAAATGGATTTTTGATATATAATATTGCTATACTAGTTTCAAGACTCGTTACTTTGCGAATGGCTTTATTGTTTTTATTATATCGGGATACATATATTTTGACTTGTTTTGCAATTAAGGAGTTATGACAGAAGTTATTTTTTCAATTTATATTAAGATTTGTATAGTACCAGCACTTATTTATTTTATTTTACTCAAATCTGAGTACGTTAAACAAAATGGCTGATTTTACAGTGGATTGTGTTATTATTATGCATCCATAGATAAATTTTAAAAATTTTATGTGGTTTTCTGCGAATTTGAAGGAATTTTCAATTAAATTTTTTCAAGGTGCCATACGTTTTATAATTAGTCCAATATAATTTAAAATTAACTAAGACATTTCATGTCAGATTAAAAAAATATATTCTAAAGTAATCACTTTCAAGGTCTCGTGTCCAATTATGCATTCCATAAATATAAATTATTAAAAAAAAAGTTCAATTATGTTATACATATAAGAATAATGCGAATTCAGTGTTATGAAAGTATTATTTTGATAAGCTTTACGTATTTTTATAATAAATTTAGAGTGCAATTATATATTTAGTTCTTTGCTTTAACTGACAAAAACTATATCTTAAACCAACTACAGGAGGCAGTTCTGTGTAAGATGTAATAGGCTGAAATGTGTTATTACTATGCATTTCTCGCATTAACACATCAAAATATTTATTTTATTTTTCTATCTACGTTGAACAACTGAACCAAGTTTAAGTTTACAGCTATCAATGTTCAACTCCGTAGCCTTGTAATTTTGAAATCAATTCATAAGACAAGGAAACTCTTGGATCAAGCACTGAGGCAATGATAGCCATCTTGGAGGACTCTTTGATGAAAAAAACCCGCCTTTACCATGGAGAGGTAAATCACATAAGCTTCTCACGGCTGCAGTGATAACAATAGAATTTTATCCCATGATCTGTCTACCACTAAGAAAATTTTACCGTCAGATGGGGTGATTTTGTGCAACGAGGGGTGACTTTGTGCAAACTGTCATTTTTTCAATTTTTGCGTCGTGCCATCTAGGGGTATTATTTTAGGCTCAGTACCAACTGATTTCAGTAGTCAACATAACGAACTAATGGTTTACAAAGAACTGGCAATGTAAACATCATCGTTCTTGGAAAATTGTGAGCTCAAGTTACAAACAGTTTCAAATGTTTAACGTCGCAAAATCGGAGGCTGGAAAGTCTTCTCGGTTGAAGAAGTTCTAGTTATCCTGGCCAGGAAGGTAGGATATACTTTAAAAGTCTTATCAATTGAGATAACAAATGATGCATATTTTTTTGTTTTTAATTATTATAATGTTAGTTATTTAATAATTAATAAAAAACTGCACCGTGACTTTGTGCAATTTTTTTCCCAGAGAAAAAACATGCCAAGGACTTATAAAAGAAAGCCTGGAGCAAGAAATTATTGTGATTACTACACCAAAGAAGCATTAGAAAAATGTTTGGCATAAATAAAAAATGGTTTATCCGTTTCGAAAGTGTCAAAAAAGTTCAGAATTCACCAAAACACGATTTCGAACAAAATTCATGCGAATCATTCGAAATCTCGCGGTGAATATTATTTTTCATTTTCATATTTTTCATTTCAATTTCCATATGTTAATTGTTTAAGACATTTAATAAGAGACTGTTAATACCAGAGGATCATTCCGAGTTGCAGAACTGGAGGCAATTTGGGGGCGTTAAATTAAGGAATTCATTCAACTGTTCATTCAAGTCAATTCATATAAAATGTTTGATTGTACCTGAAAATCTTAAAAAAGTTACCTAAGATTTAATTAATGAGAAAAAATCTAAAAATTTTAAAAAATCTAAAAATTTAAGTTTTTATGTTCATCTTAAGTAGATTTGTTAACACGTAGTACATATTTATATGTAATATGCTTGTGTTGTACGTTAACAATGTTGAATATTGTTTATTAAACAATTTTAAGTCAAAGTGAATGAAAATAACTGAACTAAGTCATTATTTTATTGCATTGCACAAAGTCACCCCATCCCGGGTTGACTTAGTGCATTCGAATAATTGATTGTTTACAAATAATAAACAATTCAAATAAGCTCTTAACTACGTGCAATTACTTCCCAGATGGCTAACAACAAATTTTAGATTAGATGCTGTACAGTTCAGCATCTTTTAACTATTTTTTTATTGGGTCAAAGTTGGAAAACTAAAAATTGTTGCACACAGTCACCCCATCTGACGGTACGACAGCATTGTGGTCGGTGTGAGCCGGGATCAGAATTTATATCAACCAGCTATTGATGGGATTCGAACCTGAATCAGCTCATTCGGAGGCGAACGCTATATCCCTTAAGCCATGGCTTTATTAACTTCACAGCATTCTTTCTTCAACATTTCTTCAAACATGCATTTGCCATTTTTTTAAAATTATTTTTTATACTATATTTTAAATATTCCTACAAAATATAAATGTAAAATTTCAATATTAACCCAACTCTTAAATTAACCTTTGCTTTAATCGATATGACCTCTATAGCAAGCATTACTCTTTTGCACAGTTTTGCCATTTGGAACGCTGAATTCTGCAGTGTTTTGTTGTCAAAACATTGGCTCGATCAAATCATAGTCTTTAGAAATCTATACAAGCAATTAGTAAATTTGTAACAAATAGCTCTTGACAGACCATTCAAGACCTCCCCCATGTTCCATTTATGACTTTACTAATTTCACGGTTGTCTTTCCTCAACATTGCTTCGAACATGCGTTTGCCATTTTTTTGAACTACGAACATGGATCATTGATTCAAAAAAAAAAAAATATTATTATTATTGTTCAGTAGATTTAATGTTTAATTTTGATCTTTCTTAGTCAAATTTAGACGTTTCGTCTAGTTTATTTATCCCAAGAAGGATTTTCGGCAAAATATTCGACTATTTAAACATTCTCCTCGCTGTCACCCTTTCAACATGGGGATAAAAACCTAAATGTATTTATTATTTCAGTGATATCAGTTGCTTCAAGCTACTACTTGCTTCTACTTAGCTTTTTCGTAATAATAATATGTTTTGAATTTAAATTTTTGCTGTCCATTAGAGTCATTGCATAGAACGTTTCGGCGTGCCATTTAACTCTGCTACTCTTAAGATATATACCACGGACTACTAGACCTCGTTAAGATGCTTATAAACTTATAAATCCCTGCTAAAAAACCTGAAAATTTGCATAATACCACTTGTTTATGTGCATGAACTGGTTTTGGAATCCATTGAACAGTGAGTTTTATGTGATTGTCATAACATAAATTATAAATAAGGAATTTGGGTAAAGATTTGGATTCCTATGTGATTTTCAATCATTTTGATGATTTCGATTTTCATTTAAAATCACACCAACGTTTTGAATTGTAATTTAAGACATTTTGAATCATTATTGCTTTAAGTTTGAAACCAATTAGTATACAAGGCAGATGTTTAAAATGAGTACTAAAAAATACAATAATTTTAAAAGCAGTTTTAAAAGCAGTAAACTTTTTTTTAAAAAAAGAAATTACGCTCCCTGGTCAAATTATTAGATGCACTATAATATTCGATGTGAAATCTTAATTATCATATGATACTATACAGCTTTAATGTTTTTACGTGACTGAAACCAGTTTGCACTTGATTACGTTCGTCTATCAATTAGTTAACAATGTAATGCAGTACGTTAAAATTAAATACAAATAGAAAGTATATTAAAAAAGCTCCTGAATAAAAACCCTTTACATGTATGTTTAATTATAAAAGTATAGCATATAAACTAGTGCAAAAAAATGGAGTTATAAAATTATTATAGGGCGTCTGATAATTTGGTCTCATTATTTTAATTCACTAAATTCACTAATATAATACCAGATATAATAAATAATCTATATTTATATAATATATCGTCTATTTTATCCAATCGTCGAATTTATATTATATATCGCCCAATTTAATTAATTGAGACACGAACGTAAACAAGGGCAAACCGGTTTCAGTCTCGTAAAAACAATAAAGTTGCATAGTATCTCTTGATAATTAAGATTTTACATAGATTCTTATAGTGCGTCTAATAATTTAGCCAGGGAGACTGTATATTACATTAAAGCTGTGATAATATATATACAAAGTTTGGGGCTTATATGGGCTACAATTAAAGATAGTTAATCTCACATCCCGCTGGCTGTATGCGTTTACCACATTTTCAATACAACTGTGTAGAGAATAGGTCAATTACAAAACTTTTTTTAAATAATTTTAGATAAGAAATGGTATGAGAAAGAGGTATTACAAAGCATGTAAAATAGATTTTCTTTTAGAAATCTTCCTTTTTAAAATGTGGTATTAAGATCTCTTATAAAATTACTATTATAATATATACTAATGAGCAAATATAAAAATATAAATTAAGAAGAATACATACACGCAAATAACCTGCACAATAAGTGTAACGATAAAACATCCGGCAGATGGAAAGGTTTCCACTCTATTGTCGGTCATAAACCTTGTATTTTTCTTTTTGTATTTATCTTAATCAGTTTTTATTCCATAAGAAATTATGACAGAACTTAAACTTCATTTTATTTTTGACACTAAAAAAGAGCTTTATACACGTGTTTCTATTTTATGGATAAGAAAACTCATTAACAGAAAGTTTATTTGTTAGAGTAAAAAAAAATTCTATATGTAAAATTTAAAAAAAAATGAAAAATATCTTGTTATGATTGAAAGTTGGAGCATAAAATTAAACTGTGTAAGATATTAAATTAAATATACATCTTTTTACCTTAGAGTCCGACTCATCTAAGCCGTGAGGTACTAAAATAGTTTATGAGAAACTTTTTATGTCCTTCGCGTAATGAAAAAAGAAGATTGTATTCTTAGTATTTAATGCATGCACTTCATAATACAAAGATGCAAAAAAACTTTTAAGTTTAATTTCCAATACGTATATAATTTATATTAAAATAATAATTTTATTATTTTAGTTTTCTAGAAAATTTTTGATTAGTTTAAAGGGAAATGTTTTAGTCTTAATTTAAGGCAAATATTAATAAATAAGAATATTTAACTAAGTTAGATTAGATTTTAAATGACCTGTTTTAGCTTTGCAAATGTAGTAAAAGTATTATATATTATTAACCCTGAAAATTCGAGTTCTGTTGATAAAATTTATACAAACACAAATTAAAAAATCCAATTCAAGCATATTTCCAAGAAAACAACAAAAATGTTGTTAGAGCTTTGTCCCATTAACATCATTTAAAAATTCTAATTAATATAGATATAGAACATCTTGAGTTAGATAGAAGGTTTTCTTGTGGCAAGACATACTTTTTGTTTCTCTTGGTTTTAGTTCAAACACTTTCAGACAGGTGACACTGTATATATCTTCAATCGTTTTTTTTTTTTTTTTTTTTTTTTTTTTTTTGCTTCGTTTCAATTTATCATTGTGTTATTTTCATTCATCAAAGTACAATTTCAATTGTGATTTTCAATTACTTTCGTGATTTACAGATTTTTTTTTGTCTGTAGTACCATCCGTCAAACTTGTTTGAAATAAAAGCAAGAGCTCTAGGAGAAAAAAGTGTATATATAAAGACATTTCACATATTGTTTTATTTTTATTTTTTAATTAACATTTTTTCACTTATAAATTTTTCTAAACCATCCTCAAACTAATTTACGGCAGCTGATAGAGTCTGTGTGCAATAAACTTACAAACAATAATCTATATAAATCTTTCAAATTAGTCAATTAGCAGTTCAAATATTATACAACGATAAGTTCAAATTAATGCTGCGGTTTTATGCCATTCGCAATTCCACAAAGCTAGCAAATAAAGATTTTAAGACTTTAATGATGGTTGGTAAATTTTATTTCTTAAAAAACTTCGTTTTATAAAATTTATGACATCTATATACTAAACTGCACAAATAGGATTTAGTTGCAATGCTAAAAACTAATATGAAAAACTTTTAATTCAACTGAAATTTGAATCAAAATGGAGTCCTTGAATACATTTTCTCTTACGATATCTTTCATGAAACTATTGATAATTTGAAAGAAAACATAAGTGGAATGTTAATTGAATAGTTTTTAAATCTAAGTTTTAATTAAAGTATAAAACTAATTTATTTTTTTTTCCTTAGGAATACGCGATAAATAAAAATCGAAACCTTTCCGTTTTCAGATATATTTTAATTTAATTAATTGCTAATATGAATTGAGTTTTTCAAATGATAAAAATTAAAGCATATTAAAGAAGTGATAATTTCGTAAGAAAATCTTGTGCATACTTTATGTTGGTTACAGTTATTAAAACTGAAATTCAGCATCAATTCTGAAACTTTAATAAAAATAAATAAAGGAGTAAAAATAGTAGTATTTGAACGTTAAAGCAAGATGAAAATGTATTAATGCCTTAACAAATATATTTTAAATATGATAGCTTGGGCAAAAATTTAAAGCAAACATTTTTCATTCTTTAATCTCCTTTTTCGCTAGTTTTCTACAAGATTACAAATATTTTCTCGGGAGAATTATGAAAAGTAAGCTGAACTACGTATCAAAAATATGCAAATAGAAGAAGAAAAACGCGTGTTTTATTAAGTTAACTTCTTGAAGCTATTTTCAGTAACAAAGAATTTTTGCCACCCTGTTTTGATCGAATTTAGTTTTTACTATCTCACAAATCAATTTAGTTTTCTATGGATATAAAATCTTTCAATTATTGAATCATTGATTAAATAAAAATGTTACAAAAGTAGTTATATTTAATGTAAATGGTGTTTATTTGCATTTTTATGGGACAAATTTAATTAATATAATTAATGTATACCAATGTATTAAATGACCAATTCCTTTTTCTTAAAATTAAAAATTTAAAAAAAATAAGCATGGAGCAAATAAAATCTCAGATACTTTTAAATCTTTTAAGTACGGAAATTATGACCTTTCTAGAACCAACAAAGAACTTTCATTTATGTTTCTTTAACATAGAAAAATTGGTTTAAACTGCCAAGCTAAGAAAATCCACAGAAAAAAATATTTTTTGATGATATTTTATGAATTTTAAAGATTTTTTTAAATACAGGTTTACAGTTTTTAGTAAGACAGCAAACATTTTCATTTTCGGAATTTTCAGTTATGAAGTATTTGCCTTAAGCTGCACCATAATAATCTATAGCTATTTTTTTTTTTTTTTCATTATACGTTTGATGCTCGATTTAAAAAAAAAATAACCCTTACGTCTGTAACAGCTTCCACACTAATTGCAATGTACAATGTTAATTATCAATGTGTAATAATCCATTATTTACTAACTTTATGTCCAGGACTCTCGGAAATAAAATTCTCCCTTTTGACAATTCTGCAATTTTTGAGCCGTATTTTGCTAACTTTGAGATACTTTTCGTTTCGAAATGGCGTGAAAGTTTGAGAGAAAACGCAAAATCTCAAAAATATTAAGAAAATGTTTCCCCTAATTCGGAACCTCACCCCAGAGCTAGAATGAACTAAAATGAAGACTAGACGAGATAAATGACCGGGTTTATGTTTATGGAGTTAGCTTATTCCTGGAAGATCTCGGGTATGAATCCTGTCTCAGGAGTGGAGTAACTTTCTGTCAGTCGCAGTCCCTCGCGTTTTTTTTTTTTTTTTTTTTTTTTTTTTTTTTTTTTTTTTTTTTAAATGAAATAGAATGACTGAAAATTTCCTTACTTTTGACAAAATTCATTTTCTCGAAGAAGTGGCGATAGTTATTTTATCACTTAGACAAAATGTTCACTCTAGCATATGCCAAAAGTAGTTTCGTCAATCACGAAGAAAGTTTCGAGAGGTTTGAGTGTCCATTTTTTGCACGGAGCTAGGATAATAATCTATCGGGTCGTCTTCAATTAAGAAAAAAAAAATTCAAATTGTATTATATTAAATGATCGGTTATAATAACAGAAATAGTTGTTTAAATAATTTTTATGAAGAAAAATGAAATCCTTTGTTTTATTTCAGTGTGAAATAAAGGATAATATTAAACAGTTAAAATGGATACGAAAAGTTTCTAATTAATTTATCTATTTAAGAACTCAGGTAATTTTATTTTAAAAATGTTTAATATTTTTGTTAAAAATGTTTTCTAATTCGTAAAGATGTATCAATTCATGAGTTTTTACGGCATAATACTTTCAGAAAAATAACACAATATCTTTTTAAAACATGCTAAGTGCTTGTTTTTTTTTTATTTCTTCCAGCTTAAATCAAAGAAAAAAGGTATTTCAACTTATCTTACACGTGGAATTTTTTTATTGTTTTTTTTCATAGCTGAGAGGTACTGTGTTTTCAGATTTCTGAGAAAGAAAAGGGACTGTAAAGCTGAAAAGATTTATAAAGAAAAGTTAAAAACATAACCCCAGGCAACCTCGGATTAGGACCTTTAAAAGAGTTTTAATTACTTGTTTTGAAAGTTCGTTTTTATTATATTTTTCATTAGTAACGGCTATTTGTTCATATTAGTTTTTTAGTAATTTATTTTTAATGATTAAGATTAAATGCTTACCATTATTATGCTTATAGATATTTTATTTTTGTACATTTTCTTTCAAAAAGGAAGTGTTAAAAACTTTCTAAAAATGATAATGAAAAGCTTACTGGTGTGAATAGCTAAAATTTAACTTCCTGCTTTTATTCCGGTCACATACATTTTTCAGCACGTTTTAAACTTTGGTAATTTGTTACTTTTTATCTTTTTTTCTTCTTCTTTTTGTTTAAAATAGCCTAAATAACGCTTTTTCTAAAATCACACTGATAACTTGAAACGGAAATAAAACTGCTAAAAAATAGTAATTAATAAAAATATTAAGAGGTTTTTCATTCCTAAATTTAAAATAAAATAATTAATTTTGTTTTCAACTCGAAAAAGTTGAATTTTTTTTTTTTAAAGTCAACAAAGAACATTACAAATGCAGTTAAATTCCTTAAAATGGCAATGGTATTAAGTTACAATGGTATTAAAAATACATCTTATATCTATTTGAAAAATGGCAGCATATATTGAGTGTCGAGAATTCAGCATTTCAAAAGATTCCTTATAATTATAAATTCTAAAGCATATATTGCGTTAGTGAAATGCTAGTAAATCAGTTGTTAAGGTATTTTTTTTACAAAGTATATTAGTAATTTGCCCTATAGTTAGTATACAATGAGCAAGAAACATAGCACTCTGAATTACTTATGACCTAAAGAAAAGAAAAAAGTATCTTATATATGTATTTTCTAAAGAAAATGTATTCTCGAAATATGTATTTTCTAAAAAAAAGAAAATACATATTTCGAAGAAATAATTTTGTCCAATAAATATTTTAATTATATATCTAATAATAATCTAATATATATCTAATTAATTTAATTATATAGCTAATAACATTTATGAAATATTTTAATAAATATTTTAACTCTTTCTAATAAGTGTTTAATAAATATTTTAAACGCACATCGTTATTTTAGGTCATACGTTTTAGGCTCAAAATGCTTCGAAAAAATGCAACAAATTAAATTAAATCATTTCATGGGCAATCTCCCCGTGTTCGACATATGACGTATGCAGATGCATAATATTATTTCAGTCAAGAATACGATCATTAGAAAATAAATTGAAATTTTGGTTCTCCTTGACGAGCCTTAACCCATTTTCCACTGGCGTTGTGTTTGCGCAACATTAAAAAAAAACTACTTTTCCGGAAATAAAAAAATTAAACAGCAAATGCATAGTTCCAGATCGAAATACAACTACTTAAAATATAAACTTATTATAAGAACATGAATTACTTTGGTTCACAAATATAAATTTAGAAAAAATGAAATAGTTTTGTTATCATTAGTTTTAGAAAAATGTAAACGAAAAAGAAGAAGATGTTGTTGTTAGTAAACTGAGAAAAATATTATGTCAAAAGTACAAGAATATGGTAAATTTTGCCGTGTTTCTGGCCCTATGGGAACATTAAAATCTCGATAAATGTCACCGAATCACTTTGGTAATGATTTTCATAAAATTAACAATAAAATATGGTTATACACGAAATATTTGGTAATTTTAATATGATTCTAGATTATGCTATTAAAACCATTTATTCGGTTATATTTACTTTTCAGTTTTGTATTTTTTACAAAATGTGTGGTAATAAAAACAATACTTTTTAAAATTAGAATTTCCAACAAACCATTACCTTATAAATGGAAATTTTTTTAAAATAATGATTTATATATCATATATTTCGTTATAATTAACCAACATTTCAAGGTTCTTTTTTTTTAACCAGATATGCCATTACTATACAGAGCAGTAGTTGTACCAGCATTTTTTCTTCCGTGTAGGCCAGTGTTTCCAAAAGTGTGGTACGCGTACCCCCAGGGGTACGGGAACAGTGAAGCGGGGGTACGCGTTCTTATGCGAAATATCTTGCAACAAATAAAAATTTCAAAAAATTTTATTTAAAAACAAAGCTAGCTATGAAAATTTACAATTGCGTATTTTTCTATTGACTATTTTTTGCAGAGTTAACAGTTAATAATTAGTGGTGTCAACAACCAGTTGTGATTTTTAACTTTTGTGCTTTTTTTATAGTAAAAAATACATTGTTTTTTTTTTTTATTAGGGGTACACAGCGTTACGAAAAATTTAGAAAGGATACACAAAATTCATAAATTTGGGAAACACTGGTGTAGGCTAACAAACTTCAAATCTAACTTTTGTTATCACTTTATATTAATATCAATAAAAACTTAATATACATTGTTTTTTTAAATATGCAAGTTACCTTTAATAGCCCTAAATTGAGCTTTTAAACAAAACGCCATAGATATACTTTTTTCAAATAGCTTATTTAATATGTCTGTGAAAAATTGATCGCTCTATACTGTATTTTTTGTCATAGTAAATTATATTAGGTCTTTGGTACACCAATTGCGCGATCTTCTCATACATGCAGTACACGTCTTTTGGTCTGTCTCACCAGTATGGGACAGGAAAAATTCTTTATTTTTTATCATTTTTATTTTCTTGTCTTTCTCTCAAGACTGCAGAATTCTCTCTTGAGGTTTGTGCGGAGTACGTGAGGGAAATAGGAATTCTACGCTCAGAATCCATTCAGTTAGTGTCTGATTTTTCCCCTTTATATTTTTATATAAGATGTTCTTATGGGATATAAGTGACTTGTGGAAATTAGCACTTGATACGAGATGTATCTTTTATACGAGAAGTAAAAAATTTTTTCGAGAAAGTGTCAATCGGAGCTTTATGATGCTTCGTAAAGAACAAAATATTTCTTAGAAATGGTTAATATTTTTATACATTGTAAAATATAAATGTAAGAACTATGGTTTATTATAAGCCCAAAAGAATTGCTCTCGTGTTTACAATAAGTCTAACATTGAAAAAAAAATGCAATTAAAATGATATTTAAAAAAAAATTAATATTTTTTTAAAATTTAATAATTTTAATTACTGTGAGCAATTATAATGTATAAATCATTATCCACTGCGCATTTACAGTAGTTTTTTTTTTAATTCTTAACTTAACTTGTTTAAACATGGGTTTCAGTCTATTCAGTGGCCACGAAATAGTAGTAAAATTCTTAGGTCATAATCCCTATAGTTAGTGTCCGATGTTTTCCCTTTATTTCTTATGGTATATAAATGACTTGTGGAAATTCTCATTTCCAGATATACTCGTATCTTGAAAAAGCAAAGTGAAAAATTTATTCTAGACTGTGTCAATCGGGCTTATATGATGCTTCGTAAATATCAAAATATTTCTAGCAAATGGTTAATCTTTTTATACACAGTATAATATAAGAACTGTGGTACATTATAAGAACGAAAGAGTTGCACGTTGCTGTCATTTTTGCAATTTGTCTAACAATGAAAAAATGGAATGCAGATAACATGACATTTAAAAAAATAAAATAAGAACTAAATTTTTTTAAAATCAACCTTCCGTTTTGTTAAAGTGATTGGCTGACTTTGCTTTATGTAGGGGAATTCATTCAAATTATAATTATAATAAGCTGAGAATTTTTAATTACTATAAACAATTACAATGAATAACTCATTATCTATTCAGCATTTCCACACGGGAAAAAATTCTGGCAATGACATTTTTGGTAAAAAATGACCATAATTCTTGAAATAAAAACCCGACTATGCGGTATTATACGGTATTTAAACCTTTCAATTGGTCATTTTTCCGTTCATAGGAAAACGATTTACCATAAATTCTAGTTTTCAAAATTATTGATCTTATTACCTCCATTTTAGTAGAAAATACAAAACTGAAATGTTAATTTAACCGAATAAATGGTTTTGATGTCATGAATTTAGATACCAAGCGAAAATTACCAAATTTTACTTTAAGACCGAACTGTAAAATTCACGAACCAATTACCAAATTTTATCACGTATTATGTAATGGTAATTTGTTGTTAATTTTAATAAAATCTCTACAAAAGTTCAATGGTAAAAAATTACCGAGTTTCAAATGTTTTCATAAAGCCAGAAACATGGTAAACTGCATCATAATCTAACAGTTTTACCTTTTTTTTTTTTCTCTGCGCAGTAGCTTTTTATTCAAATTCGTAATTTAACTTGTTGCCATACTGTATTCAATTTTTCCAGTAGCCACGAAAAACAATACTGCTGAATCAATTTGATAATCAAAGTTAATAATGCATTATCAATTTTTACAGCATAATATTTTGCGTTCTAAGACGAAAATATTATCCAAATGGGGATATGATTAGTACTAATATCGGTAAAATATTTCGAAAACGAAACAAATAAAAAATACTTGTCATCTTAAACAAATATCCTGGATAACTTTTTAACTTTTAAAATTTATTGATGTTTCTTTTGTAACTGAGTTTTTTTATTTTCAAAAATCAAAGGCGTTAGTTAATAAAACTATTTCTCTTCATTTTTTGTCATTGATAAATGAATATTGAAACAAATTATTTTGAATCTAAATCCACAATGAAGATTAAATACTCAGTAAAAACTGTTTTTAAATATCTCCCCAATTATGATGTTAAACAACTAGAAACATTGTTTGGAGGAACACGCTTTTTCCAGGTTAACACTATATTCAGCATTCATATACGATTTTAAAAGTGTAATTTAAATCAAAACACCTATAATAAAATAAACTTACACTAAATTTTTTTCATTTATCCACCAGAAGAATCGCGAGTTTGTTGTTTATTGCTAGTTTATTAATAATTTGTTTGAATGCTTTGTTGTTCGTCGTTATAATTGGTGTGCATGTTTCTAGATATGTAATAAGTATAATTATATATATATATATATATATATATACACTGCTCAAAAGTGAAATTGCAACACCAAGAAATAATGCACGTAGCGTCATGCAAATTTCAGGAGCGATAGTAGTGAGATGGATATGAAATGATTAAAAAAACAGACTAATAAAATCATTATAAAGCAATTTATTCATAGAAAATATGTTATCTCACTACTATCGCTCCTGAAATTTGCATGACGCTACGTGCATTATTTCTTGGTGTTGCAATTTCACTTTTGAGGAGTGCATATATATATATATATATATATATATTTATATATATATATATATATATATATATATATATATATATATATATATATATATGTATATATATATATATATATATATATATATATATATATATATATATATATATATATATATATATATATATATATATATATATATATATATATATATTAATCTCTGTGAACCGTATTAAATAATTTTTCCATGTATAATTTTTATCAGCTTCCATTTTGTTCACCCTTGTTTTAGTTAATCTTTATGTGATCTCTGTGCTACACGCAAGTTTAATTGCAAAATAAATTTGATTTTTATGAATTACTGTATATATCATTCTAAATTAATTATTTTTAATTTATATCGTATTGTAAAAATATATTTACTGACTCTTGTGTACCTTATGAGTATCTTTTATTACTAAAAATATAAATTTCATTGGTACTGAACGCAAAAAAAAATGGTGCCGGCTACTTTACGCTTAGCAGTGTAATAAAAAATTACTTTCTAGTGGAACACTTAGTGAAATACCCCTTAGATGTAAAGCAGTTACCACCATTTTTGGTGTTAAGATAAATGACAATTACAATGAATTACATGAAAAATATAGTGTAGTTGAATTTCTGTAAGAACAATGAAATTTTCTCAAAATCTTTCTAACTTATCTTAAAATTCTTAAGGCATTAAAAAAAGAAAAAAAATATGGTTTTTAGTTCAGGAAATCTTGCTGATAGTGATAGCAGCGCAGAACCAAAGTGTTCTAATAGCCCCAGACACAAAATATACAAGCTGTACTATTGAAAAATGCAATAGTAAAATGCATAATCTAAAATTGCGTCTTTCCAACTTTATTGTGATATTCTTTTTTTATCAATTTTAAAAACCATAAAATTTCAATTTTTTAAACAAAAGAACCCTAGCTTACAAATACTTTGCTTTAATGTCCTTCTCATTTCGCTTTCAATTTTGGAATACAAATCGTTAACAGGTTGCAATCAGATTTATCACTACTTATTTATGCAGAAATATCAAAGCTGTGATAACCGCACACCACGAGCTGGATATGAATTGAACTACCTTTAATCATAGTCCACATAAACCCAAAGCTTTATATCTGTAATCACAGCTTCAATGATTAAATTATATCTGATGTTTTTTTTTTCTTGCTGATAGTAATTATCAGCGCAGAACGACAGTTTTCGAATAGCCCCAGATGCAAAATCTACTAGCTGTACTATTGAAAAATTAATAGTTAGTGCATTATCTTTAAATGCGTCTTGTAAACTTTATTGTCATAATATTTTTTATCAATTTTCTGATCAATAAAAATTCAATTTTTTCAACAGAAAAACCCTAGCTCATAAATGTTTTCCTCTAATAGACTTCTCATTTCGCTTTCACTTTCAGTCTAAAAATTTGTAAAAGTTTTGTAATTGGACCTCTTACTACTTATTTATGCAGCAATATTAAAGCTGTGATAACCGCATACCACGAACTGGATGTGAACTGAACTATCTTTAATCATAGTCCATATAAACCCAGAGCTTTATATCTTTAATCACAGCTTTATAGATTAAATTATGTCTGATTTAAACTAAATGCGTAAGGCTTTCCTCGCACAAATGTACCAAATAGCGTTATCTCATTAGCACTACACCAACTTTCTCCTTAATTGACGAGATATTTTTGCAGTTCGGCTTCAGAATTAGATCAATATATTTTCATTAAAAGCGCTTCAAAACTGCAATCCCACTGTCTTTTGAATTAGTAATTCTTTGATGTGATCTCGATTAGAATCAACGCATAAGGTTAGAAAATAAAATACTATACAAAATAATTTTATCCCTAATTAGATTAAATACAACAAGATTTGCCTCGAAAATGAAATATCCATGATAATTGTGTTGTTTCCAGTTCTCTTTGTTAACTTAATGGACGACACCTTTACGTTAATTATCAAAATAAGGTGCACATAAATTCACCATGTGTCACATTTTTAAATTAAGAGAAATTTAATTCCTTTTCCTTAGTTCCGATCATTATGTACATCATCTGCTTAACATTAAACTTCACAGGCAATAAAAGTACTATAGTATCTAGCTTTTCACAGTTTTCAGCAAGCATTTATTACAAATTCAGCTTTTGACTGCATTTGGATATAATAATTTATTATTTTTTATATATTGATATATTTTGACTGCGTTTATATATAAACGACAATTGACCCTTTTAAATAATGTATATCAAAACTGTTTGTATTAAAATACAATTAAAATTTTAAAAAAAATTCATTTTATTTTTAATGATCACGGATTTATCGTAATTAAAGCGATATTACCGTACAAATTGCGGTGAAAAATTTTACAGTAAAAATTTATTTTATGGATGCTGAACTCTGGGGGCTAATACTTTTTATTGTAATTCAACTTGGCACTTTTTAAGTCAGTTTTGTCTAAGCTGGTGAACTGATAGACAGCTTAGCTCGGATATCTAGAGATTAAAGTTCTACTTTTTAACCTTTTGATGCAGAATTTTTAATACACACATTTTTCATACTTTTTTTCATTATTTTGAATTAATTGAAATCAAAATAAGTGAAAAGTATTAGATTTAGCATTTTAATAACTTTTTGTTATAAAATACAGCAAGACACTTTGGTGTCTGTTTCTGCGTTAAAGATTCATTCGGTGTCTTTTTATGCACCTCAAATTCCAAACTGTTATTCATCATTAAAATTTGTTTCGATTACAAATTCAATTATTGATACATTTTGGAACAAGAATGAAAATATTTCCATTTCGGATTTTTTTTTAATATTTTAGTTCTTATACGATTCCGATTATCAAGCAGATTATTTAGAAACTATTAAACTGTTTTTGCAATTCAAAAATCTCCAAAATATACTTTTGCTTGTAATGAGATAGTTGGAAAAAATATGTAAAAGGGACACCGATGCCCAATTTGCGTCAAAAGGTTTAATCGGTACTTCCGGGTTCAAATTGATTTAATGGCAGAGATTTACCCACACATTTAATGCTACATACTCTGTCTTTTCCTATCGTGAATGTTTACGGTCGAAGAATTTGGATACCGATTGAACTTGTTGCAAGCAATCAGTCAACTTTGTAGACAAGAGATTTCAATAAATACTGTCGATTTTTTTTTTTAACATTTAATTAAAATGAAAAAAAAATCTAATATGTTAAAATGAAATAATAGAACTTCATAAATCACGATATTGATTACGAGTAATTGGTCTTTAGGCTGTTGCATGTTAGAGAAATACATTCATAGCTTTTTTGAAAAAATATTTCTTTAATTGCTTAACAATAATTAAATGAAATACCTAAGCTTATTAAAATTTCATTTACTCATTTGAGAACTTACTTTTTACATGGTAATCATTTCATTTATCACATTTTATAACTAATATCTAATATAAAATATTTAATATTTACTCTTCCCAAAACACTTATATCTTCCATATTCTGATTTTTAATAGATATGGACGGCATTAAAGTTTTAAAACTATCATCAAAAGATTTGTTTATCCAAATGATACATAGATGATCTGTTTCTTTTTAAATTAGTATTTAAATCTGAATATGCGAGAATAAATTAAAAAGGGAAACGTATTTCGGGAAATCTTTGATTTCCTTATTTTCCACTCAAACGAAAATCATTAAAAATGCTTGAAATTGTTAAATTGTACTTTCTCTAAAAGGAAAAGGCTTAGTCATCTTATTAAATTCTGCTTTTTTTTTTCTCTTCTTGGAAAAGAAATCCTTCCCTTCGTTAAACTTTGTAAATTAATTAACGGGACTTTGTTACTTATCCTGTTTTCTTTTTTAGGAATTTTATAAAAGATGTTTTAGAACTGCTATTGAATAAACGTGTTTTTTTGTGTTTAGCGTTTTAGGTATCTAAAATAAATAAAATTATTCTACAAAACTATTGTTTCAATTTTCTTGTACGTAATTAGTAGAAACATAAGAAAGTTTGTCGAGATAAGAAATGTTTAATTTATTTAAAATTTTTTTGAACTGTTGCTTTAAACAAATGGTGTTTTTGCAACAATAAATAAAGTTGAAAGCAAAATATATCAATTACAATTAATCCTTTGATTAGAATAACTTCAAATGTTAAATATCACTACTCATTGTTACAGTTTATAATATCCTTGTAAGAAACTTAAATTAATTTCACAACTGATATAGACCAAGTTTAGGAAATTTGATAAAATAATAAAAAGATATTTGTAACAAGTCATTCTCCAATATGGATTATTTCATGTGTGTAAATATAAAAACTGATTGTCTCAGATTATAATGTTCTTGTAAGTTATTTGAATTGATTTCGCAACTGACATTGAGAAAGTTGAAAAACTTTATTAAAAAAAATTCATAGCAAGTACAAGTCTCTTATCTCTCCGTATAAACTATTTACGTAAATCACATTATCTAAGGCACATTTTGCAAAAATAAACGAAGGTTTTCAACAACAAATATTTGCAATTGAAAAAAAAAAATTACTGGAAGATCTATTATTTATTTGTTTATTTATTTAGTTAGTGAATAGCATTTTGTTGTAAATTTAAGAAACATTTTTTGCGAATCATACTTTGTTAAAGGTTTTGTGGACTCCATTTACTTTCAGTAAAAAGTTTAAAAAAAATTAAAAATATATTTATAGCTGAAAAATGATGTAATTAAGATAAATATAAACAATGTAATATATTAAATATAAACGATATAAACAAAGAAAACACATTTCTTTCTATTATCCAATATTCAAAAATTGAAAAGCTTAATTTTGTGATATGCTTAACATCGATTTTTCTAATAAAAAATAGCCCTGATATGTGGTAAATGTATAAATCGTCAGCTTCATACTTTAAAACTATTTAAAGCACTACAATTTCTACATATATTCATTTATTCTAAATAAGCTATAACTTCTGCCATATTTCATCCTTTTCAAAATAAGACACCAAATGTAAAATATAAATGAGTAAATAAATCCTTCAATAATACAGTTGAAACATAAACATTATTAATCAATTCAAAAAATTTATTAATTCAAAACATTCAAAAGAAATAATAAATTCAAAATCATAGATGGTGCGAAATTATAAAGAAAAAAGTTTAAAATATGCATTATGTTGGAAGTAAAGAAAAAACATATCTGTTATAGTTGGAAATTTTTATCACGAGATACTTTTAGATAAGGATTAAAATGTACATTTTCAAATGTATATCATCCCCATTTTTCTGAAGTTGCATTGAAAAATTTTGACACGTTTTTGAAGATACTATTTAAAATAAACAATTGCAGCAATTTTATTACAGCTATGTCATTTACGATTATTTTAAAAGTTCATTAAATTATTTAAATTCCCAATTAAAATGAGATATTTTTAAATTATGTTTGAATGTCCAGATAGTGAAAACACAAAAATGAGATGAACAGATTAATGAGATTATATCATCCACATTTTTCTGCCAGATGTTTTCCTATAAGAAACACTTTCCACGGGTGCTTATGCTTGCATATTTAAAAGAAATACGTTTTAAACAAGTGTTGTTCTTCCTCATTTGAGGTCCTAATTTATGTATAAAAAAACTAGAGTTTTTCTTAGATTTTAAACATTTTTGAATCAGCTTATTTTAGAATTGTTACTTATATTTCTGGAATAGTTTTTAAAGAAAATATTTACCTATATCTATAATTCCCTTCATGAAACGCACTCATTAACTTTCAATATTAATCCACATTTTCTCAAATCTCGTAAAGACTTTTGTTGAATAAGAGATTAACAGTTAATCCTCCTTCTCTATGATAATCATGCATGGAATTCATACTTTAAATATTCAAGTATTTATTTTAAAATATCTTCCAAAAGCTGTTAAATTTATTTTTTTAAATTCACTTTCACCACCAAGCTTATTGTGAAAAATCATGTTTAATCAAAACATGGGTAATTTATTCTTTAATTTCTGAATATTCATTTGATTCCATTTTTTATATTTTAAACAATATTTTATATTTTCTTCAGAATATGTACAACGGTTTGCAAAAAGTTTCTGACTTTTCTGAAACGCTTTATAACGATTTTGGTAAAATGAACAATAGCTCTTATAGTTTGGAATTAAATTTGCTAAATATGCTAAAATTTGGTAATTTTTTCATGATACCTTAGAGTATAGCGTAAAAAATATTAATTTCACTTAATTTACATTTTAGTTTTCCAGTTTTTACAAAATGTTTAGTAATAAGAACAACAATTTTGAAAATGAGAATTTTCAGTAAACACTTACAACGGAAAAATTTTGAAAGTTCTAATTCCGTATATTGTGGTATTTATTAAACAGGGTTATTGGTTTTGATCTACCAAAAATGTCATTACTCTAGATTACGGTAATTTTACCAGATTTTTTTTTGTCTCCGTGGATATTTTTACATTTTCGAAATATCATCACAAATAATTTTTTTTTTAGCGAATACTAATAAATACTCCTACTAATAAATGTCTTTAATTTGAAAATTAAAATAGTTATAATATAAATAAAGTTTAGTTAAAATGAATTTAAAAGTTCTTCTGAAACAAAAAAATAATAATTAAAAAATAATAATTTCGTGATCCAGGAGAAATGTATTTTCAAAAGTGGTTCAGAGAGTTTTAGAAAATATTTAAACAAATAGTAGCTTCCAAAAATACAAATTTTCATAAATCAATATGCCATATAAAAGCAAAGCTAGAAATATAGATAAATAGAATGTTTAATTTGGCGACTGAAAAACTAAAAACTGCAATGGAAATCATCCAAATAATTTTACTATCTAATTTTATAAAATTATTTGAATTTTTATGGATTTCACTTTTTATATTACAAATAATTTTAGGCATACCCAGCCATGCATTAAATACTTTATATTATCAGTTACTTTTATTTCTTGTAACCGCTTGTTCAAGAGGATCAATCATACCCTAGAGATTAACTTTGGAGTAATTTTATTCATAACATTATACTAGGAAAAATAGCTAATAAAACTGATCGAATCATATAATGTATACACCTCAAATAAATTATTACATTCATAAATAACTAGAAATACGTCAAGTATCTTCAAGATAAATTTACGGATTCGTGAAGAGTTCTTAATGGTTAAAAAATCTCTTTGAAAAGTATCTGTAATGTAATTTTCGCTAAAGCGTTGAAGTTTATCTAAAACTACCAAGCACTTCAAATCTTAATTTACTCTATGTCATGAGCTTAAAAAAATTTTGTTGATCCAAATTCCTATATAATGAGCGAAAGATTTTGTGTTAAACAGCATAATATGTTTATCTTTTTTTGCAATTCTGATGCCTATAAAATCAGATGGTATTTAGTAATATTTATTAGTAATAAGTAAGAGTAATATTTATCGCACAAAGTAAAGAAATTTTTAAAATTTGATTTTGATAGAAATGGAAATGACTATTTATCATATTTAGATATTTTCAGAAGCAGCGTCAATTAATATTACTCATATTGCTCATATTAATAACTACGTCTAACAGCAACGGAATGAAGCGTACACACGCACACACACAAATATATATATATATATATATATATATATATATATATATATATATACCGAAGAGCCATTACATTATGACGACCCTCCATCTGTAACAATGGGCTCGACCATGTTTTCATGGTTTGTCGCTCAGGAACAATGTTTTCATGTGGCAAATTAGGACCCATAATCCTCATAGAACAATCCCTGACGTCTGAACATACTACTTGCTACTGAACATAAGCTACTTGAACATAGTTCACCCATTCATGGCAACAGTTTTTCCTGCGGGGGATGGTGTTTACCAACAGGATAATGCACCATGTCATAAGGGTCAAATCGTCATGGATTGGTTCGTGGAACATTCCAGTGACTTTCAAGTCTTGTCTTGGCCCCCAAATTCACCTGACCTTAATCCAATAGAGAATTTGTAGTCCTACTTGGAAAACCAAGTTTGTGCTGCCACGCTACCCCTTCGCATTGTGAGGTATTGCAGGACCAGTTGGTGAGCGCCTATCACGTTGGTCAGACTACCTATCAGCACCTTGTGGAATCAATGCCATGGCGGGTGCTAGCAGTTTGGAGGGCTAAAGGTGGTCCTACATATTATTAGCAGGGTGGTCATAATGTAATGACTCATGACTCTTTGGTATATATATATATATATATACATATACGACGTCCGGTGGCTGAGTGGTAGCGCTTCCCGCTCCCGTGCCACAAGTCCTGGGTTTGAGCCTCGGGTCGGGCAAGGTTGACCCAGCCTTTCATCTCTTCAGTGGGTCGTTAAATAGGTACCAAGCATGCTTGGGGACTAAACACTTGGGGTTTCGCGTTCGGCTGACCACCTGACCGGAGCATGTGCTCCTGCAACCCAGAGCCCAAGGTCAAGAAAACTGAGATGAGCACAGTAGGCCTTGGCCCTCTATGGGCTGTCGTGCCGCTGAGTTTAGTTTATATATATATATATATATATAAATAGCTAACTGCTCACAAACTTCTGAAAATGTGCCCTAATTCTTACTTAAATAAAAGAAAAATAATTTAAAAAAACATTTCGGAGAAAATCATAAAAATCTTGTTTCAAACTTACAAAATTAAAAAAAAAGAAAATGTTAAATGTAAATAGAGTTATTAACTTTACCTAAATGATTTGCAAAAACTTAAAGTAAGGATTTACATCTCTAAGAATAAATATTGAAACCTATATCCTTCAAAAATGAAAAGCAAGCTCATATATTTTTTCTTTCTTTTTTTTACTAGTGTTATCCTTTTGTTATCCGTAAAACCCCAAAAAGAAAGATAAAATAAAAAAAAAATAGTTTTTATCCTCTTAAAAAGAGACAAAACTTTTTAAAGATTAAAAAGACATGAAAAATGTTTTCAGTAAAATTTTCTGAATAATCTTTACTTTACGAATCTAATTTCACTATTGTTCTTATTGATTTATAAAATTAAATTTATAGATGGAATTCATAGTATTTTAATAAGCAGTTTTCAAAATAAAAGATGGATCATGAGTAATATGGACAAGTTTAAGCAAGTCTGATACATTTAATAATGAACGAAGCATTAAGGTAAGGAAAAAGACTATTTAGATTTAAAAATTTGCTAAAATAAATTAAACGTAATGTGTAAACAACGTATAATTAAAAATGTAATATCCAAAAATTAATTTTTAAAGTAGTGTTTGCAATTTTTCCTTCTAAATTTAGGGAAAAATAGCAGGCAGCTGTCTGTCTATCCAATTGAACGTAAATTTTACCGTAAAAAACATTTTTTTACTTTAACGGTTCAAAAGCACAGTTGTTTATAACTAATATTCTTAAAAGCCATACATCATCCGGATTTTTAAACCCTTTACAACTAACATGGTAAAAAGGAAATTTAATTGGACATTTACGGTAGGCTTTTTTTTAGATAATGTTCATTAAAGTAAGGTTGCTGTTGAGTCGTGTTTCATCAAATGAACTGTGAAATGTGGATTAAAAAGTTTATCTAGTTTTTCAACTTAGTGCAAGAGATGAGAAACACTAAACATTTTGTGTTTAGAAACTTTATGATGCTGTCATCTATGTGTGAATGAGAGTACCATATTCTAACAGTCCAGAGTCGCAATTTCGTGAGTTTAAGACACTGGAAAATTTTCTTTCCGAAGACAGCTAATACAAAGGCTCTAAACTTTCCTGACACTATACGCAATAATAATTTAAAAGCTTATTAAAATGGTTAAAATGAGATCAGAGGTTCATTTCATAGATTATTTAATTACAAAAGAATTATAAAAAATGCAACTTTTATTAAAATTCAAATATACAAATTTAGCCTTGTTTATAAATAGCGGGCTTAAACTATAGTAGTAGCTAGCTTAAACTATAGTCAAAACTGAATTATAAACTAAGAATATCTCAATTTTTAAATGAAACAGTGAACTTTATTTGCTTGAGCTACTAACGCGTAAAGGTTTGCGTGTGCAACTCTCCAACCGGAGCTTATTTATTGAGCTAAAAATACATTACTTAGTAGAAACATGGACTTTTTTCTATTTAATCGCAAAGTTTTAGAGTTTCTCTTATTTTTAATCCTAAAGACACATAGATAAAACCATACAATAGAAGTTCTAATACTGTTTACTATATTCTAAATTTATTCATGGAATTCTGAGAAAATTAAAGTAAAAATATATTAACCATTTCCAGATTCAAATATTTTATGCTAAGTAGAAATTTTTGCTGGATTTTTCTGAGTAATTGGTTGAAAATAAAATTGTTCTTTTTTTCAAATAAATTTTAATGGTTCTCTGGAAATTCTGGAAAAATGTTTTCGATCTACCGAAAATTCTAGTTTTCAAAATTGTAGTTTTTATTACAAAACATGTAGTAAAAATACACATCTGTGAAAGAGTTTAACTGAATAAATGGTTTTAACGCACTCGTCTAAGTTATCATTAGTTATTAAATTACTAAAATTATTAATTATATACTAAAATTACTAAATTTCACCGCATTTGTTACCAAACTGCAAGTTAATAAACAATATTTTAGCGTTAATTTTACCAAAAGTCAAAACCAAAGCGGTTCAGTAAAAATTACCGTGCATTTTGGTGTTACATTCCATTGAGTTAGAAACACATTTTTAAAAATAAAAATATTATGTTATGATTTGATTATACTCTTTGTAAGTGTATGATATTGCATGTCTATTCGGATGACTAATATCTGAAAATACTCTACCCGGAAAGGAAGCAGTAATGCTCATATGTCATTTAGTTCTTTGTTTAACTATCGGCTGTCATTTCGTCCATTTTTATTGGAAACATTTCAGAGAAAAAATGGCACAAAATTCAAATCTTACGTGCATTTTGGAACACTTTTAATTAATATAGCTTCCATATTGAAGCCTCTTAAAATAAAATTAAAAAAATTAAAAACAGATGCAAATTATTTTAATCACGCTAAATGAATATTCTGTGCAGAAATAATTAATTTACTGACCTGACATATTTTGTCCACTTTAATATATTTATTTGCAAAATTTAGTAAAGCATTATTATATTAAAGTCATAAATAGTTTAGAAAGAATTTTTAATAAGAAAGTAACGTTATATACATTTTCAAAGGTGATTTATAACTAATTTATTCTAAGATAAGTTTTAAAGAAACATTTGTGGCTGTTGCCTTAAATTACTTTGAGAAACTTAGACAGTGTATAGTTTGGTATATTTATTGCATATAATGATGAAACTAGCTTTCAGAATAGTCATGTAAGTAGTTAAATTGAGATAAGGATATAATTTGCATAATAAACCACTTTCTTTCCAGTTGAACTTGTATAAATTAATCAAATAAACTTAGCATTATTCAAAAATGCGGCAAATTTTTCGGTAAATATTTTGCATATAGATTTAAATTTTCGATTTTTATTTTAAGATCACGTTAAGAGATTGCATGATTTTGTATATCGTAATTTTTTATCTTTAAGAATCTTTTATCCTAATGCAATTTCAACTTATATTTTAAAATTACTAACATAATATATAAAGGTATATTTTATTAAATCGAGGATTATGAATATAGTAACATAAATGTTAAAATGCTAATTGTGCTAAGATATAGTAAACTAATAATAATATTTTAAATTATGTTATTTAAATAGCTTATATTATGTATGAGAAGCGAACTAAAAGTAAACTAACGCGCATGTTTTTCTCATTTGTATCCATTAGCATTTATGCAGTCTGAAAATATTATTTTTTTTTTTGAAATGTTGAATGTATAAATAAAAAATAATTTTTTTTTGGAAATGTTGAATTCATGTTCTCTCGAGTAATGAGTTATAAAAAAAAATATAAAATGCAGCTGGTTCAGAAAAAATTAAGAACAATAGCAAAATGTATATGACGATTTAATAATGTTGTTAAAAATGTCCTCTAAAATTTAAAAAAAAGGGGATTTATTACAACCGTCACTTGTTATCTGAGTTTATAGATTTATTTTTACTAAATCAACTGACCATTATGATAAATTAACGAAAGTAGGAGAAAATTTAGCTATTGATATCGAATACGACTAATAATAATATTCTACTAATAATAATATTCTACTAATAATAAAATTCCAATATTAGAAATTATGTCATATTAATGCAGATTAGAGCGTTTCAAAATCTTATTTACCAATACCGTGAACCAATATTAATGTAAAATATTTTACGCTTTAATAATTATTAGATTTCAACTTTTTCATTTTTGTATTTATACACTGTCCGGGATAAATTACGGTTAAAAAACAGGTTTTCTTGAATGCGGCACCCGTAAAATCCATTTTGTCCGTACAATTATATACCGTAATTTTTACGTTACATCATTTTTTTCCTTATAATTTAACGTTAAGAATAGATGTGTTGATAAAAAATACTGACGTTCCGAGTGATGGTACTCTTTAGCGTAATTTTATCCATAGTTTTTTCGCTATAATCTTAAATGATGAAAACATCTGTTTACCTGACATTTTAATTTTTTTATGTCATTAATAACTTAAATAATAAAAGAAATGAATTAATTACAAATTTTAAAAGAGAAAATTTTTTAAATTAAAAAAATTGCAATATTTGCAGAAGTATTTTCATTCTGTCAAATAATTTCAAACTAAATATAATGATGGCAAATTTCACAAAAATTAAAACTAACATAAAGGGCCTCGTACAATGTTTTCACTTAACTTTTTCACACGATATTTCCCAGATAGCGGGTACCCCCAGAAAAACATGTTAATTCGGTTATTCTTACTTTTCTTTTTTTACTTAAAATATCTAGTGCACTAAATACTTAGCCTATTTAAAGACTATTCTTTGAATCATTATTAACATTGAAATAAAAATATAGGTTGTAATGTAAAAACAAAAAAGTATAGAGAAACAAACAAATAGATTATGTTTGCCGTTTATAAGTAAATGTTTTTTAAAATAATCTTTTATGTATAGATGGTGAAATTTTTGACTTTTAATTTTGTAAATAATTGCGTCTAACCATCAGCAGCATTGGCACGACAGCCCTTTGGGAGCCTGGGCCTTCCTCAGAAGCTTTTCCCATTCTGTCCTTCTCCCAGCAATTGTTCTCCAGTTCTTTACTTTTAGGATGGCAAAATCCTCATCCACACAGTCCTTCCATCTCTTTGTGGGCCTTCCTCTTGGCCTTTTATTGGAGGGGGTAGCATTAGAGAATCTCAATGTTGCTCGTTCTGGGCTCATTCTCACTACCACCCAGCCCATCTCATTCTACTTAGTTTAATGGATTTAATGATATCATTACTATTAAAGATCCTATTTATTTCAAAACTATATCTTTTCCTCCAGTTTTTGTTATCGAGTATAGCACCAAAGATGGTTCGTAGGACCTTCCTGTCGAGGGTTGCTAATAACTTCTCTTCCCTTGTTAATTCCCATTAGTCAAAACTGACTTTATTAATTCCTTATAAAGTAAGATCTTAGTCTTTCTTTTTATTAAGTGAGATTTCAATAATGATCTTGAACCATAGAAGCAACGATTGGCTGCGATTATTCTTTTTCTGATTTCAGGATTAATGTCATTTTGATAGTTTATATCTGATCCTAGATAAGTAAAATTTTTTACAGATTCAAATTTAAAAGAATCTATTTTAAACAATTTAGGGATGGTTTCCATTGTACCATAATACATATATTTTGTTTTCTCCAGATCCTCTCTTAAGCTAATTTTTACAGTGCCAAAAAATTTTCACTCAGTGCAGTCCTAGATCTTGTGATGATGTCTACATCATCGGCGTTTGCCAAAATCTGCACTGATTTATTAAATATAGTACCTGTAGTATTTATGCCAGCATCTCTAATAACTTTTTCTAAGTATAACTTTTTTATAAATATATGCGTCTAACACTATTGTGAAATTGTCGAAAAAAAAAAAGTAATTTTCCTATTTCGTTTAGCTTTTGCATTACGTTTTTCAATTGCTTGACAGAATATAAGAATAGATGGATTATAATTAGTAAGATGATAAGAATGATAAATCTCAGCGTGACAACAATTAGAAATTTAATTTTTTTTAAAAATTGGTCATAAATGTTTAATGTGGCTGTTTGTCATAAGTTTTAAGGGGTTTAATTTCGTGTCAATTTTAGAAATCCAGTCGGTCATTTCTTACATGGATATTTAATTTACAAATATGTTAGCTTGAAAGTAATTGGTTAACACAGTTTGTTCCATTGATATTTTTCTTAATAGGCATTAATGTCTTTTGGAATGTGGCTTCCTTGTATGCCAGTAATTTATTTCAGACCACATTGCAAAATAAATTCTATTTATATAAAATTTTTATTGAAGTTAATTATTATTTAAAAATTACCAATCTAAACTGGTTATTATTTCAGCCTCTTTAAATCATAGTTCTCTTTTTCATTTTCATTTTATAAAAATGTAAACTTCGTTACTTATGATATTTTTCATAAAGATCTTTCTCTTGTGATACGTTTTATCGTTAATTAAGATATTTTCCTTCATTTATTTGCATGTTTGATTAAAATAAGCTAATTAAAAAACACGTTTCTAAAAATTTGTGTTCTGCTGTTGGAATTATTATACTGCGAATTTGAATCCAACATTTTGTATTCCATATAGCCTTATATCCCTTTATAAAAAAAAATAAAAAGGAACTTGTTCTATGCATAAATATCAGTCATTTTCTTTCACTTAATTAATTTCGAATTTTTTAAACTATAATTTTCAAATCATTTAGTATAGTATAAGCTATCAAATCATTTAATATATCATAGTCGATAATGCTTTATTTTTCGCTACTTGTAAGTAAAAATATAAACTGCTTTACACTCTAAAAAAAAAAGCATGGTCAAAGCTACCAGAATATTGTAAAATTTACAGTATTTTTGGCTCAATGGGAACATACATAAGCTCAGTAGCATTTATTGAAGCGTTTCGGTAATGATTTTGGTAACATTAACAATAAAATATGGTTTTTTGATAAGTTATAAAATTTGGTAAATGTGGTAGAATTTTTTTGTTTTATCGTGATACCATAAAGCATGGCCTAAAAACTATTTATTCGGTTAAATTTGATATGATTGATTCAGGAAATATAGCACTATCTGAGATTTTAAATACAAGCAAATATATGGATGTGAATTTCATTGTAATGTATGAAATGCTTTTTTTATTTTATATACTATTGAGTTTAAACGTTCAACAGTTACTTACGTGCAAACCGTAATTTTACCAGAATTTTTTTCTCCGTGCAATTATTTAATTAGAAACAAAATGAAACTGTTTTACAAAGATATACTACAAAAAATTCAACATGTTACAAATGAACAAAATAAGCTTTAGCTTTTAGTTTCATTACTATCAATATATTTATATCTTATTAACCGAGCGTAATTGTTGAAATCAGAATGCAGGCGTGCTGTATAGACGAACTAAATGTTTGCATACTCTTGTGAGAACCTTTTTCCATTCAAATTATTGTAGAAATTTATAAAGCCACGTGGAAAATATTAAATTGTTATGTTGCAATGGAAAAATAAAAATATTTTTATTTAATGTAAATTAACTTAAAGTATTGTAGTTAAATTTGAGTTACTAAAACTTGAGTCAGACATCCAAAATAGAAAAATCCATGTTTTGATTTAACTCAATTAAATTTTTCGAAATATTAACAATTATGCATTGTTTTGGGAAATGTTAGTTTCATGCAATTTAAACAAAGATCTGTTTTATTAAAAGTCTAAAGATTCAGTCATTCACAAAGGTTTATTTATTGCAAGATTTACCAAAATAATAATTATACTATTATAAGCATGTTATATATTTTATTTCCTTCACGTTACTGATATATGTTATTTCCTTCACGTTACTGAAAACCTTTAAAAATTTAATTAAATGGATTCCTGGTAAAATAAATATATTTAATATATTAAGTTAGAAAAATGTAAGAATTATCTACTTAAGAAATTTCATTATCAAATATCTTTTGATTTTAATCATAAAACGGCTTTAAAAATGTATACAAAGAGAAACAAAATTTTTTCCGCGTAGTTCTCATTTCTTTTCTTTTTCTTGTGATTTATTTAAGAATATTAACTCATATTAAAATTGAATATGAAACTTGTTCTTAATTTATTAAAATATATTTGATAATTGGTTCAATAAAATAAACCAGAAATTTATTGCAAATATATTTATCCTTGACGAAATGAAATATATACGAATATTACATTGTTTTTTTAAATATACTTTACTGTAGTTTACTTTTCAGCATATAACAATATTCCTTATTTCATCATTTTGCTATTGATTAATCCATTTTTGACGATATCGTAAAGTAAATTATCTTTATTTTGATTTTGTATTTTGTCACACTGTTTATTTTTATAATTTGTTTTACATGATTTTTGTATTTATTATAAAAGAAAAACTTACCTATTGTATGAGCGAACAAGACCAAGAAGAAGTTGATTAGAGTAATCTTTGTCATCCTCTACAAACTGTGTTTGAAAAGTCTACTATAAGAATTCTAAGTTCGGTAGAATAGTATAAAACTACTTCAAATTAAGATATAATATTTTAAAAAGTTTATTTTTAAGTTATTTTCGAAGCCACATCAAATTTTCTCATCTCTCATCGAATACTTTGAAAAGTTTGCTATTTTTCCACTTTCAGTTGGGCAAAGTTCAAAACGTGACTAACTTTACTTAAAATATGCACTCATTTTAACTTTTAAAACTTTTCTAAAGCGAAAATTAAAAAATTAAATTTAAACTCTGACAGTTAAATTAAATGGATTTAATAAAGAACGAAATTCATTCTAAAGTTCCAGAACTTCAGAGCGACACACGAGACCATTTACCACTGAGTCTCTCGTTTTCTCCGGAAAAGACTAAGGAAAACTACGAGAGTGAACTTTTCGAACTCCCGTTTTCGAATGAGAGAAACTACGTTAAGGTATGGGGATGTATACTTCTCTAGGCCTATTGATCTCAGCGCCCTCATCGACAATTTGCGCCCTATGCGTGGGATTTCTCTTTCAAAAAGTTATCGTAGTTTCATACTTCAGAGTGCGCAGTCTTACACGCCTGCGTACATAACATTATCTTAGACGAATATCGCGCAAAAGTTTGCTTTTTTCCATTTGTAAAACTGATAGCTTTGACGTCTCAAGAAAATTGAAATTATTTTCTTGGGATTGCTTAACTCTCATAGAAACAGTTGAATCGTTTTCTCTGATATTTTTAATATTTGAAGCTACATATTTCGAAATGACTTTATCACTGTTTTTTAAAATATGTAAGCTTATTCATAATTATTTATGTTTTATTTTAATTATGTTTAATTAAGTAGACTGGGGAACAATTCTTTTTGTTTTGTTTTCTACTGCATAAATTTTTTTAACGGATCTTGGATGTTTTCACGTCGCTGATTTCAAATCTGCAATTCGTTTCTCTCTCCAAACTACAGTTATTTTAATGATATTTTAGTCTATTTTTTACATTGTTCTAAACAGTTAATAATAGGGCATTTCCCAAGCAGCGTACGACGACATTTCTGGGCATGGGATTTTATGCAATTTTATCCTGATGATGTTTCCTAACACTTTTAGAAGTCTCTTACAACATTTACTCAACTCCCTTTCATTTTTTTCTTTTCAACGTTTTTAAACTTGTACATTTCTACAAAAACTTTTATACGATACAAAGATTGCAAATGTCATTAAAAAATCTAGAGCTTTAGAAGTGAAACTAATTATAGATTTGAAATCGCCTTCAACGAATTAGGATGCATCAAGTGTTTACATAAATGCAGAGAAAGATTTGTTTCCCCAGTTTTATTTATGATTATTTATACACTATATACATACATACTATTATACATTATTTATACACTCTATGGAGACACCACAAAGCTCTGTAATTATTAAAGCTAATGATTTTGGTAAAATCAACAATAAAATATAGTTTTATAATATGTGATAAAATTTAGTAAAAATGGTAAAATTTGATAATTTTATACCTCAGAGCATAGCATAACGGCCATGTTGTGTTTTTTGTTAAATGCAAGGTAATGAGAGCTATAATTTCAATAACCAGAATTTTCTGGTAAATTCTTAGCCTATGAACGGAAAAATTGCCAAGTAAGTGATTAAATGAAAAATATCATTAAATAATGATAGTTTTATTTACTTTTTTTTACCAAAAAATGACATTATTTAGAGTATGGTAATTTTACCAGCATTTTTTTTCCAAATATAATTTAAAAAATGTATGTTATTTATGTTTATTTATTACTAATAATATTTTATTTATCACTTGAAAAATACATTTCTTAATAAAAATAGTCTCAAATTTTCTATAACAAAGTATTTACAGTTAAAGCAGCAGAGATTAATAATTTACTTTACAGATTTGGTAAGTTTTTTACAGGTTTGGTAAGTTTTATTTGGCAATATATTTTATTTCGTTTCATTTATTCTTCAATTTTATACAATTTTAGGGACAGTGATACTATTTAGAAATTTCAAATAAAAATACTTTTTATCTACTCAGAAATATTGCTTATTTTATCTTGGTTTATCATTTATTTAAATAACCCACAAAATAAGATTTTTTTAAATAAATATTTTTTCAATTCAAAAGTATTTTTTTGATTCAGTTGGATATAATGTTTTTTGAACTGTTATTTTTTTTATTTTAATAGAAAACTTGCTTGTTAGGAATTTCTTCATTTTTTTTAATCATATATATTTATAAAAAAAAATTATTTTAATTACACACCTAAATTAAAAAAAGTTATATACACATTTGAGTTTTTCTAAGCATTATTCATGTCTAGAATTTATAAGTTTAAATTAAACTTTTTTAAGCATTTTGTAAGCTGAATCCAATGAAATTAAAACTAAATTAATAGAACTAATAGCTATTCTTATGTTAAAAAAATAGTTAGATACTAAATCCTTTTTGCAAGAATGACTAGACTATATTTCAGAAAAAAATAGCCTGACTGATTCCTAATAGTCTTTCTACTTTATGAAATGTTTGGATATTTTAAGAATGATGAATTTTTTTCAAGAAAAAAGTCATTTTTAACATCTAATAAAATTGCTATTTGATTTAAATATTTCAACATTTTCTAATATTCTTTTCAAAAATTTATTTCCATGGAAAAAATAATGTATGCTTGATAAGTTTGCCGTGTTAGTTTGCCGTAATAGAAGACTAAAGAAAAATATTGATACGTAATATTGCTTATAATTATTACATGTATGCTTCTCATTAAATTGCCAAAATAGGTTCTTCTTGTCACTGGTTATAGAGGAATTTATCCTGTGATAAAATTACGTAAAAAAACTACATGCATTCAAAAAAAAATATGACAATGAAAATGGTTTTAGTGTGATTATTCTTCACGCATCAACAATAGGTTTAATAATAAAATTATAGGAGGCTCTACTGTGATTACGGCAAAAAGAAACCTTAGAAAATACGCTGCTATGATGTTATGATGGAGTGTCCGTAAATATTAGTTCATGATAAAACTAATAACTTTTGACACGATATTTTAATAAAACTATGAAACATCAGTGCATATTTCCATCAAAACTATAAAACATTAATGAATATTTCTATCAAAAGTATAAAACATCAAATCATATTCATAAATGACACTACATAGTTTAAATTCGTCTAATTGAAAAAAGCAATCTTTTTTTATAAACTTAACATGATTTTTTTTTCTCAAAACTTTGACTTGCTTGAAAATTCGTCCAACGTGTTTGAAGTTTTCCAAACATGTTCAAAGGCGTTTTAAGTAGTTTTCTCATGATTTTTTCTGAATTTTTTAGCTCTACATTAGATTTTGTTTTAATTTTTGTTGGTTTTAGAAGAAAACTATATATTAATTTAAACAATATTTTTTTTATGACAGATTACTTACTTTTACTATATCGCAAAATTTTATTTCACCAAAAAATTGGTAGGATAACTTCTATTGGGTGAAACTGTGGAAAATTATTCATTTATTCCCGAAGGGGTAAACTATGAACTATCAAAACAATCAACACTGACAAAAAGGAAAGCATAATATGTTTATTAGTTGGAACTGTGACTTGTCACAGATGCATATACTGAGACCCGTTTTTGGATGACTTATAATTTTGAGTATTTTTGAATATAATAAGTTTAAAGTTTACTTAAATAGAGCAAGCAATACAGAGCAATCAGGATAAAATAGTATGTTAATTCGATTGAAAAAATAAGCTGTTCTTTCAATAAAAGACAGTATTCAACTTGTTTTGCTATTACATACGTGTAATTTAAAAGAAATAATTTAATTTTGGTAGTAATTAAGTAGACTCCGCACTTACACTACAGCAATTAATATGACTTTCAAAATTAATTACTGTCAACTATAACAGAGTGGGCATGTCCTCGAAAACCATTATTGATTAATCCGTACTGTTTCCTCACATTGTTATCCTGTTAACGCTAAGGTTCACGTTTCGCTGTAAACCGGATTAGACATTAGTGTGGACATTACGCATTTCATCTTTCAGTTAGAGAATCATATGTATTTATCTTCCAGTTCAAGAGCAGCATCACTTTGATAATCCAATCCGAAACTTATCCTTTCATTGATGAGAATTGAAACAAAATTAATCTGTGAAATGATAAGAGGTTTTCAATTATTGCATATTAAAAGTTATATAATACCGCTAAAATTATTGAAGCACTATAAATCACATTATCATGTGAATTTGCGGCAAACACAGAAATGTACTAAGTATAACTATATGATAATCAGAAATTTTTCTTCAAATTCATTGCAAGAGGATATGATTTAATTTGGTACCTAATCATGTTTTAACAAAGACCTAATTGTGTAGTATTAAGTAGAGAAGTTAAGTAGAGATATATTAAGTTGAGAAGATCAACAAATATTTCAATAATTATCATTATTTTAGAATTTCCTTACTTGAGACTCTTACTAGATAGATAAACCCAAGAAACTCCAGCGGAAAGATATACTTAATGAAATAAACCTCATTTGCTTCAAAAATATGAGAATGGTAATAAAAGTCAGTAGGTTTTGAGTGATCAAAAATAGGCATCCATTTTCAAGATTTATCAAACGTGAATGAGGAAAACAAAAGTGATTTGAAACGGAAAACGTAAAGTTATCTGTAATAAATGGAAAATAAATATGAACAACAAAGCTAGAAATACAGCAGCTACCAAGTAAGAAACAGAAAAATAAAAATAAGTAAAGGTGAAAAACAAAGCAAGAAAAACCGATGTGGCCTACAGAGGCAAATCATGACAGTGATTCAGTTTACAGAGGCAAATCAGGACAAAATGAATTTCAAGAGAATTACTAAATGTATTTCAAGAAACATTTTTCTAGTACGTGGAAATGCAGTTTGTTCTGATTCACCTTCCTCGTTCACTGCGGTTTTTCTTATTGAACTTTTCACTTTCAGAGGGGCATGGTTGCCCCGTGGTTAGAGAAGCGGTCTCTGATACGAAGGGGCCTCAGTTCGATTCTCAACTTCGCTAATATTCAACAAGTACATGGGTTATACGTGTTTGCAAAATCAGTGAAGATCTATCTGGAGCTCGGTCGCAGAGCAGTACCTGGATCTGAAGAAAATTTCCACCCCCTTCAGATCTATGCATAAATTGGAAAGTAGTCTCATAAATGATATCCCCTCTACAGAGGATCAAAATTGTAATACGTTTTCGGATCATCCAATGGGATGTTATTCAGACCGTCGCCAATAGCCCATTGTGCTGATCTTTTCGACATATATAAAGTAACTACATATCACTTTCATTGATTTTTATTTTTCTCTTTTACTCTCGACTGCAGTGATTTTCTAGTTCTATTTTTCACATTCATTTTAAATTTTTCGTAGGCAACTTTACACTTTCTGTCTCAAATAAATCATGTTTTACTTATTTCTGTCTGGCAAGTCCTGAGAATCGTTACCTATTTTTGAGAATGGGTGTTATTTTTGAATGGGTGATCTAAATATGCTGACTATTATTACCACACTTTAAACTTATTAATTTTTTTTTCCTTTTTGCATATCTAAATTCTCGTGAATGTCATAAATTGTTGATTATATTGAAATAAAAATCTGATCTTATCTAGTGTTGATGAATAGAAAATCATAATGTGTGTAGAAGTGAAACAAATTGCAGCTCTAGTATTGTTTACAAGTTTGATTTTTTTTAATATTTTTAGAATTAATATCGTTTTCTACTTAATAATGTCAAATTAATAGAACACGGAAACAATTTACTTATACTATTATTACAGTTAAAACATGACTTGTATAAACAATATTTGCGTACAAAAGTCGAGTTTCAAATGAGATGACTTTCATATTTATTCCCTCCTTTTAGCAGATGCAGGTATTTTTCAAAACTTTCATCAAAATAGATCCAATTTATAAAATGGCAGAAGATAATTGTTAAGATTTCGTTTTCAACTATAACTCTTTTTGAGAACAATGCATATACTTGGCTCATATTTTTGCTTATTAAGTAAGTAAATGTAGAATTCCAAAATTTTCCATTTGTAGAAGACATTTTAGTGGATGTAATAAATAATTACCTTTGATTGACTATGTTCTACTGATAGCCACTGTTAAATTCTGCATAATCATATGGCTTTTGTTTAGAAATACTTATTACGGAACAAAATATTTCTTTTCAAATATAAATCTAAGGAAAAATAACAAATCATTTTTCGATTTGTCCTAGAAAAATGACTTGTTTATAAAGAAACATTATATATTTTTAAAAATACTACTTACTTTACGAATATTTTTTAAGGATCATGATGGAATTTAAGTTGATAATTACTAAATAATATGTATTGTTACGACTTTTTTTTTTAATTAATTTTATGTTAACAATATTTTTATCTTTTTTTGCCACCACATTTAAATTTATCTTTGCAATTTTCCGTAGATGTTAGCTAAAAAAAGCTAATATGATATTATTGCAATGGAATATTTATTTATCAATCACCGATTTCAATCTTACAATTTCTTGCAATTGAAAATGACAATTGCAAAAGTTTATTTTCTCCAGACAATATTTAAACTTTTATTTGTATTAGTAATTTTAAATTAATATTTAATAATTATTTAAAAAGGGTTTTTTGCAACAATCGCAATAAATTTATTTATGGGACTCTTGTTAAAATTAAGAACTCTAAAATTACAACGTTTAAATTATGAAGAAATTTTCAAATATATAATTCTTATTACCACATATTTAATAAAAAATATCAGACTAAAATGTAAATTTGACCGAATAAATGGAATTTAGGCCATGTTCTAAGATATCTTTACAAGAAAATTAGCCCATATCATAAAACCATATTTTATTGTTAATTATTAACAAATTCATTAACAAAGATTTTATACATCCAGAAATAGGGTGAATTTTTCCATTTTCTGGTAGTTTTGACGATATTTCTTTTCTTAGTATAGAATGTATAGCATCTAAACATAGTTTTTAAATTTTTATGGGTAATATTCACTTAGAATTGAAATAGTTATTACAATATTTAGATAAATTCGTTCATATGATTTCACGTAACAGCATTTATTGCATTTGAATCATCACCCATGTCTTAAATTTTAAAAAATAATCTTCATAAAACTTAATTTTAAGAAAAAGATAAGTAAAAATTACATGTAATAAGTTTTATTTAATATACGACGATTACGACATCCCTAAATTTCAAGAAATAAAATTTTGTAGCATTTAAATTTTATTTACTAAACAACATGTTGCACCATTTGTATAGAAATAAAAGTAATGTATGAAGTTGCTTTTTCTATGACGTAAGTGAATATTTAATTTTACATACTAGAAGGGAAGTGTCATTTTTAAAATAGCTTAACCAATCAACAGAAATAGTTTGTTTTTAGTTAAATCCTTTTAAATATCGTTTTAAAGTTAGATGTACAGAAAATTTTCTGTATCATAGGAAAGGTTATCGGTGCTTGGAAGTTGAAAAAAATATGTATAGTTTAGGCATTTTTTCATTCTCTCTAGTTTTATTGGTATCTTGTGCTTTTGTATTTGTAGTTACAATGGAAAGAGTTTAATTGTATAATTTTAACACATATTTTAAAACCATATTTTATTGCTAATTTTACCAAGATCCTTATCAAGGAACTTCGGTAAAAATTACCTTGATTTTTGGTGTTTCTATAGAGAAATAAACATGAAAAACTTTTCCATATTCTGAAAATTTTGACGATAATTTTTTCTCTTAGTACAAAATAAATTCCATTTAAACATGATTTCTATCTTCATTTGCTATAATTTTTACATTTTTATGAGAAATATTCAATCGGTATTTAAATATTTACCAGGATAGTTTGCAAAATTCTCACATACGATTTCCCGTAACAACGTTTATATTATCACACATCGTACTTGTAAAGAAATGCTCATAAAACTTTTTTTCTTTCTTTCGGCATAACTTTAAAATTTTTATGAGAAATATCCTATTAGTATTTAAATAGTTATTTGCAAAAATTTGTAAACTTCACGCGTGGTTTCATGCATCAACGGTAAAATCATAACTGATATTTAAAATTTAAAAAAAATGATCTTCATAATATTTAATTTTAAAAATACTGAATAAATATTCCACGTCATCCATAGCAACATCCAATGTCATTCATACAAGTATTTCAGCATCCATAAATTTCAAGATATAAAACTTAGCAGCATTTTTAATTGTATTAACAAAACAAGAATTTGTATCATATGTATAGAAATAAAAGCAAAGTAATGTTAAGTGCTTTTTTTTCAGAACGAAAGTAAATATTTAAGATTACATACTAGAAAAGAAATTTTATTTTTAAAATAGTTTAATTAATAAACAAAGAAATAGTTCGTTTTAAGTTCGATCCTTTTAAAGATCGCTTTAAAAGTTGGTATACAGAAACATTTCTTTATCAAAGGAAAAGCCCCCGGTGCTTGAAAGTTGAAAAAAAATATATATATTGTATGCACTTCTTTATTCTCTCCAGTTTTATTGGTATAGTGAGCTTTTGTTTTCGTAGTCACATTGGAAAGAGTTCATTTCTTTTGGTCCTTTATTGCAAGGAGATGCAGAAGAATTGATTATGTCTCTTCTAGTATTGATTTCAAACTAAAATCCTTTGAGAAAAAAGACGTAAGAGCTCCTTTAGATCGTTGTTTCGGGAAAGATTTAAGTAAACCATCCACCTTTTTCGATGAAAATTGTAGTTGAGTAAAGAAAAACATAATTTATAATTTAAAAAGGAAAATATTTTTCCGATTGTACCATAATAAGCTGAGCAAACTTTATAAAGATTGACAATGTGTAGAAAAGTTAGAATTGAAGGAATAAGTATCAAAATTTTGTATTTTTGAATTTATTTTTTGATCGCACATATGTAATGCAATTAACCATTTATATGCTTACAACAAAAATACTTTATAATGAAAGTATTAGGAATTTAAAGTTTTCAAATGCAATTAAAAATGATTTTTAAGTCATAAAGTCAATTTAAAGTGAGGTTAAAATTACCTCTGAAAGTACACAATAACAATATATTGCTATACCACCTACACTGTTAAGAAAATGATTCCAAGTAGAACTATTTAAACGGTATTAAAAATCACAATACGTGACAAGTTTTATTTTAACTTAATGAGGGTTAAATAAAACTGCCGATTGTGCCACAATGAGCTGAACAACTTTTTAAACATTGAGAATGCTTAGAAAAGTAAGAATTGAAATAATAAGTATGAAACTGAAAAAAATGTACATAATAATATACTACTATTTTTGCTTGTACATGTGTGATACATCTTAACATTTCTATGTTTACAATAGTAATGTATTATAATAACAGAATTGTTTCAAATGCAATAAAAAATTATTGAGTCATAAAATCATTTTTGAGTGAAATTAAAGCTGCCCTAAAAGTGCATAATAACAATATATTGCTATACCTGTACTGTCAAGAAAATGATTCTAAATTTAACTATGAAATCAATACCTTTAAACATATTACTTTACAACTTTAATGCTAACTTAATGAGGTATTCAATCCAATCACATTAAATCAGTATTCTATTTCAGTATTAATTTTAAGATGAAATCCCTTAAGAAAAAGACGTAAGAACTTCTTCAAATTGTTACTTTGGTAAAATATTTAAGTTAAATAACCAATCTTTCTGTGTGAAAATTGAATAAATAAAAATATAATTTATAGTTTGATATAAAAATTTCTTCTTTCAATATAAAACTTTCACCAATTGTACCGTAATAGGCTAAGTAATAGGCTTCAAGATTAACTAATGTGTAGATAAATTAGAGTTGAAAGAATAAGGATAACATTGTATAGAAATATAAAATTGTGCACTACGAAAAAAAAGTATGGTTATAACTACAAAGGTATAATAAAAATTATTTACTGTATTTCTGGCTCTAAGATAACACCAAAAAACTCGGTAATTGTTTCCGATGTGCTTTGATAATGATTTTGGTAAATTTAACAATAAAATATGGTTTTATAATATAATAAAAAATTTGGTAAATGTGGTAATCTTTGGTAATTATGTCATGATACCTTAGAGCACCGCATAAAAACATTACATTCGGTGAAATTTACTTTCCAGTTTTGTATTTTAGTAAATGTTTAGTAATAAGAACAGTAATTTTGAAAACCGGAATATTCGGTAGGCCGTTACCATGACGAACGGAAAAAAATCCCAAATAAATAGTTTAAATAGCGTATGTTTTGTATTAATTATCAAAATTATGCTTTTTTTTTCTTTTTTTAACGAGAATTTTTGTTACCAAAAACGTTTTTTTTAAAATATTTTTTGCGTATGCATTATTATTTTTTTCTTCTTTTTAACTAAAGATTTTTTCTGTGCATAAAGAACCATTTAGTGTGTATTTCTTTTTAACTTCTTGCTTCTATGTTCATTTTCAGATCAGACAAACAAAACAGTTTGAATCTTGACTTTTGCTGGACTAGTGTATAATATTATATTATTTGCACTGAAATCAGTTAATTATATAATGTATCTATAAACGAGTCTAAGTTTATTTCAATAATACTTGCTTAAGAAACGCATTAGAAACAGTTTATTTTTTAATGCAGTAGTACTTATGAATAATAATATTATGAATCTGAATAATAAGGTCAGGTTTATCTGAAATTAAAACTTTTATATAAAATACAAAACACTAAAATGTAATACTACTTAGTTAATGAATAATAAGAAGAGTTGAATTTGAATTCAAAATTGCATAATAAAATACAAAAGATTTTTTTTTCGGGAGGGGGATTTCCAAAAATATCCCGGGTGGTAATTATGGTATTAAAAGTGGTGGTATTAAAAGATACTTGTCTCTTACAAGCGTCTAATTCAAATCATTATTTTCTAAACACAATGGTTAGAATTTACATTATTGCAAAATATTCATTAAAAGAAAAAATACGTTTAAAGATTTAATTCCTCACACTTTTGTACAACTGAAATTTAACTTCAGAAAAAAGAACAACTTAGCTATGTCGAAAAAATATATATTATGTCTCTATGTCTGTTATGTCTATATGCCATAGTGGTACTAAACGGGTGATATTTCCCCATATAGGTTAATCAACATCACCCCAACAATATAAGAAAGACAGATAGAAAAAAAGAAAGAGATAGATAAATTATATCCATGCCCAAAGCTGGATTCTAACCAGGTACCTTTCTGACATGACATCAGCTCCTAACCACCATAGAGTCAAGTCAGGGAATAGAGCGCTCGCTTTCTAATGAGGTGAACCTGGATTGAATCCCAGGTTGATACAAATTCAACACCCGGCGCGTACCAACCACAGTGTTGACGTAAAATACCCTCAGTGATAGACATATTATTGTATCTCTTGCCGTTAGGCAAAGAGTGGGAGATTTCCATGTTTTTTTTTTTTTTTTTTTTTTTTTTTTTTTAATTTTTCTTTTTATTTAACGCAAATGTCTTAGTTACCAGGATTATCTAACGCATATGTATTAGTTGCCTTCAATGCCATCAAATGATCATCAACAAATACAAATTTCTATATAAGGGATACTACAACATAAACAGTCAAAATTATATTCACCATCATTGCAAGTATCAATATCATGACTTATTTTCAATTACTCTGATGCTTGTTTAATTCATTTGCCCTTGCTTATTTTTTCATCTTAAAAATCTTCTTTCATTTTATATTTTTTATTTTACATTTCAATAAATAATTCATGTTCTGAAATAATAATGGTAGACAAAACAATGATTAAGCCTCTCCTCCCTAAACCTATAGGGAATTCTATATTTCAACTATGAGGTAATTAAAGTAGGTAAATTAGACCGAATAAATATGATTAAAGCCTTCTTAAATCCCTTTTTTTCGTGCTAGTGAATTCTATATATTTTTAATCTCTGCAACTTTTTTGCAAATAAAATATTTAAAAAAATTCTTGCTTGTTAATTATTAAAAACTGGCTTCAGAAAAATTTTGAAAGAAAGGATTTTTTTAAAGCCAGTTTCAAACCAATTTCTAAGACTGGTTACAAGAAACTAATTTGAAAAATATTGTTCAAAGCTTCACCTATTCTGGGTGGACTTAACATACAACAGTAATAAATAGTATATTCATAAAAAACTTAACTAATTTAAAATATTTTTGGGGATCAAAAAATTTAAGGACTTAGTGGTAAATCATGCCAAGTAGCAATTAATTAAAAACTGAAATTGTTCTAAAACTTTTTTCTATCTAGCTTTGAAAATAAGATACTTTTTTTTTTTTAAATCACTAAATAAAACTGCTTTAAATAGATAAGATCTTTTGAAAAAATATGCCACACAGAAATCCGCGAGTTCTCAAATTTTTGTGGTAAAAATTTCTAGCCCAATTTAAATAATTAACATATTTTTTTAAGTCAAATAATTTAATAAGACAATTTTGAATGGGAAAAAATGCTTTATAAATTTTATGCCAAGTATCATAATGTGAATACTGTTTGCCAAAAAAATCTAACCAGATATGATTAAAAAAAATATTTTTTTCTGTCAAATTATTTTATAGATCTGCTTCAAATAAAAAAGGCTTTTTAAATGATTTCTTGATGTGAACATTCTTATATGATTATAATATATTCTTTAATCATATAATTGTATCTTTAAATCACGTGTTTAAATTAGGCATGTCCAATCTGGTCCATATTTTCAAAATAGTATGTCAACAAACGACTATTTAGAAAATAATACTCATTTAAAAAATAGTAAAAAAGATAAAATACATGAAAATCATTGGGAATTTTTAAAAATTCTAAATAAAAATTTAAATAAAAGCAAGTAATAGAAATGCTATCATTAACATAATTATAATGTAAAAAAGCGTCTTAATAAACCAATTTTTTGCAACAGTTATTAATAATTTGAAATGTAGTTAATTGATACTTCTTAAATTGATGAAATAAATTAATTTCAACTATCAAAAGTGTAATGATAGTTTAAAAGATTATCCTACATATCAAATTGTATTGCACAAAATTTTGAAGATATCCATGGCAAGGTAGATGTTTAATTAATTATAATGTCTCTTTTTATAAAAGAAAAGTTGAAATGTGAAATATAAGACAGGGAAATGCTAGGCGAAACACCCCAGGCACCGGAAATAGAATTTTTTCATTACTGTAGATTTAAATGGAATAAAAAGAAATAAAAGTTATGGTTTTTTACTTAAGCATCACAAAATCCTATAATCATGTCTTCCAAGATATTTTGTTAAAATATATAATTCTTGAAAGGATCTAATTCTACGTATAAATAAAATGTAACAATCTATAATAAGCCCAATTTTGAACTGTATTCGCTCCTTAAGGAAAAAAATGGAAAATGTTAAGTCTTTTAAAAGCTTTTTAAAATAAATTGAGTGAATCTCCCCAGAAATATAGAACAGAGCAGAAAAGATTTTTTACTTTTTTTTTAATATTAATGTTCTTTATTTTTTATAAATTAAATAATAACAAAATTGTCATTGGTTTGATTTGGGTCACGAAGAAACTGTTTTTGATATGTTGTACTATTAATTCACATCAGAGTAGGACCATCCATTAGTCAAACCTAAACAAAAACCAGAGAAAAAGGACAAAAAATCCAGTTACAAATTCTAAACTACATCTAATCCAGTTACTAACTGATGAATAATAATCATGAAGCAGCCAAATTTCATTAAAAATATAAATTTTCCTACAAATAGAAAAATACAGTTCTTACTTTTTTCGATCAGTCCGAAAACAATCATCAGCATTCGGGTTTCAAAAATTTTCAAGGTTTCAAAAAAGCAATTAAAAAAAATTGTGCAATTCGTTACTGGGCAAGACTTATCAATTTTTGCTTAAAAACTATTTGTATGTTTCTGTTCCCAGGTAAATTAAATAAGTATTAAATTTAAAAATATTAATAAACCAAACTTGTTTCCTTAGAGATTGCATTTCGACAACTAAAAAACTTTGTAAAAAATCAAATTTTTTAACTTTTACTGTAAACCTTGCTTTTACCTTTTTTTATTCTTAAATTGTCCAGGCTCTCATAGGCAACATTTTATTTGCGTTGCAGACAATTATCAGGCCAACCTTCGCTATTATAAAATGGAAGAAAGGGCATAAAAGGCTGCGCAAATAAACTTTATTTCAGTGATGATCATAAAATCTAAAATAAGCCTTGAGAAGGTGAATTTATCATCGGTTTGAGAACGCTTTGTACTATTCATTTTCGACTGATGAATTATGTTTGATTTCTGAAGGTTTTTCTAGTCTAGTTTTAAAAAGTCGGATTCAATTAGGATGTAAAAAGATTGTTTACGGAAGCTTAATGTGAACCTCAAAGTGTATAAACTAGCATAATTAAATTTAACTTTGTTTCAATCTTGGCGTGGTTTATTTGCTAATCTTTTACAAACCATATTGTTTGACATTGCAATAAAGATTGTTTCTGACTGGGTATATAACTATTTTATCTATATTAGATGAATATAATCTTTATTTCTATGCATTACATACGCAAACAGAATTTTTTCTTAAATCTTCCCATGTTATATCTCCCCGAATTCGGTTGATGGATTTGTTGCCTACATTCTGAGATTGTCAAATAATTTCACTGTCGCATGTGTGTTTTGTGTAAAATGATACAAGATGAAAAAAAAAAAAAAATTCGGATCAAATCACGGTAAAAAGTACCGGCACTCAGAGTGCTTGTACTTTTTACCGTAACAATTTATTAAACAAAAAAATATCATATATACCTTAACTTTTGCAATAAAATTTATGAATCAATTTAATTAAGTAAATATAACTGACAGAAAATGTTATGGTAAAAATAATGGTTTTTACTGTAAAATAGAAGATACACTCCACTCTTTATGTCAGTACTTTTTACTGGAATTTGAACTGGAAATTTTTAAAGAGATCAACTACAATATACTTAGTTCTAAAATGCTTACTTTTAGTAACATACCCAAAAAGAATTTTACTCATTTTTTATGAATACGGTTTAATACAAAAATGTATGAATTCACCCTTATAAGCAACAGTTACCTAGTATTACTTTAAAGTACAGTCACTTTGGTTGCATCATCCGTAAAGTTACACAGTACAGAATTATACCACACTTTTTGCAGAAATACTAATTTTACAGTAATTGTAACTGAACATTTTACTGTAATTTAATTTGGAATTCTTCATAGTGTAGTGTATGAAAAATATCTTGTAATAATATAACCTTACATAATCAATAATTAAAATAAAAACATATATTGCATGAACACCGTTCAGAGGTGCTTGAAATATTAATAAAAATATTTTTTTCTCAATTTAAAAAATGCTGATTTAGTTTCAATTATATAATCATTATTTTGTCGTTAACTTTAATAACTAATTATACATATGTTTCATCAGTTTTTGGAGATAATCTAATATTAATACTGTAATCATTGCAAATTGTACTTTTATGTGGCATTAAAGTTATTTAAAATAAATATTGCCCCTATTACTCACTAAAACTATAATGCCAATCATCTGATGATTTGCTTAGCTCTCTCTCTCATATTCGTGATCGGTTTGAGTGGATGTAAAGCTGGCTAAAACAGCTGGTGAAGGTATCAGAACTAGTCATTGGTGGGAATTGCTTGACACCTCATATTAGTTCGCAGATAAGATACTAATACCCACAATTCAGAAATCATTCCACACAAAGTGCATGCTGTAATGTATTTAATTATGATGAATTCCTCACTTGGAAATGTTTCATAGAATAAATCTATCGAATTAAGTGATGAAATTATAGAAATATTTTTAAGAATATAGATTAAGATTTATTTTTTTAGTGTGTTATGGTTTCTTATTTTATAAATATATTTAAAATAGCATAATGTCTCTAAAATCAATATATCGAGTAAATACTTATAAAAATTTATGAACATCTACAGGGATTGTTAGAAAAATATTTTCAAATAAATATTTTCAAATGAATATTTTTTAAAAATAAAGCTAGTATTTATAAATTTTTTTAATGCTGCTACTTATTACTACTTACTGCTACTACTTAAATTTCAGTTGAATTTTATTAAAATTAACTCTTTGTCATTATATGCTTGTATAAAAAAACATGACAGCAAATGGTTAAATATGGTTTTCGATATTATCTTGATTGAAAATTTCAATGAGTACAATATTTAAGCAACAATAGTCTAATAATTAATATAATTTAAGCACTACTCTGTATCCTTCAGTATATATTTGCATTAAATTCTCATAAAGCGTATTTTAATGTATCAGTATAATTTTAAAAAAACCCGTTTCTTCACATTAAATCTAAAAACATTTAGACTCGAAATACATTAAACGTGCGTGGCAGAAAAGGTATAAATACAGCGCAACAATGCGTGGGAACATAATGCATGCGAAGTACAGTGCGAACATGCTATATATAACATTCTAACTCTGTGTACTATGTTTAACATCTGTATAATATAACATCAAATACACTCTGATGGTAACTCATAATACAACATGAATTTTTCCAGAATTTGTGAAGTGTTTTCATTCGGTCATGCAGTTGTGTCAGACCATTTTTTTCTTTGTTAAAGAAATTTTTCTAAAACACCAAAACATAATTTGCACGTCTGTCTACATAATTGAATGCATTCAAGAAACTGAAAATTCTGGCAAAAGTACCATGCTTTATAGTGATAACAGTTCTGATAAAAAATAGGAAGACAGAACAGTCGCCGTTTTTAATGACACTAGGATAAGGCAGGGGAATGAACCTTTTGTAGGACAAGAGAGCACTGCAAGGGTGAAAGTACATCTTAACTTAGAACCCCACGGATAGATGTCAGTATCACTTATTTGTGAGACCACTTCCTCAATTTAGACATAGATGTGAAGGGGAAGAATATTATTACCAGATCCTTGTACCCATGGTACTGCTCAAAAACTCGCAACATGACTTTTGATTCTGCATATTTCACAAACACGTGTATAACATGTACTCAATTAAACTTAGCGGAATAGATTATTTAAACCAGGCCTATCCGTACCGGAGTCTGATTCTCTAACTACTGGTTTCCTACGGCCGCGGCATCTGGTTAGCAAAACAAAAATATATGGCAATTAAATTATTCATTTGGTTATTTCTCCTTTTATATGGCAACGGTTTACGGGAACATCTGGTTTTTGAAAGTTATAATTCTTATTACAACACATTGTGCAAAATATTCAAAACTTAAAAATATATTTAATTGAATAAATGATTTTATGCTGTGCTCGAAGGTATTGTGATAAAACTACCAAATTTTACCACATTTATCAAATTCATCCCACATTATAAAATCTTACTTTATTGTTAATTATATCAAAATCGTTACCAAAGTGATGACATTACAATTCAATAAGTCCCAACAAATGCGATCTTTATTAAAAAAAAATACATTCAGCGTTATAAAAGAGAGATAAAAATAAGCTAAAACATATTTAAAGTTAGCTATTGTAACAATACGCTGTGACACATCGATATAAAACTGTATTTAAAAACAAAAATAATAGTTCAAATAATTCACAAAAGAACAAAGGTTCGTTATAACAGCATGATTATAATTTAATCCATGTATGTAACATGTTTATTGTATCACCTGGAGTTAGTGAACAAATATGCAGTCGAACTATTTTAAAATATCAAAGCATTTTCTTAAACATCACAACATTAACCTTGTCCGAAAAAAAAAACTATCGACATTTGTCTCGATATCGAAGTATTCTATCACCAAATAAAATTCTACATTCTATGAAGAGACAGTGTCATATCTTGACGAAAATTCTTGACACCTTGATTGATGATCTTGATAGGAAGTTATGTAAGATGACGAATCGGTCACAAGGAACATGAGGATGTCTTTCAAGAATGTGTCATTTTGTTCCAAATACACGAAATAACGAAAAAGATTTCTGCTTAGGTTTATAATAAAGTTAATGAAAAAAGAGGAACATTTACAGAATAAACTTAAAAAAGTATACATTTCTAGGTAATTTTATTCTACTGCATTTTTTCTTACTTAATATTTTTAGTTTCATGGTGTTGGACGAAAAAACTCATATATCATATTGGTATTATTATTTTTATCTCCACAACCTTGATATTGTAAATCCAAAACGCAAGACAAAAAATGATTTAGTCAAATATAACATTCAGTGTCATGAACATTAGATTGCAATTAACAGTAAAATATTCAGCATCAAATTGCAGAACAAAAACTGACACCCTCAGTGCAGAATCCATAAAATATATTTTACAGTAAAATTTTATGCTCTAATTTGTACAGTAATATTAATAATGATTTTACAATGAATAATAATCTAAAAATAACGGTATGCCTGGTTTTTTGCAATTTTACAGTAAGAATGAATTTGCACAGTAAAAAGTACCGGCACCAATTGTGACATTAATTTTTATCGTAATTCAATCCTCAATTTCTTACAGTGTACACAGCAAATAAAATCAAGAAATTCTTTCATACTCTCTTTTAAGATTAAACATGATCAAGAATGTTGACCGGCTAACTGAAAGTTTTATTTTCATTTTGAATTTTAAAACACATGGAAAGAAACGTTTAAGTCAATTATGAAAACTAGATTTCACTCTCACAAATATTGGGCCTCAGTAAACAGAGAAAAAGTCATAAAATTACTCCACCTATGGCCGGATGTCAATTTGACTTCAATTCAAGATTAATCTTCTAGTCTCTCTATGTAAAAAGTATGGCATACTACTATTAACTAGCTAACTATTTCCAGGAACTAAAGTAATAAATTAATTAACTAGCTAGAACATACGCTCAAACCTGCAACTTTTATTTTTAAAATGAACTCTTTTATTTTAAGAATGCAAAATATTTTATAATAACTTATTGTTGATTTTTCATTGTACTTTTTTTTGTATAAACACAATCGTTTCATTCAGTAAAAGGCTAAAATAACGCCAAATCGAATCTGCAAACATTTTGCCTCAAAAGTAAAAAATAAATAAATAAATAAAAGGAAAAAAACAAGCAAGAAAGAATAAAACAAATTTGACATTTGCCCCGGATATTTATAGATATTTATTTATTTATTTTTCTTGTTTCAATTTAAAGAATAAATTATAGTAATTTATTTATGCACTGTTTTCTAAGTCTGGAAGTTTATGATTTTTTTTAAGGATTTTAATGTCCAATTATTAGCAGATAATTAAAAAGGTATTTTCAAAAATATACATTACATTAACTGACCATTACATTAACAAACAAAAGGGTATAGTAATTCGAAATTTTTCCTGAAATAATTACCAAAAAATCTTAAATATAAAACAAATGTAGTCCAATAATTATAACAAAAACTATATCTTCATTACGTAATAAAGTAATTTTAGACAATTTAAATTTAAGAAGAATTTTTTTTTTTCAATAATTTATCTTAAAATAAAATTTTTATTTAGAACAACTTTTCACTCAATTCTTTGAATATTAAGATACGTTGTAGTAAATTTATTTGCAATCAATATTTATTTGAATAAAACATAAAACAGGCTTACAGAAAATAGTTTAGAACAAAAATAATATTTTCATAAGTAAAACCGTTTCATTTGAAAATGCATAGTTGTCACAGAAAGCTTATATTTCATATGCTTTTTCTCTCTAATATCATCTACTTTTTGTTTTAAAATTTCGTATGAAAAGAGCACGCAGAATGATTTGAATTTAATTAATAGTTGTCTTTTTTTAAGAAAAAGCAAAAGTTTTTTAGCATTACAGAAATACAACAATGCTTTAAATTAAAGCAAAAAAGTAAATAAAATAAAATGAATTTTTTGATAAAGAAAAAGAATACGAAAATGAGAAAAAAAAACTGAGCTACGAGAAACTTAAGCAAGATCTTAAAAACATTCATTCCGTTTATAATTCGTTTAATTAACTTTCCAACGCACTTTTACAGTCCACTGAGCGAAAAAAAACCAACTAAATATCATGTCAAAAAATATAAAAAACAAGTATTACAAAACCAATTCTTAAGCTTAGCGTCAGTGACAAGCAGTTTTCTTCTGCTTTACTTCCGGTGTCTTCTAACTTCCGGTATACTATTTCTAGAGAGTAGAAAGAATTGAAAACATCTAGATCCTTTACCCTTAGGATACTTAATATATTTTCTTCTAGACTACGCGAATATACTTAACGTTAATTCGCGTTGCACTTTCTTTCGTTTTTGTATTTAAAAAGAAACTAAGAAATGAGAAAATATGAGAGAAAAAAAAGCAAACGACATTCATCAAACACAGCGAAAAAAGACAAGAAAAAATGTTAAAGAACAACAGGAAATTGGAAAAGCAAAAAGAAAATTCACACTATGAAGCGATCTTTAAGTGACAGTGATTTTTTCCCCTTTCAATTTCGAATCGTCTATATTAGAAGGTTATTAAGTAGAAATCTTTGATTTCTAGGTAAACAAGTTAACGTTGAAATTAAACACGTGATAACATTCAATTTGAAAGAGGTGTTGAAGTTTGATTTTATTTTCTTCACTATCAGAAATAAAACCTAATTTTTGAACTGTTCGCTAATGTATGCGATGTCTATTTTCGGTCACGAATGAAGGTGATTTTTTAAGAAAAGAACTAACTTACGGAGTTTTTTGACGATTCTGCTTCCTCACGTATATCATCTGTGTGTTTTCTATACTGAGTTAACACTTTGCTCTATGAGACTGGATGGTACAGGGGTTAATGCATTGTCTTCTCACTTCGATTTCTCTGGTTTGGCATAATTTTTTTAATGCAAAGACATCTTCTAATTGATTGTGTTGATTGATGTGCAGCACAAAGCTTAATGTTCGAAATAAAAACAATAATTTCCTAATTTTGTAGAAATGCTTGATAGGAAACAGTTTCATTTCCCAGTATTTTATTACGTTCATTTAGATTTTTTTCTCATTTCCTTGAAAAGAGTTCCTCCAATAACAATGACAATTGAAGACATTCATAGGACCATTTTATTTTTATGAGATTACCTATTGCAAGATATTTTAAGTAAAATATATGCTCTTTATTATTTGATGTCCGGTAAAAGTTGTATCTTTGCACGTACATTCAACAAATTCTATTTAAATAGGGACTGAAGATGCTTTAAGAGATATTAAGTGAATTGAAACATCTCGTTTTGCTTATAAAATTAAAAAAAAAGATAAATATAAAAATTAAATACAAAAATAAATAATTCCTTAGAGAGCAGTTGCATTGTGCAACAGAAAAAAATACTAAGAAAAAAAATCATTAAGCCTATTTAAATAAAAATATTATTTATTGCAAACGAAAGAGTAACATAGAATGTGTTTCGAATTGCGTAAATTGTAATGAAACATTTAACTATTTAATTTAAGTGTAAGAATGGTTATTATTTTTACGTAAGTTTGCAAAACTTTTATGATGTTATGTTTTCCATTTTATGCGATAATATCTTAATATTCTTATTTAAGAAAATGAGCTTAAAATTTACAGAAAATTGATAACTTTCGTCTTTCGGAGAAATGAGTGTAATTAAATATTATTGAAACATCTGTAATGGTCACCTGTTTTCTTTCCACATTTCATTCTTACACAATAAAGACTGTTTTTAATGTCTGAAATTTTAAAAGCTTTACAAAAGCTTAGTTAAATATAGTTTCATTTTAATACTTATATGTGTATATATATATATTTAATCAACCAATAATTGAAATTTGTATCTGATATTCTAAAAGTATATATATATATATATATATATATATATATATATATATATATATATATATATATATATATATATATAATTGGTAATTTACTTAAACTTTCTTTAATAAAGTTTAAGTAAAAAATTTTGATGTTTTTTTTTTTTTTTTTTTTTTTTTTTTTTTTTTTTTTTTTTAATAGTTTCCTCTTTTTTGGATACTAGAAGTTTAACTTTGAAGGAAGATTGGCGGAATTTTATGAAATTCAAAAATTGCTCCTCATGGTATAAACTGAGTTATGTTATAAAATATTCTTTTAATTGATAAAAATGAAAGAACGCAGCTATTTCTTTAAATATATACTAATTATTTTCCAAACATATTTTTCTTCATTCTGCACAAATACTGTAACTTATTTCACAATATTTTATTGAAAAAAAGATTGTTTATCATTTATTAAAAAAATGAATAATTTTACCATTTTTAAAATATTATTTTAATTTAATTTCAACACACATTAAACTACAGAAACTTTTAAAGTGTATATTTTAATTAAGAAGATGAAATAGGGGAAATTTTTTTCATGTAGAATCGCTTTATTTTAAAATATATTAGTATGAAAAAATTCCTTATACTATTAAAACGTCATTTTTTTGTAAAGAGTCGAAGCCTTATATTTTTTTGACAAAATACTATATTAAAATAATACACTACCGTATGATTATCCTCACCTAGGATTATTCTTAAGATTCAATTTACATGGCACGGATCTAATAATTCCGGAAAGTTTTCCCTCTCTTTAACGGTGAAGTAGCAACGGAAAGTGAATCCCTCTCTTTAACTGTGCACAAACACTGTAAAAATTTTTGTTCAAATTACGGTAATAAATACTGCTCTCAGAATACCAATACTCTTTACTGCAAGCCATTTTTGCCGTAACATTTTACTGGGAAAAACCCGATATAAACCAACCGATTCTGTAAACCAATGAAATGACTGTAATTAAAAAAATACAGCTTTAAAAATTACTGTTCACAATCTTACGGCAATGGAGATTTTTACGAATGCTGCACTCAGGATGACAGGAATTTTTACGGTAATTATTTACAGTATATTAAAAAAAATAAACTGTTAATTAATACATAATTATCTGAAGTTTTTTGAAATGCTCTTTAGAAATCTAAAATAAATACTGTTTAACATTAATGGAAATGAACTAAATACGGTAATACATATTAATTAATCAAATAAAAAAATTTAATTAAAGAAACCAACTTAAACGAGTAAATTAAAAATGCATATTTTCACATCTTAACTTTTGAGAAAAAGCTATAAGACAATTATGTTTGTTTAGATTTAATATCACAAGTTTGATATCACATTTATAATCACAACTCGATTCAAAGGTATGACTGCTTGATTTATTGACATTTACTAATTTTAACGGATTTTATATCTTTTCACCTTCAAAGAATTCTTTAAATACATTTGTTCATCAAACTTTTCCTAAATTTCAAAATTTCATAATAGCCTGAAGTTGATACTTTTTAATTCATTTTCCTAAAAGAAATTTAGAATCAAAATTAGTTTTCCATGTAGTAAATTAATTTTGTTATTCGTCGCAATCATTTCTGTGTAACGTAATGAGAACAATAAAAATATGTAAAAAATAAGACTAATGCATTTCAAAATAATATTGAAAGCTTGACAAATGAATGCATGACTGATTTACAAGATTGATCAGTGTAAACCTTTGTGATAAATAACTTATGAATATAATTGTTTTTTGTTTGGTTTATATTTTTTCATCTTTCAAGAATTTTTTGTATGCATTGATACATCAAACTTTTTCTAAATTTCAAAACAAAAGCATGTCAGCCCTAAGTTGACACTTTTAGTTCGTTTGAATAAAAGAATTTTATATACAAATTTAGTTTTCCATGTAAAAAAATATAATAATGTATCACAATAAAATTGAAAGTATAACAAATGAATGTATGACTGATTTACGAAATTGATCAGTATAAACATTCCTGGGAAATAACCTATTAACATAATTTATTTTTCATAGAACAATTTTATTAGAAAAAATTGGTTTACGATAGTCAAGTTTGAAAAAAAAAATTAATAAAGTTTATAAGTTTCTGCTAACAGAATTTATTTTATGTTTTTTGGTTGATAGCTTGAGTAATTTTGAATATAAACCACATAAATATTTATTAGCAAATTTAAATTTTCATTAAAATTCAGCAATGTTTTCCTTAATTAAATGTTTTTTCATTACTCTTCTTGACAGTTATTTAATTCTGATGAAATTATTGTGTATTTATTAAAAAACTTTTCATTAAAAATTTTTAAAATCCATAAATACTGCAAATTTGGTTCATTTCTTTTTTCTGATAGAGTAGAAATTCTTCGAGAAGAGAGCTGCTTCCTTGTTGTCGTTTTTACTAACGTTGACCGATAATCACAATTTTATATTAATCATATTAATATCGTAGAACCAAGTAGTTTTAGTCCATTCGTTTAAGAGTAACATTTCTTAAACTATGAACTATTTTTAGATAATTTTAAGTTATTAAGCATGCCAGAAACATATATTTCTCCTGTTTCACTCATATATATATATATATATATATATATATATATATATATATATATATATATATATATATATATATATATTCAATTGTTTTTAAAAGCATGTTATATTTTGAAAAAACAATGATAAACGGAAATATTTCCTTTAATGATTTTATTTGATGATTTTATTTAATTTTACTTCATTTAGCACGCCAAAAGCATTCTATTTTGTATATGCTATCCTTTTATATTTTATTGTCTTTAAAAAAAATATTTTATTTTTAGAAACATTTTTTAAGTTAAAAAAAAATGGCATTTAATTTTACTTAGTTTCTCTTTATAATGTAAAAAAAAAAAAAAAAAAAAAAAAAAAAACCTCTGAAAGAATTTTCATTACAATGCTTGAAGAGTGCATAAAAACAAGAAATTTTAAATGAATTTCTCAACCGAAGTGGAAATTCGGTTTAAAGCCAAGAAGGAGAAATTCTATGTTCAAAATTCTCACTTTCTTTGTTCGGCAAAGCTGAAAAGCGAAGAAAGAATGTAACCTAATATCGCCATTACTTTTGTTTTACTCCTTTCTTTGACATATCGGTCTCATATGCATAAAAATAGTATATAACACGGAAGGAAAAAGTGAGAAAAATTTAAGGTTTAAAAAGAGTGCATTTGGGGGGAAACTAAGGCCTCAAAATATAAGGTTTTGGAACTTTAAACTTTCCGTCTATGACTGAGAATTGTATCTGAGAGATGGAGGTCAAGTTCCAGTTCGTAAAATTTCTAATATACAGTTTCTAATATGTATATATAGAAATTCTCAGAAAATCACCAAAAACCAGAAAAATTTGAAAAGTGACAGGGTGTAGTCTGGTAGATCTTCTCTTCTGCGAACTGTTCTAACGAGTCATTGCAAACTCTCAGCTTAATGCATCCTAACTAAAAACAGTTTGCTTTTTTATTACAATATTTTAGATTGCAATATTTTGTCTTATAGTACAATATTTTATATTCATTTCTAAGTTTGGTAGCCAAATTCTGAACTTATTGTGTTTCATAGCAACTACTTTTTAGATAGCAATGCTTACTCTCTGAGTGTGGTATCCGGATGATGAACTTAATGCGTGTTGCATCATTTAGAAACAACCAATTTTTACATTGCAGTGTTCAATCTGCCGATGTTGTAACCAAATTGTGAACATGATGTATAATAACAACTAGAAATTACTCACTTTTTATGCGAATGTCCTATATTGCTCTTAAATTGTGGTAGCCAAATTGCGAACTCAATGTGTACCATAACAATTCGAAATAACGTTACTTTTATATTGCATTGTTTACTCTCTCTTATTATTGTAGCCAAAACAATGAACTTACATTTCCTAACGGATATTTATCTAATGTCTAACTCATTCATTCTGCACAAAGTAAGCGACAAGTGAGCTATAAGCGCATTGCAGCATAACCAAATGACATATGACAATACGACATATTTTTTACGATATTCTTCAATTATTCTAAGAAATAAAAGTAATGTTTGCATGTTTTTTTAATAAAAAAAGATATACGAATAAAGCACATTTTATTATTGATAACTGAGTAAGTAATAGATTGTTCTTAGGAAATTTAAGCTTAAATAATTAAAAAATATTTATTATTTAAAATTTTTTGTGCCCATATATATTGTAAGATGCATGAAGGAGTTGTGGTAGAATAACTGAGCTGTCATTGCAAAAAACAACTGTTCTCCGATGGCAACTTGAAACTCAGCGAAATTCAGATAGATGGGTACTAACTACTCTGAGAATAAAATGCAGTCAGTATGTATTATTTTTATTATAAATGTGAAGTGACATTCTATTAGTCTAACCACGCACTGTATACATTAAAAGTAAAGAAAAAAAACTTTTCTCTATTCAACTGACCCCCAATTCCGATTATATTCAGTTCGCGGCATGGTAACTAAAGTAGAAGAAAAGTATAATCCTATTAAAAAAAATCAAAAATGTTCTCATGTCCTTCTTTGAAAAATATCGAGCAAATTTGAAGCAAAAAAGTATTCAGCAATACTTAAAATATTCGGGGGCAGATGCAAACATTTCATAATCCATTGAATATGTCTTTTTGTATCTATTTTGTAAATTCAGCACAAACTTTTTGAATCATGCAATTCTTTATGAAAGATGCAGCTTATTCTTAATTTCCAGGCGGACTGATTTAATAATTCTTGAAATTTTTTATGAATTACATACCTTTTAATATGTGTTTTAATAGCGCTCCTTGACTTAATAAGACTGTATTCTTTTGAAGTCATTCTACGATTTGGACGTGTTAAATATCATTAATATCATTATATAATGCCCCTTGTATTGTATTTGTTTTTTAATTTCGGAAACAAGAGGTCAAGATGAAGAAATTTGGCTGAAGTGATATTTCATGTTCATGATAGTTTCATCACGTGTTTCACATGATATTTTCACAAGCACCGAAATCAAAATCCGTTAAATGTCTAAGACATTTAAAAAGCCCATAACGTCTAATAGTATTTAAAGAGAATTTTGAACGAGAAATTTAACAATACAGAAGAACAGCGCACAAAAATAAACATAACACCCAGAATAACTTTTGATATAATGATCGGATTTGCATCTACTCAATCTTAATGGCTCGATGGCTCAATCTTAAAAATGCCAATTAATAAGTATAGGCGATATTTTATGATTAATTTCATTAATGTTCATTTTACTTTTTGCGTATTGCACCATATTTTGAGATTTTTTAAAAGAATTGAAAACGTTTTGCATGTGTTTATAAAATGTGTTTATCCAAAAATAATTCTGAGTAAAAAAAAAAATTTAAGAGCCATTATTTATTTTTAATACTTTATTTAATAATAGACGAAATATTAAAATTTTTACAGCATCTTAAAGAATGAAATTTTTTTTATGCAGATGTAAAACATTTGAGCGAAATCAGTCGAATATTTTTCGAGAAATCGAATTTGAAGTATACGATTTTTTTTAAAAATATGTTAATGTTTTTAAAAGTTTTTAAAAGTATCAAAAATTACGGTATATCAGATATTTTGTTCCGTAACATTTTCCGGTAAAAATGGATTTTACAGTAAAATGTACCCACCCCCTGAGTGGATGAATTTTTCATATTGCGCATTTTTGTGTATAATTTTGAAACATAAAATAACATCACTAATTACTTATCAATCTATCGATCTATTATGCGTGAGTCTTTGTGCGTGAAAATTCAATCATTTTACAAAAGTAATTCAGAGATTTCCTTTCTGTTTGCATTGTACATTTTGGCAAGTTGAGGTTTATTCGAACCATTTTGATGGGATGTATAACTCACATGAAATTTCAAGGAATGATTAGTTTATTCGATAGTAATAGCCGCTTCTCATAGAAGCATATACTTATGTTAATGGGCTATTCTGATCAAGACTCTCTTATATAAGGTTTTGAATCTTAACTTCAACAAAAGGTGTGAAATTTCAACAGCTCTGTCAAAATCGTACGTAGAAAATACTTTTCCTTGCTCCTAAAAATATCCATGATTGGAATATTGGATAACACAGAGTGTTTTCTAATCTTAAAACATAAACAAATTAGCAAAACTACTGTGTTACAGATACATCATGTTGAATTATTTCCTTTAAAAATATTTTTTATTCGAAGGTAATTTAAAAATAGATAAAAAATAGGAAAAATAAAAATCAATCATTGTTTAAGAGGTTTTTATTATAAATATTTAATTTGAAGTTTCTTATCCATAGTTTAGAAATCGTTCGTAAATTTAAAAAAAACAAAACAAAGTGTTTTAGAATTGTTTGCTTCAAAAGTAGGTTTTATGCACTGGTGAAAAAATGTATGATCAAAGGTACCAGAATATGGTAAAATTTACCGCCAGGAAATATTTACTGTAAATTCACCCGAATTTTTACCGAAAAGCTTTGATAATGATTTTGACAAAATTAACAATAAAATATGGCTTTAAAATATTTGATAAAATACGTGAAATGCGGAAATATTTAATTATTTCATCATGATACCTTAGAGCAGGGCATAAAAACCATTTATCTTATTCAATGTATACTTCAACTCTAGTTCTGCGATTTTTTTTAAATGTGTGGCAGCAAGAATTATAATTTTGACAAACAAAAATTTATGTGCACCGTTATCATATTATCGGGGAAATAGTTTAATGAATAGTTTAAATACTGTATATTTCGGTTTTATTAACCAGAAATTTCATTACCATACAGTACGGTAAATTTTCTAGAATTTCTGTTTTCAGAGTCCATGGATGATTTAATAGTAGTAATTTAAAAAAAAAGGAACTTAATTTAAAAGAATTCAAACTGAAAGCAGTTGAAAATTTATTAAAAATAAGAGATGTATACAATTTCTCGTTAAAATTTATACAATATAATAACTTATTGTTGCAAGCTATGAAAATTAAGGCAACACAATTTTGAAGCTAACAGCAGTTGTCTAAACCACTGTGCCTTAACCTTTTTTTTTATTATTATTATTTATGGATATTATTAGATTTTGTTACAAAACTTAATTCAGATGAAAACGAGTTACAACAAATATTCACTAAAATATTGTCGTGTAAAAGGTTTTCATGAATATATCATGGTGATCATAAATTAAAATGAAAAGTTTAGAATTTCGCAATTTAATTAAATTAAAAAACGTTTAAGTTGAAAAAACTGAAAAATAAGTGAGATAATTGAAAAATTTTAAAAGTATATAATCAGCATTTCTTTACTATATTTTCTTTAACTCCGTAACATCTATTGCTTGAGCTGCAAGTTTCATATTGTAAGTGTCAACTACTTTAAGAAATACTCAAGAAATTCTTGAATTAAGGATATGATGTTATGATTTTACTACAATAAAATATGACAAACTCTTAACAAGATGATCGAATTTAAACTGTATTCTTGTAATATGTAAGAAAAATAAACTAAAAGAACAATATCTTTCAACAACCTTATAGAATAACTTTAAAAAGTATTTTTGAATGAAAAGTCTTTTATTTATTTTCCAAATCGATACAATGTGTCACAATTCATTTTTTCACTTCATCTCAAAAGAACGACGTTTATTGCTTCTAAAGATGTATTATATTTCATTAAACGCCGCATCTTGGAATCTCGCCAAGTATCTGCAAGATACTTGAAAAAAATTGAAAAAGAGGAGAACTCGATAAAACAACTTGAGTAAATAGTTCTGAAAAGAAAATATTTTAGTTTCAAATTCTCCAAATTAAATGTTTCATTGCCTACCCAGCATGTCCAATTCTTTAGAGAAGAAAATATTGCCTGTACTTGATATCATAAACAAACAATTCGTAGACAGAATTATTCCAAAGAATATTAAATTTAAAACACAGCTTTATTTTGAAAAATGTTTTGTGAACATTTAAAAAATTGCAACAAAATATTTTTAAAGGAATAAAAATTTCGCATAAGTCTTGATTGTGAATTAAATGTGAATGTGATTTTAAAAAAAAGTTAAAAATAAACTTTATAATTTATTGCGTGATTTATAATGTTTCTTATATTTCTGATACATAAATTGGTTTTCCTATAATTTGTTTTAATAAAATTTAGCTTTATTTACAATATAGAACAGTATAGTTTAAGAAAATATAATAATGATAATAATTGAGATAATTATAATAATAATAAAAAAAGTGATAATAATTGATAATGATAATAATTGAGATAAATGAAAAAGTTCAAAAGTGTACAATTGGTTTCTCTTTTATCTCTACATCAACTCCATAACAATAAGTATGGAAAAAAATTGTATACGTGTGAAAATTTGTATACGTGACAAAGTTAGATGTCATTTCCTTAGTAACTCAGAATTATTTTTATTCAAATTTATGAGGATGATTTAAGTTTTTATTTGAGGTATTATTTAAAGCACAGGATAAATTTCTGAGGCGAATTTATTTATTGCAACAGCGTTTAATTTTGAAAGAAAAGAGAAAGATATGGTAGGGTCAAGCATGAAATATTTTTATGTGATATGCACACCCAATTATTTTACAATGTAGTATATATTGTATAGGTTACAAAGTTTATTTTACTATTTCAATTAATTCAAATTATTAATTTCAATTTTCTAAGTGAGAATCAGCGTTAGATCGGCAGATACAAGCTTGCGTGAGAAGTATAAGTGGCCTGTGCGTAATTAGGATCCCATTACCACAAGCAGTCTATCTTAAAGATGGGTAATGTGGCTTATTTTACATTCGAATTCAACATTTTTCACAATGTAAAAGTATGAGTGTTTCGTAATTTATGGTTTAATGTTTTTAACGAGCTGGCCCTAACATTTCGTGTAGGAATATTTTCTTTCAGTAAACGAGTTATTATTTTAATTTTTTTTATTTATACATATATACCGAAGTACACAAAATAATAAAATTAAATATTCCCAAATTTCAACTTGTTCATAGCTGAACTATGACACCACGCCTACAAGACTTACCACCATATCTTGAGTTGCTGAGAATGTTATATTTTTTTCTTGAGATAATGTGATTTTTATTACAAGATAGTAAAATTTTTGTTTGATTTTTAACATATATATTCGCCTGCACTTCATTAATTTGAATATTTTAATGCAGACGTTTCAACCCATTAATGTTGTATCTTGGGACCTAAAATTCCCATTATTACGTTGAAAGTTACGCTTCATTTGTATAATGTACAAAATATTTTTAGCTGGATATTTGGTTGTTTAATATAAGTGGCATTAATACATCAGATCTACAGAATTGCATCATGTTATTCTAGAGATGATAAAAGCCTTTCTAGTGATTTATCTACGATGACAAAAGTTAAAGCTGTCATTTGAAATCTTTTTTTACAGCATTTAATTTTTGCTTACAACTTTCTTTAACATATAAATATGTTTTATTTACCAAGCATTTTCATCCGGCATAGAGTTTGTTAATGGAAAAGTTAAGGCAACTCTTAGAATGTTCTACCTTTCCCCGGAGCAAAAGAAAGCTCGTTTGAGCTAACAAATCATCACATCAAAGCTTATTTTTATTACTTTTATTGCTGTTTCTTTTTATTTCCTCAGCAGCATCTCTACCTATCTTTGCTGCTGTCACTTGCAAAAGGCTTCCAGCTATATAACTATTGCGAATCCAAGGAAGGGGACAAAAATCTTATCATTTGAGGTTCTTTTTGTACATCACGTGATATGAAATTTCCCTTGAGGTTGCGTGTCTTTCCTGGGATCTAAGATTTATGCCCAGAGTATTATGATCCTTACCTATCTAATAGATAGAACTAAAAATTTAACTCCCGTTTAAAGCACTATTACATCATTCCTTTGAAAATATGTTCGTTTTAAAGTAATTTTTAAAATTAAATTATGCATCCGTATCTCACGGGAATTTTAAGTTTCTATAGCTGACGCAATTTACTAACTTAAATCTGCACTCTCAGAAATAAGTCTTTCCCTTTTGACGAATCAGCAGTCCTTGAGATTTATTTCATTAATTTTGAGAATCATTTTGTCTCGAAATCACGTGATTTGTGACAAAACTCTCAATTATATAACGAAAATGTTTCTCAACTCGGAACCTTATCGCAGTGCATTGTGGGAGATTAACTAGAATAATGAAAATGGAAAGAAGATTAGACATTCCAAAATAAAGTGAAGAAAAAAGCCGACTGGTGGTCAAGGAGTTGGCTTAGTACCAGGAAGTCCCGTTATAACTTTAAATCCCGTTTCGGGGATTTGCTTAATATATCTCTCTGTTCTGTTTGTCCTTCTTGCGTTGTTGGATCAGCATTGATCTACCTAAATAATGCCCACAATAATTTGATTACGAGAAAATTAGATGGATTAAGAACTAGGAGTTTTTTTTTCGAAAAAATAAAATGATGCTTTTTTTAAAAAAGATATTTACGAAATTTGAAACGGATTTCAAATTTGAAAACTATAATCGTTTTGTCACTTTGACAAATATTTCGTAAAATTTGAGAGCCCATTTCTTACAGTGTGTGTAAAGGAGTTTGTGTGTACATGAATCTATTTGGAATAAGGCTTTATTTTCAGTTAATAATATTAAATTTCACTAACTTTAATGCAAAATATAATACAATGCAAATTCTACTCATTAAATGATCTTCTTACACTGGTAAAAGTTTTGAAATGTTCTAAACCATAATATTGTTTAAGTTGGTGCAACCTTAATATTGTGCTAATTTTAAGTATATGGTGCTTAGTTTTGCTGAAAAGTTACCCTTTCTCGCAAATATGCTTAGAATCGGGAAACTAGTATGGAGTACTTCCTACTACGAAAAAAATACTTCTTGTAACCTCATAACACAGCATGTCAATTCGTTTTAAAGTAGCCTGAGCGATGATGCGTTATAATTATAAAAAAAAACATCGTAAACTTTATTAGGGCTACTGCACTACTGTTTAAGGTGCCAACTTTAAGGCTCAACTTTGAACCTATTTTATAAAATGTGTCGAGAAACAATTTCAAGTAATTGATTACTGCGTGTTTTAAAAAATAAGTTTACAAATTCAAAGCTATCGGAGTAATTATAGCTCTTCATTTAGTTGATTGACAGATGCTGAGTAAATAGCGCTTACTGAATCGTTTAAAAGTGAATATCTCAAATCAATTTTTATAATTGAGTAAAACAATATATAACCAAAATTTCGAAATTTATTCCAATATTTGCTCAATGCATAAGAGGTTTCACTACGTTGTTACCCATATACATTATTCACGTTGAAAATATTATTGTTTTGTTGTTTTATTTTAATATTTTATCGATATATTTTTAATTATTTTAATATAAAGAACTTTTTTAAAAAACCGAATGTATTTAACATCGCTAGAGGATTAAAATACCATATTCTAAACAACACTATATTCAAACAGATTAGTTTATAATGTTTCTCTTTTATCTTTTATACAAAAACAACAATACATATCTCACCATAAAATAAACTGTGTAGATAATTTTTTTATCCATAATTATGATTATTTTTTATTATTATTATCGAGTACATCTTGAGATTGCATTTGCCTCATAGAGTTCGCAGGGTGTCAAACAGATATTGCAATAGACTTCTAGGGAAGTTGGGCACATCATCAGGATTAAAACTGCATAGAAACTCATACCCAGAAGTGTCTTCATATGCCCCTATGGACAATTCCCTATAATGAACTGTTTCTTCGAGAGCTTCTGAACTCCCTTAGAAGTTTGTAGCAACATTTACGCACCCCCCCTCGGTATAGATAACTCTTATAAACTTGTACATTTCGGCTAAAATGCTATTTAAAAAAATCTGTAGCTTCAGTAGCAAAACTAATTTTAGATTTCAAACCCGAATAAGAATTAGGCAGACCATAAGACTAAATTATGCAAGATCAAGTACTTGCACGTGCAATAAAAATTGCTCCCCAATGTTACATAAAATTTAAAAAAAGTATGTAAAAAATGCTAAAAATCATTGATGGATATATTTTTTTTTTTTTTTCAAAAGCTCCCACTTTTTTTCAAACTAAATATAAATCTTCCAGTCAATGAAAAAAAGATTTTTTTTTCACTGCTTTTAAAATCAAACCTGCATTTCTACAAAATCCGTGCATAACTTTGACGCAAAGTGCACTTCTTGAAATCCATCTATTCCCCACATCTTTCTACCCACAGTCTTTCAATCTGTCTAACTGATATTCTTAAGCAAAATACGTAATCATCGTTGACATCCGACGAAAGACATCTTTCAAAGCTTTACTCGGCTCTTGACAGTAACAAATCCCGAAGGAAAGGCGGAAATTTGCTCTTGATCTTTCCTACTTGCTAAAACTAACAGACCGAACGATATTTCTCCCAGCTTCTTGGACCAATGTTACAAAAAGAGGAAGCTTAGCGACTTTTTTGCTGTATTATTAACCTGAAGATAGGACAATTGTTTGTCAAAAGGATTGTTGCGATGGGCATAAATGGTACATTGTCACGTGTGTTAAAATTACCTGCTGCACTTACTTTGTTCAAGATTGTCGTTATTAAGAGCTAAGGATCGGTGGTTGTATTTAATCCATTATCGATTAATTTTTCTATTCTGTAAGTTGTTGACAAAGGGTAATTACATGTTTGTCGTTCGTAGTTTTTTTTATTTTTATTTTTTTACTGTCGGAAAAGCTCTTTCTGCGATCGATATAACATTCGAATCCAAATCAACATTGCCATTACAACAAAGAGTTTCTGTATTTTGGTGTCTAACATAAAAGAAGTAAACAATATGAGTGTAGTACCCAAGATTTAAAATGTGTTCATGTGTTTTATACGTAAAGTGGCTGAACTTAAAATTAAAGATAGATATCAAGACATACGAAAACAAATTTTTAAAATAACACTCAATTCAGTTAGCAAATATCAACATGAATATATTTATTCAAAAGAACTTAAAAACATATTAAAAATCTAGTGATCTGTGGATCCAGTTATATTCAACTATGATTTCCTTTCATAATAACTGAAACAGGAGCATTAGATTTTAGGAACTTTAAACATCCTATTATTACTGTTCCACCAGAAATCATTAGATGTGTTTTTGTCGAATTTATTTCTCAGAATTGGTAACGACAAAACTTCAAATACGATTCCAATAATATTTTAAATGCTTGTTATTTTTATAAAACAAATAGCTTTAAAAGGTTTTTTATTTCTATTTTTTATAACGAAAAAATCATGTCTTTATTTTCAAACTATCTGATCTAAAATAAGAAAGATGGATAGGAATATAAAAGGAAAATAAAAAAGTTGGATGGAAGGCTGGAAGGATAAAATTTTATTTTAAAATAAATTTAGAGGAACATATGATATTAAGTGGATATTTTATTCCAACTTCGCTTTACTTTTGTTCACTCTCTTGTCAAAATACATACAGTGTCTTAAATGTAACTTTTCTGGGAATTAATTTAGAAATTTTTGAGCTGTTTTGCCACAGAAAAGAGTTGTCCTCTTCTACCTTATTTTATTCCATAAAAGATTATTATTTGGTGAGTAAATTCTTCATTTGAGTAGTTCTATCATTTTGCTTATTATTTAAAATAATTTGCTTAACGTAATTAGAAATCTAAAAGGAAAAATGCTTGAAATTGGCAAATATTCATCCGGCATTAAGGGCATTTTTGTCAAATAAGAGATAAACTTAATAAAAAAGGGGGATGTTGAAGGGAATTGACAAAATTAAAGAAATATTTCGTCATTCCATTTTTTCCAAAAAAGTTTTGTACTGCTTAATGCATTGAATTTTTATAATAATCATTTTAACATGAACACCATATAGGAGGATCAATGTCGCCCAAACAACACAAGACGAAGATTTAGAACGAACAGAGAGATCAATTATACCTATGTCTCCTTCATGATTCGAACCTGCGATCTTTCCCACAATGCACTACGATAAGATTTCGGTTGAGGGAACATTTTCGTCATATATTTGAGAGTTTGCGTTTCGTCACAAAACACATGAACTCATGACGAAATGATTCTCAAAATCAACGAAATACAGCTCAAGGATTGCAGAAAATAGGAAAAGAAATCATCAAAAAATAAATTGCACTGTTAAATTATAATTAAATTAATACAACAATGCAAAAATATAAGAATAATTTTTACAGCTATTAAACAACTTTTAATTCTCTAGAAGTGTAAAAATCTAAATTGTTTTCTAAATTGTTCATCATTAGCTTAATACGTGATTTCGTCAAATATGGGACACAAATCTTATAACAAAATGAAAAAGTTAAACTAAATCGGCTTTAAATTGCATTTCGTCACATCTTGAGGACACAATTTTTCAGTTTACGTGCACTTCATTAGAATGCACTCACCCGAAATATGAAGAGTGACGGTTGTGTTACTAAGAAAGACGTTAAAAAGCGTCAGAGGTTAACACCTTTTACATTGAGGTTAGGATAGTGACAACAACCAATCTTAAAAGCATTTGTTATCCCGAGAGCTTTTCCGGAAACAAGTTAAGATGGGAATTCAAAGCCAAAGAGGAATAAAAGCGGAACGTGAGTTGTTCTCAAATCATGCAGAAAGTTTGGTGTTTAAACTCTTCCACCAAAGAGGGTGCTGTCTAATACCCCAAATTGCTTAACACACAATTCAAACAGCAACGTGCTTATTAAAAATTTACCGAAACATAATGCCAAAGCGATAGTTTATAATAGTTAGCAAATATTAATTATAGTACTATTGAAGTAAGACAAGTTCTGTGTAAGGTGGTTTACAGCCGTGCTGAAATTAGTTATATGGCTTAATGTCTTGTTGGTTCATAAATTCACAATTTTACTATCAAAATGCTGGGGCTATTAAAACATAAAATATGATACGGAACTAAAAGAACAAAGTTTTGTTACGCAAAGTGCTTTTAAGAGTAAGACTATATATAAGTTATCATTTCAAGCAGCAGTATTTAAAGATGGAGAAGAAAACTTTTATAATTAAAATACAATATAATTTGAAATCAAGTATTTATTTCAGATTTCTTTCAATTCGAAAAGATAAAACAAATAACAATGTATAATTTCATTTTATTGTAAGAGCAATTCCACTAATTGTCCGTAGGTACCAAAGCTCCTGTTATGAGATCACCAGTTATTTATTTTCTCGGATACCACTTTTTTGCTCAATTTAAATTTCATTGGCTTATAATTAAATATAGACTAACAGCCTTAAAATATTTTATGAAAATGAAAAAAAAATTATAAAATTTTAATATAAATTATGAGTAAAATAGGCATAATTTAACAAATTTGTAATTATTTTCGTTCTTTTATATATATATATATATATATATATATATATATATATATATATATATATATATATATATATATATATTTATTCATTCATTCTTTATATGTAAATAAAACCCGATTTCTCAGAAAATGTTTTCTCAGAGTTGAAAACCGCCTCCTGATTCCTAGAAAGCATCATACTTTGAAACTATCTTACGCAAAATGTCAGATTACTTTTTTGGTATATAAACTGTTTCCTGGTAACAAGTTATGCATTTTGCAATAAAAAAGTATTCATATGTGGTGTATTGAATCTAAAATATTCCTGCTGAAGAATTCTTCCATATATATCTCACGAAATAAGGATTTGAGAAATTATATAATGTTTTTGAAAAATAATAATGGTAAATTAGTTTACGCTATTTTCTTCTCTAAACTAGTAATATTTCCACTGTATGTTTGACACTAAAATGTTAAAAAAAAGTTCGAGGTTTTTCAATTCTTAGTTGTAAAGTCAAAAGTTATGACAAGAAAACGCTCTTTTATATTAACCAACTGATCACAAGCAAAAGCTCTTTTTTCGGGAATATGTGGAAAATTAAAACTATTTACTTATTTTTGCGCACAATATTTTTGTTGCTTTAGCAGTTTCCAAAGAGTTTACGTATTTCATTAAATTTAAAATTTAATAAACTTATTCCTCTAAGTAATATATTTGGACTGTCTACTTTAAAATGCTCTAACTGTATTAAATAGGAATTTAATGCAGTACAATTTAAAAGGTTTTTGACCATTGTTAAATTAAATAAGAAGAAAATATTATTTAATTTCATTTTTTGCATGAAATAAATTTTGGATAAATAAGTTTTGTACTTGAATTTTTTAACTACAATTGTTTCTTTCAAAGACATAGCGAATCACGCAATACGTTCATCAAAGGAAATATAACATTAAAAAGCTCCGATGATTTTTCTATTTCAGATCAAAATTAAAGTAAATTTATTAAAACATTTTTTATGTCTGATTTCGTAAGTTAAATATATTTTGCTCTAATTAATGTGACTAATTAATTTGACTAATCTTCGAATCATTAAGATTGCCTTTTATGGAGTGAAAATTTAATCCTTGAATCAAAAAAGTTATCAAGAGATTTGTTTTTCTCATTTATATATTTTTTGCACTGCACCACGAAAAATATGTAAGGTGAAAACTGAAATAATACGGTACAATTTACAGTGTTTCTGACTCAATGGGAACACAAAAAACTCGTTGATTTTTACCGTAGAACTTAAATAATGATTTTTGCAAAATTAACAATAAAATATAATTTTATAACATGAGATGAAATTTGGTAATTGTTGTAAAGTTGGGCAATTTCATCATTTGGCAATTTTATCTTAGAATACGGCATAAAAAAAAACATTTATTCGGTAAAACATGCATTTCAGTTTAGTATTTTCTACTAAATGTGTTGTAATAAAAACTATTACAGTGGCCTCTCACTTATGTACCACTTCTTTTATGCACCTTTTTCATTTATACGACGATTTTTAAAGGTCCCAGTACATTAGGTAGGAAAACAATGATAAACATCCTTCGTTTATGCGTCGCTCTAAAAATAAATTTTTCAATTATGCGCCGAAATTTTAGGTTAACATATTATTTTTTCGTTTTTTTTAAAGGTTTTAATTTAAAGAAAGGTTTTAAATTAAAAATGAAGCAAATAAGCAATCCTTGTTACAGTTAAAAAGAAATATGTTGAAGCAATCCTATTGAATTTTCTTCCCACTGCGACCTTCTCATTTTTTCTGTTTCTGGAAATACATTCTTTCTACAATTTTGAATAGGGTGTCTTATCTGTTACACCAACAACAATGAAAGCCTGTTCATCTTTAAGAAAATGACTATTCCTCTTGTCCAGAGGTTAGTTTTACTCCCATGTTGTTTTCTAGAAAAAAAGACACATGGAATACCAAAGATGAAAGTGACCGCCATCACTTACTTGCAGTCTGGTGGACATCATGAATAAAAGAAGGAGGTGGTCTGTTTAGTGACAATAGTAATCGAACAACTTATTGTGCAGCATATTATGACATCAAGTACTTTTCTTAGAAATTTTTCATGTGATGTTTCCCCTCTTCCCATAAAACTCAAATTTTTTTGTGAAAAACTATTCATTTATATCTAACTTAAATTTGTGGACGATGAGAAAGTGGTAGATGATGCTGACGAGCATGATAAAGTTCCGCCAAATCACACAACAGTATTAGAAGCTTTAGAAACTATTCGTGACTATTTACAATTTGATTTTGCCTCTGAAACTCCCTTATCCCATTTATATGAACTGGAAAAAACTGTTTTTGAAATATGTCGGCAAAAACAAACACAAACATGTATTAAGATTATTTTGTAAAACAATTAATTTATTTTAATAAATCTTTAGGTATGTTAAATTTTTTCTTTGTATAGTTATAGTAAATTCCAAAACAGTATAAATTTTAACATTTTATCTTTAGAAACATATTTATTCATATTGTCACTGCAATTTACGTTGCGTTTTAGAATTTTGAAGTTTTTCATTTATGCGTATCTTTCACTTATGCGCTTTTTTTCGGTTGGCCCCTTACACCGGTGCATAAATGAGCGTTCACTATTTCGAAAACCAGAATTTTTGACAAATCGTTACTGTATAGAGGGAAAAACTACCAAATGAATGGTTTAAATAACGTGTATTTTTGTTTTATTTACCAGAATTATTATTTTTTTTTATCAGAAATGTCGTTCACTATTTTTTTCTCCGACTGTATACGCACACAACAGCAATAAATTTTTTAATTAATAATAAACACAAAATACATTAACTTAAAAAATATTTATTGTAATTATTTTTTAATGGTTAAAACAATCAATAGGATATACATGCGAACTTAAAAGTAAATTAAAAAAATATGAAACACAAATATAATGCATGATTGATGATAAGCTCAGGTATTTAATGGGAATACTGCTACGGTAAATATTGCTACGTTCAAAATAATTTTTATATAATAAATAAATTATAAATAAAAACTTGCTTTTCCAAGATTTATTTTAAAGTAACCAAGTAGTATTAGAAACAAAATTTAGCTTTTTTAATGTTTAAGTACATTATATATGTTATGAATTATATATTGTTATGAATTATATATGTTATGAATTATAAGTGTTATGAATTATATATGTTATGAATTATAAGTGTTATGAATTATATAAATATAATTAGCGTATTATGTTTTTAATAATTTCGGCAACATGTGTAATAAGGCAACAGGTGTAATAGGTGGTAGCTAGTATTATAAATATTGTTAGAGTAATACTCTTAAATATTTTCTGCAATAGGTGCAGTAATTGTAACTCTACTACTAAACTCTACAACTAGAAGTCATGTTTAATTTAAATAAATATTGTAAGTAAATCTTTTAATTCCTTTAATTTTTGTTCATCACTTATAATAATAAATTTTAGAAAATTTAATGACTATAATAACTAATATATGAAAAATATTATTTAAAAATGGAAACACTAGTCCAAAATCCTTCTTTTAAGTAAAAAAACACCTTTTTAATTAAATATTAATTTTTCTTTAATTTATACATATATACCAATAAATCAGCACTTAATTTAAAAAAAATTTTAATTAATACATTATGAGCCTTTAAATTTTGTTTGAAAAACAAAATGTAGCAACTTGGCCAAATATTTAATGCAAGTAAATATGTTTACATTAATAAGTTTATAAACACCTTTAAATCTGGTTCATCTTCTAATTGCAATAATACATATACGAAATTATAAAGTTCCTAACAAAAACTACAATAAAAAATTCAATAAATACTTTTGAAAAATTAAACTTCTAAATTAATATTTTCAAATAGAGAAATAACCACACGCATTTAATTAAATATTATATTATTTTTCAATATGCAAGAAAAATAGTAATTCAACATTTAATTTAAATGGATTGTGAAATAATGTACTTACTTCATTTTTCTGTGTCTTTTATATTTTTTTCATGAAAAGCAAATTTAGAACTTCGTAAATAAAAGAAGCATTTATTCAAAATTCCGCCCTAATTTTTGTTCTCAAAGTGAAAAAGAGTTATCATAGATCGCGTGCAAATTGTTTTAACAAACAAACCTAAACAATTTGGAAAATTGCATTTTTTTTTCCATTTTAACTGAGTATCATTAAAAGACAAGATGCACTTTTATTCCAAAGACATTATCTTTTTAATATAATTTTAGAGAAAACGTGTCTATTCATTTTGCAAACGATGTTCTACATTAAAGAAACAAAAAAAAAAAATTACGCATTTTAAATAAACTCAGAATTCATTTTTTTATAATTCAAACCTTACTTTTCGATTTTTTTTTTACCATCCTTCGTTTTTCTATTTTCTGAATATTAAACATTAGTTTTTTTTTCTCTCGTGTTTAAATGTATCTTTAATAATTTTTTTTCAACAAAATATACTTTATAAAGGAAGAATTAGAAGAAAGTTAAACATAGCAATTACTTTTTCCAGCATTGTTGCACTATAATACCATGGAACTCAACGAATTAATTGAAAAGAAAGAGCATTATCAATCATTCGGAGTTAAAGCGTCAGCAGCTAATTTTTCTCGTGGGATCTCACTTAACAGAATAAATTAGTTGGCTGACTTTAATTGTCCTGAGATAATAAGACTAATGTTTGTAGCTTTAATAATCATTTTAAAACAATCTTACAAGCATTTAATTAATTTTGCTTCATAAAGAATATTTCATGAAATCTGTATTTTTTTCTATTTTTGCCATTCATTTATTAACACAGGAGAAAAATGGAATTCCAGACAATAGCTATTGATGTAAAATTGCCATAATTCCAAAACTATAAAGGCTATTTTTTGAAAGTTAAAAAAGTATGCTTACTGATTAAAACATAAAAAAAAGGTAAATTAAAACTGAATCTTTTACATTATGCAGTAACAATGAGAATGTAGTAACAATTTAGAATGAACAGAAGAGATTACTTTCTTTGTTGAATTTAAATTGAATAAAAATTGGTAAATTTTTTGTTGAAAAGATTTTAAAAAGAAGAATGATGGACACATTATATAGATATATATTTTTTTGAAAGATCAAAAATTTGATACCCCGACTGAAATATAAGAAAAATGTCTATCAAAACAAAATCTTTTACCTGGTGTAGGATTGAACAATACGACTTCAGAATTAAATTATATTTCCAACTTCATATTGCTGTGAATATAAAAACCAATAATTTCATATGCATGTTATTCTGTAAGGGCATAATATGTATATAAAATGTATACATTGTCTTAAAGATATACATTGTATAAAAGGTATACATTGCATAATTAAGAACCATTATTAGTGTTAAAAAACAAAATAAAAAAAAGAAAACATATAGATGCAGAAGAAAATAACTAACTAGTTGGACAGGGGGAAAACTGGTTAGTCAATATGAGAGGGGAAACAAACTTGAACACGATAATCAAACATAAGAATTGATAAAAACAAAATAAAGAAGAAAAAAAAGTTAGATAGAAGAGTTAAGAAAAGTTAGAAAAGATATATATAAATAAAAAAAAAACTTAATCGGAAGCAGAACGATGCCTTCAAATAATTTTCTCATCTTCCCTCTTTCGGTAAAACTTATTAAGGTTATAGGATTGGAGGAGGTATTGTACAATTAGAATATATACTTAACAAAATGTTGTGTTATGCATTCGCTTGGTTACCATTAAAGATTTATAGGCCTTACAAGAAAGGCGACCAAGCTGGTTGCCAAAGCAGGCTAGTAAATAAAAAATTACTAGATCGGTTTTGGTATTATACTCTTAATAATTTACGTATATATTACCAGCAAATTAATTGAAACATGGTAATTTCTTATTTCTACTTAGTAAAACTGTTTTGTCTTTGCTTGATAAAAACGATTTCCTGGTACATCAAGTATGGTTTTATTATATTTTTGTTTCGTTTCATAATCAAAGCAAAAATTTTTAGTAATCGACTTTTAGTAATAATATTCAAATCAAATTGTCTGACAACGTGGTAGGGATTATGTAAGTTATTGCCCGCTACACAATTGCCAGGTATTTCTTACATTACATAAGTTTACGTGCCATTTACCCAAGACCAAACACTCATGTTCTTGTTCATCTAAAAAAAAAAAAAAAAAAAAAAAAAAAAAACTAAGTTAACTGGAAGCTCATATTAAAATTCAACTGGGATAATCTTAAAGCTAAGTTCCGTCACCTAAAGCCATCACCCATAACGCACATGATAGTGTATTTTGTTTTGAAGGCGTGTTTAAATGTAAATAAATCAATGTTATTAAATCAATGTATTAAATTTAGGGGGGATATCTAAACAGTAGTGGAGGAAAAGATGTGTAGACGAATAAACGCGAGCTCTTTTTCTAAAGAAAAAATTAACTTGAAGATTTTGCACTATCTTATAGACACAAAAGTATCAAGTTTTGGAAAAAAAAATGGCATATTCAATGGTTAAGTAATATATGGGTTGGAAACATGACAAGTCGGAACAAAAAATTTCTTCAAATTTAAAGTCTTCAAAATAATTTAATTTTTTTTATATCTATTTAGTTACATTTATTAATATCTTGAATATTGTATTGTTTATCGATATTTGCTAAAAAAAAAAAATTGAAATTCTCCAAATTTTGAATACCAAGAAAATTACATATTAGCATAGGAGTTTAAAAAATAGTCATTTAAGCTAACAGTAAGTAACTCAACTTAACCCTTTGCGTTAGATGAACCATGAATTGCTTAAATTTATTCTTTAATCCACTGTAGAAAGAATCAAAACTGTTTTTGTTGCTGATATGTACAGACTAAAATTGTTTATAATAATCAATCATTATATAATTAGATAACTTCGATTACATTCAAGTATATTACAATCTTACATAAACTTGGTATTAGGTTAATATTTGCTTTCCCGTTTTACATTATACTGTTAAAGAATTCTGGTAACTGTGTCAATGTCCTGGCATTCATAAGCCAGGAAAATGACAGCCAGGATAATTACAATTGCCATTTTATAGCATTTAACTTTACTTCAATTTAACATTTCAGCCTAAGACGTTTAGACTCCGCAGAAAACAAGATTTCTTGAAATAAATAAGGTAAATATGTGCAGTTTATGTTATTAATTATTTCAAAAAGACCGGAAAATGAAAACACAAAAACCTACTCACCTAGAAATATTTTTTGAAATAGATTTTGAACCAGAAAGTTGGTTCGTTATTCATGCAATAAGACATGTTTAGATAGAATGGTAATCTAATCGATCTATTAACATAAGATATTGATTGCTGGAGCTATCTATTTTGGTTATAAATCACTAAATAAAAGTAGCCAGGAAAATGACTGATTTTCATGTGACAAACAAATTATTGACAGAAAAAATTATTTTCAACAAAGTTTTTGTAAATAATACCCTCTGCATGCATTCCAGAAATGCTTACAACGGTTGCGATAAAAAAAAATTAGATATTGAAAAATTTATGGGAAGTTTTGAAGCTAGTTATTATTGGAAATATTGTTTGCGACATACCAGGAAAATGACAGTCTGAAATTCAATTAAATTTTCTAAATATACAAAATAGTCAATGCTAGTACAAGGTCCTTTTGAAAGGCTTACAGCAATGCTATTTATAAAAGATTTAAAAAAAAAGGTTCTTTTAATAATATAGTATTAGATCTTTGAGCAAGATACTGTAAACTGTCATATTTTGTCAAAATCACCCATATGTCATGTTTTGTACTATATAAAGCGGTTGATATTTATCGTAAGAAATAGCATTTTTTAATATGAAAGAAAAATGTTATTTTTCATTATAATTTATAAGTAAATTATACTAAAACTTCACTATACCTAAATTATTCTAAACAATTTTTATTGTTTCGGCACTTTATTAGAAAACAATTAATCGTTTTGCCGTTATTGCATCAACTATTAAATAAGGAGCTAAATTTTGATTGTATAAAACAAGGAACATATTTAATTGTTAATTGTTAATTCTCAATAAAAGTTGAACAAGCTACTGAAATAAAAATCAGCTGACGGAATCAAATTCGAAAGAGCTACTTTTGTGAAAACTTATGAATTCATGACAAAATATACAATTTTATTTTCCGCATATAACATATAATTTCATATAACATTCTTTTATAACACAATTGATAGTACTTATATGCTTTTTTTAATATGGGTGCATCCAAAATTTAGAGTGTACAAACATAATGTGTAATTTTTTGAATATATATATATATATATATATATATATATACACCAAAGAGCAATTACATTATGACCAACCTGCTAATAACATGTAGGACCACCTTAAGCCCTCAGAACTGCTAGCACCCGCCGTGGCATTGATTCCATAAGGTGATGATAGGTAGTCTGAGGTATCTGGTACCAAGCGCTCGCAAACTGGTGAGCGCTCCTGCAATTCTCTCACATTGCGAGGGGGTAGCGCGGCAGCAGGAATTTGGTTTTCCAAGTAGGACCACAAATGCTCTATTGGATTAAGGTCAGGTGAGTTTGGGGGCCAAGACATGACTTGAACGTCACTAGAATGTTCCTCGATCCAATCCATGACGATTTGACCCTTATGACATGGTGCATTATCCTGTTGGCAAACAACATCCCCCGCCGGAAAAACTGTTGCCATGAATGGGTGAACCTGGTCTGCAACTATGTTCAAGTAGCTTACAGACCTCAGGGAGTGTTCTATGAGGATTATGGGTCCTAATCTGCCCCATGAAAACATTGCCCACACCATACTACCACCGGATTATAACCCATTGTTATAGATGGAGGGTGTTCATAATGTAATGGCTCTTCGGTGTATGTATATATATATATATATATATATATATATATATATATATATATATATATATATATATATATATATATATATTTATATATATGCAAAAATGCGGAAGAAGTCAGTACATTTTTTTTAAATACAATAAGTTATCTAGTTAAACACATTTTTTCTAGAGTTTTAATACTAGGATAGAGTTTCAATTTGAATTCATTTGTTAAAGGTTCACCGCCTCAAATCGCTGAAAATGTACTTTCGATAAAAACAAGCTTTAGACAAAGAAACTTCAAACAAATTTTAAATAAAAATAAACATATTTTATTTTGTGGCTTACCTTAAAAAGCAGGTTGTACCTAAGTTATAAAAAATAAATTTGTCTTTTATGCTTATGCCTGGTTAAAGTCACATTTTTGAAGCTAACTCAAATAACCATTTATTATTCTTGTAAATTTAAACAAAAACACCCAAGAAAAGTCTCTGTTGCCAATACCATGCGGGCAAAAGAGTGATTTATTATTATATTCGGATGGATGGCAACGGCAGCTATTTTAATATCACAATGCAACTTTGGATTAATTCTTTAATCGATGGGAAATATTCCAAGGAAAAGATTAAACATGACATTCATTTTTTCTTAAGTATAAATAAAATCAACATTTGTTCATTTTTATTTCGTTAATTTAATCTGAATAACAGAAGGTTATTCGAGTAAAAACTATTGAGTTATTCTTATAACCTAGATGATGCTTTCTTTTGTTGCTATTTTTTATATTATAACTTTAGGTTTTCTTTATTTTTAGCTTTTTCTTTCAATAAGAGAAATGTTTTGTTTTATTTTCTTAAGATTTATCATATGCTTTGATGCTAACAACGTAGTTATTGTTTAGAGGTAACAATGAAGTGTTTGTAAGCTTAATTGCATTAATTTGTAATAAAATTAACGTATATAAAGTCAAAGTAAAATATTAACTATATTATTTCTCAATTAAATATTTCAAAATCTATATAGATCTATGCATATATTCAGAATTTAATGTCTTGATACATAAAATTTAAATTCACTTCAAATTTAGCATTCTCTTTCATATCTTTAGAATTTAATAAAGTTTGAAACTGATTATTTAGAACAGCAAGATATCAAAGAGGAATTTGTTCAAAGTAAAATTTATCACTATATACCCATTTATATTTTACTAAATATAATTTCTTCTAGATACTCAGTTATAATACATGAATGACTCATTTGTTTATAAAAAAAGAGTTGAAAATGTAAATATTCTTCCTAAAACTTTAAGCATCGCCGAGGTTCTTAATTTAATTAAAAAGCTAGTTCAGCTGAGGTATGTCTTCTTAGATAGTAGATAGTAAAATAAAACATACCTAAACATTTAAATAAAATTGTTATAAAACTTGGTAACAGTCTTAATTGGGATCTCTAATGATAAATGATGCTTATTTAATACAAAAATCTACTTATAGGCAAAATTCGTAAAATTGTATAGAAATGATGATTCAAATTTTTTTCCAAAATATATGAATTTTTCTCATTTTACTTTCTCATTTTAACATGTATTTATGTGTCTATTATACACTAAAACAAGGTATAAATACAAATAAGTTGATAAAAAAATACTAAATACTGATTTTTTCAGCAAAAATCAAACAACTTAAATGTTACTGTTTTTTTCAAAAGTTTACTGCTTTTTTAAACATTAAAAGTTTATTTTTTACATTAAAAATTATTTTCTTTGAATAATTCTTGTTTTGTAATACTCATAAAAATTCAATTTAAAAAATAGACTAAAAATAGACTTTATTTTCAGTCTTAAAACAAAGATATTTAACTATAATTCATATACATCAGTAGTTCACTTCAAACAATGTATGGAAATTGCAAAAACATAGTTATAAAAAGTTTCATTTAAAATAAAAGCAATAAATGTATCCTTTTTTCCCCATTAATTTTAATGTAATCTCAAAATCAAATATTTTTAAGCCACAGGGTAAAATAGTTCTTTTTAACTGTTGCGGTTAAAAATAAATCTATTAAATAAAAGAATATCTTAATTTATTATATATATATATATATATATATATATATATATATATATATATATATATATATATATATATATATATATATATATATATATAAGAATTAACAATAATTTATATTTTTAGCGGAAAAAGACAATTTGAACAAATAGAACAAATAGTACACCATCATTTTAGAATTATATAAGAAGAATATATTTTTTTTAAGATTAAGATATAAGAGATACAGTTAAATTATTCAATGAAAAAATAAAGATAAAAATTTGAAAACTATTTTCTACGTTTCAATTTTAAAAATTTTTGTGACTTAAAGAATGATAAAGACCCAAAACAGATTTCTGAACTTAATTGTCTTTTAAAGCTTTTAGAGAAAATAAAGTGTTCAGAAACAACTTTGTTTAATTTGCAAAAGCAATATTCAAAAATTAAAATAAAAGACAAGACATTTGTATCAATTAAAAAAAAAAGAATTTCTTACTTTATTTCGAAAATTAATTATTATACGATCTCTTTTATACTACTAATACAAAAAGAATTTTACTTCTTGAACTTCATCTTCTTAATCCTCTTAATTCATTTCGTTTTGTGACATTTTTTTTAACTTTTATTAATTGTTTCCGACAATTAAAAGGAAGATTTTTCAAAGACATTTTATATTTTGAAAAAACCAGAATTTTTTCTGCATTAGCTATAGCATTTGTTAACTTAAGTTATTTCTTTTAAGGCTCCTCGCAATCATTTAAATCACACCCTTTTACATGCTGGTTTCTTTTTTTATTCTCAAACCATATGAATTGGGAATCTATTGTTTTATTTTTTTCCTTTGACTTTTTTCATTCCCTATTTATATTTTAAGTTGAAACTTTGAGACACAAGGGATATTCTTTAAAAGAAATAAATTATGTTATGGAAATGAAATGGAGTTTAATTGTTTACGCTGTTTATGCATTCAAATTGTAAATTGGAGGGAATAGTTCACTTTTTGAATGATATACACACGGGATATATCCACGGATTATAATTCTTTATAACAATTACAAATAATTTAAGATATCCTTAAATTCTTTCGATCTGTTAAAGTAAATAAAAAAATTATAATTTAGTTTAGTAAAACGGATATATCTATTATATCTTTAAGGGAATAAAAATATATTTGTTAAGTATATTTATTTGGAAGAAAACACCTTTTTAATTTGAATTCCAATTAATTGAATTATAAAGAATTAAGGGTAGGAAAGGATACAGTAAAATTATTTATCTATGAAATTCATGTAAAAAATATTAGAAGTATAAAATCTGAAAAATAGGATGAAATCTAAAAGAATTGGATCATGTGTAAAATTCCCTAGATAAAGAAATACATATAAATTATTTATGGTCGTACAAAAATATCAAGACAACACTGTTAGAATTTTCATTCAAAAATTATGGTAGAATTACCAGAATCTGTCTGTCCACCCAATTAACAGTAATCTAATTAACCGTAGTCCAATTAAACAATTAGCTGCAAGTTTTTATTAAGGAACATTTTTATTCGAACCATTTAGTTTCGAAACCATTACAACTGTTTTTTTTTTTGAAAAACTGTAATAATGAAATTGATATAAATATAAGAATTAGGTTTTGTTAGCCTTTTCGTTAAAAAATGAACATTGTAGTTGAGTTGTTTCATGCCAAATAAACCGTGGAATTTGACTTAATTAGGTTTTTTTTTGGTCGTGGTCCTCTAACGTGAGATGCTTTTTTTTTGCGTTGAGACACTCTTTGTGCTACCTTCTATGCGTGAAATAGAGTTTATTATTAATAGTCAAGGGTCACCAATTGGAGTGAGAAGATCACTGGAAACTCATCATTTGTCAAAGAAATGGAAGTGTTGACAATGCAGAGATTTGAACCCCCATACAGTCGCTCATGGGATTGATAGATTAGCCCTCTCGGCTACCGTAAATACCCAACTGAAAGGAACTAAGGCTTGATATTGTGGGCTTAGTTCTTACCGAAAAAATTCTGGTTGTTTTATCGTATTTTGTGAAACAGTCAATAAGCAATTTTTCTCATAGATAATAGTTCGAATAACATTATTTTTTTCTTCATTTCACAGTTTTCGATGAATGCGATAAAATAAAGTGAAATAAATTGTTATTTAACCATGTTTTCCTAGAAACTTTTAACTGTGTACATGCTATTTTTTATCAAGTATTAAAACATTAACTGTCGATAAACTATCCCAGTAGTTTAACATTTAATTCATAGATTATCAAATGAAATAAGATGAGAAGAAACTGTTGTTGAATCAAGTAAATGCACACCATCAAAAGAGCCTTTCAGTAAAGAAATTTGCAATGAGATGTTGTCAGGGAGCTAAGCTAATGGATATTACATTAATTCTTTTAAAAATAGTGAATTAATTATCAACAATGTAGAAATTCTCCATAAATGACCTCTTAAATATTTTATAGGAAAAACAGATATGATTTACTGTAATCACTGCTCTCAGAATTTTTAGAATTATTTTAGAAAATAAAATCTTTCAAGACTTGATCATAAAAATCATAAAATGACATTTCAGTAGTGATTAAAAAGAAATTAAATATTTCTTGGGTATTGAAAAAATATTGAAATTTGGAAATTGAAAACAGAAGAAAATTATAGTTTACATTGTATTGCATTTGTCGTTTTATATTGTATGCATCAGGAAGGTTCTGGGTTCGAATCCCGGGCAAGCCATGGGTGTTCTTTCCTTCTCTGTACTATCTGTCCTTACTATGGTAGCAACGTTGGCCCACCTAATATGGTGCCCCTGAGAGAGTGGCCAACAAATCTGCCCTTCAGATAACTGTATGACCTAGGTCATTCTCCAGGTGGGTACTTTTAAAGAAAATATTGTATGATGCAATTAAAAACAATTAAGCTTATATACTTCGAAAACCTTATATACTTTTTTATGATAGTTAAGTATTATGATAATTTATGTCTATTATATGTATGATGATAATTTGAATGTATATTGCCATTATCCCAATATTATTTATATAGTATAAATTAAAGATACTTCCTGTATTATGGGTGGGGGGACAAAGGTGTTTTTTTTTTTTTTTTTTAATTTTGAAAAGGAATACTGAGATACTATACATTCTAGGTTACATTGTGTTTAGTTATATTTTCAGTTCCCTTTCAAGTAATTTCTTCCATATACTTAGCAATTCTAACAATAAATCATTCTGAAATAGAAAATGAAAAATAAATAATAAGCAATTTAAATATTTATTACGAAATTAATCAAGTGGCAAACGAAGTTGTCGCGCGAAAAATTAACGCATAAAGACAGGAGCAAAGTGGAAAAAAAAGAGATGAGTAGGGATGTATCTGTACCTTATAAGTATGGATATGTGTCTGTACCTTACTAAAGATGATCTTACCAATGATTTTTTTTTTTATATTTTATAACCGGCGTTGAATGTCGTCCCAATTCTTAGTTTACGACTATCAATGTTCAATTCTTTAGTCGCGTAATTTTGAACCCAATCCAGAAGACAAGACATTTCTTTGATCAAGCATTGCAACAAACTAGCCTTCGTGGAGAATCTTTTGATGGAACTAGCCCGCATTTGAGTTAAATGGAGAGAGAGAAAAATGAAAACCTCTCACGGTTAGCCCAACGGCAAAGGGACTCTAACCACTGATCCATCTACCACTGAAAATATTTTACGCCTGCACTGTGATCAGTGCGAGCCGGGAGCACAATTCATATCAACCAACCACCTAAGGGATTCGAACCTGGTATCACTTCTTTGAGAAGTGAACGTTCTATCCCCTGAGCTACCGTGGCACTTTGTTAGTAATATCGAAAAAGCTCAATGTCTTTAACTTTTATTTACTCCAATTAATATGTTTTCGAGTCAAAGCTCTGAGATGGTTTGCAAAAATACCAAACGCTTTTGTATTTCTGGCAATTTACAAACATCTTTACGGTACCAATATCGATACTCAAGTAACAACGACTGGAATTTCCTTGTAGCATTATCGATACAAATATTTAAATGATATAGATTATTTTTTATTCTTTTCTATCTCAATCGAATGAATTTCAAATGAATGTTATACAAAGTACCGTAAGCAGATATTCGAAAGTCTCTCGACTTCAAAGTGAAGCAATTTCAGGGCAGTAAGGGTCGCAAGAATTTCTCTTGTTCTTTTATTTTTGAAATGTTATTATAATTCTTCAGGCTTTAATTGTGTTCCTTTAATGAAAGGGATATTCCGGATATCATTAAAATTTACATCGGTGATCAGTGTTAAAAGACAAGCTAGAAATATTTCCCTTTTGGAAACTTAAAATGAAAGCCAGTAAAGAGCTTTGATATTTAACTGTGTTATCAAGAGGGGGATTCTAAATGAGAGCAGTTAATTGGTATCGTGTTGAGGATCAGTTTTAATTGGGTCTCGATTTCAAAGAGAAGTTATGTTATCCAATGATCCTCATCGATTTGTTGAGATTTTCGATACTCTTATTGATGGTTTCATATTAAGCATTTATTTGTTTTTCAATTAAGAACGAATTCCAACGATGAATTTAGGAATCTATATTTTATTCGACGAAACATATTTATTATTTTCATTACCTTATTTGCCATTAGCAAGGCAATTTCCATGGTTTGTCTTAGTTCTTGGTTCACCTTGGTCACTTTCCAAAAAAAGAATAATTCATGTGATTCAGCATTTTGTTTTATTTATTTATTTCATTTACTTTTATTTATTTATATTTTTACGCAGACATGAAAGCTTGCTTTGGACTTATATTTAGATCTGAATTCTTAGCACAATGCTATATAAAAGCAAAATGGTAGGCAACAAAATAATTATTTCTTCATTTAAACATTTAGGTACGAGCCTTAAATTTGTTTTGGAATTTATCATTTTATAAAAGGAATTTTATTTAGCTTTTTACCTAAAATTAATCATCATGATTTGTAGACCCATTTTTTTAGTGAGAAAATCTATGAGGATTTCAAAATTTCACCTACTGTATAAAATTGGCTATGAGCTTGAATACATGTGCTTATAAATGACCGAATATATAAATACTGAATCCATAACTAGAAATAAACTCGGCGAGAAATATCTATTAGCTTAAAGCTCAACAGAAAATAGTTTGACACCATACAAACCCTTACTTTTGCCTACATTTATATAAACAATCCATTGATTTTATTTTCTTGTATTTTCTAAAGGCATTAGAAGATGGCTGCACAAACCACATTTTGAAAAATAGCTTATAATTTAAAATGAAGTTGATGGAAAGTATGATGGAAAGTATCGACCTTATAAATGATCAATTTAACACATATTTTTACATCATCAAAAAATTTAAACTCAGATACTGATCAGCTTATATTTTTCAAATTTTTGTATGTCTTTGAACCGTGAAATTTGACTACATTTAAATTCTTTAAATTTTAAAAAAAGTTACTATGAGACGGCATATTTTTTTCTATGTTTCCTTAATTTTACGTATTCTTATTCTAATTTTCTTGACTGTTTTGGAGTTAATAACCTTTACTATATACAGTCCCTGCACACATTATTAGATGCACTATAAGATTATACATAAAATCTTAATTATCCGATAATACTATACATCATTATTGTTTTCACGCGTGTGAAACCGGTTTGTACTTGTTCATGTTGGTTTATCAATTGGTTAACATTGTAATGCAATATGTTAAAAAAATAATATAATAATGCAAATATAGGAAGTATATAGAAAAATCTTCTGAATAAAAACTCATTACATGAGTGTTTAAATATAAAAGTATTGCATATATAATTATTAAAACATTACAGTGCGTCGAATTATTGGATCTAATTATTATAATATACTAATTATTATAATATACTAATATAATACCTGATATAATGATATTCTTTATCTATCTAATATGTCGTCAAATTTTTTTTCCAATCGTCTAATTTACACTATATATCGTCTAATTTAACCAATTGATACATGAACGGAAACAAGTGCATACCGGTTGCAGTCGAAGAAAAAAAAATTAAGCTGTAAAGTATCACCTGATAATTAAGATTTTATATAGAATCTTATAGTGCTTCTTATATTTTGTTCAGAGACTGCATGCCTATTTTTTATACAACGTTAGAAATAAAAAGAGACCAACCAACGAAAAAAATCATAGTTTTTTAAATCCCTAGATTTTCTTCAATTTGTGGTACCATAAAGTAACAACTTCTATATATATTTTTAAATGCAATATTTCTTCTTTAAAGATATTTCTATGAAGATATCAATATCATACAAATGTGTTTTCAATTTTGATTTACCAAAAAATAACATTATTGAATCTAAACCGTTATTTCATTATTGTTATAGTGTACTTCAGTCTAGAGTTCACTTGAGTTCAATTTATTTTTGATTAAAAAAAAGTAATAAGTTTACACGTTATAATATGTTAACATGCGGATACGCTAAGCTCCGTTTCGCATATTCACAAGTGATTTTACTTTTTTTTTTTTAATTTTATTTATTATTGCTTTTTTTTGTTATTATAAGCTATTTTTGTCAAAAAAGATATAAATTGAAAAAAAAATATATAAAGGTAGTAATTTTGCAAAAAAATAAAATTTCAAAAATTATAGCTGTTTTTTCAAAAAGTATAGCTGTATGAAAAATATTTATGAATATTGAAAAGAAAATGAATATACATAATGGATAAGGAAAAAAATGCAATATTATTTATTTCCTTAGAAATTTTTTCCTAGAAAAATTTTAAAGAGTTCTTTAAAAAACAGGGCCTTTAAAGGGAAAAAAGCGTGTTTAAAAATGAACTTTTTTATTAATGAATGTAATTTATGCTTTGTAAATTTATATAAATGACTTTTTTTTTAAATTTCAATATCTCCTTATCCACTTTCTGAAGAATTCAAATTATTTTAGTCACAGTTCTGATTAAAAATATCTCTCAGCGGAGGAATGATTATGGGTTGGAGTCCCCTTGCCCTCAGGCTAATCATGGTTTGTTTGGTTTTCCTCTCCACGTAATGCAAATATGTATTAGATCCATAAAAAAGTCCTTCACGAAGACAACTTTTTTTCAAGACTTGATCCATAAGTTCCCTTGTCTTCTGGTTTGGGTAAAAAATTAGAAGGCTACGGAGTTGAACATTGATAGTCGTAAAAAAATCTGGTTGAAAATTGGATCTGTGATTCCACGAAGTTTTTAAAATAAAATATAAGTTAAAATCAGAAAATCGTGTGTGAAATTTCAAAATTAATTTTAAATATTTAGGGTGTACAACTCTTACAATTAATGTTCTTCAAATAAATTTTCTCTAAATACCTCCAAAATTATGAGTTTTAACATTTATCAAAATATTAAATCAAATACTCTCTTGATTAGTAAATCAATTATAAATTATTAAGGAGCAGACTTTCACAAGTTTTAAATCAATACGCTTGTTTTTAAACATCAAATAGATCAGAACTTGTTTTCAAATTTTATATTTCAAAATAGACTCTCTATTTTATACTTCAAAAGGCATATTCTCACTTTTACCACACACAAATAAAAAGTCTTGTTGAAAAGCTCCACTTCAGATATGACAATTTTATCTCCTTTGGGCATGGTTTAAAAGAGATGGAAATATTTCCACATTGCAGTGAATTCTAAGAGTCTCTTTTCCAGATGTAAGAAAATTCTCGTCAAATTCTTTAAATGTGCAAATTATGTTGGTGTCAGACATTTGATATTTTTACTTCTAGGGATGTTTAATTATGTTTTCAGTCTCGCCTAAGTATCCTGGCAGATATTTCTTAAAATTTTTATGAATAAAATCAATTAATTTCAATATGTAAGATACATGGTTAGTAATTCATATAAAATATTATTTTCTCTAAATTTTTCTATTATAATTTTAAAACTAAAAGTATAACTAAAACAACCTTTAATCTTCACTCCTAATTTTTTTTTTCATTAATTAATGATATGGGATGAAAATTTTGTAAATGTGCTAAAATTTGTTAATTATATTATGACAACTTTGTACGTGGCATACAAAAATTACTTGCTTATTTTTACTTCTCAGTTTCTTTTCTTTTTTTTTATTTATTAAATTCATGATAATAAGGACTATAGTTTTAAAATTCAGAATTTCTGATAAATCATTAACATATAAACGGAAAATTACCAAATGAATGGTATAAATGACGTATAGTTTGGTTTTCAATGTAATTTTCAGAATGTTTCTTTTTTTTGTACTAGAAATTACTGAACTGGAAATGCACTGGAAATGTTATGTCATTACCATACAGTGCGATGACTTTACCAGAATTATTTGTTTCGCGATGTAATAAATGTCTTCAAAAAATTCGAAGCTTCCTAAAATTTATAAATTTTCCATTTCCTACAATGGTGAAATACAAATGTGCATGATACCCTATTTAAGATACGGGATTATTAAAAAATAAGGACCCAAATCAATTACATTGTACTTAATGAAGTATAAATTGACCATGAACAATCTTCATACCAATGAAAAGAAAAAGCAGAAAAAGCTCACAGCTTTTTCTCTTTTAAGAAAAATAGGTTATAAATGTTGAATATGTCTCCCCTTTGATGCACAGAAAACATCTAAGCGGTAGTCAAACTTGTCCCATATGCGAAAAGTTAAAAATATCTATTGTGAAAATCCCGATCGGACATTTAAAAATAAGAAAAACGGTAGTCTAAAGGTGCCAAGTCTAGGCTGTATGAAGAATTTTCTACTGTTTCACAGTGTAATTCTTGTAACTTTTATGCTTGTAGTCTAAAGGTGTATAGTCTGGGCTGTATGGAGAATGTTCAACTATTTCACAGAGTAATGCTTATAACTTTTATGCGTTTCTATGGCTTTATGAGGTGCCTTGCCTTAACTTTTGCTTTGTCTTGCTTTGGCTGCTTCGACTTTCGCTTAAAGTTATAATAATTTGCATTATTGTTCGTCGTTCATGAAGGAAATTGGCTTACACAGCATCTCATGGGTCCTAGAAAACATTTGTGAGTACCTTACAAGCAGATAACAAAGAGTTTGCTTTGAGTGAGACAGATTCATTTTTTTCTACGACAATCCGTATTGAAATGCATACCGATATACAAAACTTTAACTCCTTCTGCTTAATATTATTTAATGAATGTCTATTCTTGCATCCTTTTGATTTGTGTTCTAGGTACCCACCTCGCTAAGATGTTTCAATTCCATAAGTCGTCATAAATTATGCTTAACACGCTTCCGTAACTCACCTCTGTTAAAACACTTATTTCTCAAACTTTAATTAGTCAGTCATTATGAAAATGGTAACGAACTTGGGCAATTTTCTCTATCGTAAGAAAGTCGTTCTTGGTTGATGACAAAACTTCCTCACGTCTTTCTTTAAGTAAACTGCGCCATTTGCATTCTTGAGTCTTCAACAGGGTATCATTGCCAAACTGTACCGGTCATCTGAAATAAGTTAGACATCTTCTCTTCTTAAAAATTTAATTATTATGAATTGTGCAACTGTATTAGGAACAATACACTCACTCATGATTCAAGGTATTTACAAAAGGACTTACAAGCAACAACCAAAAAGTTATTCTGACTTTAGATAAAGCTCTATTTTAGCCAAGAAACTAGAATAACAAATCTCTATTAAAAAATCTCATTTATGCTTATTCCGTCTGCATATTAGTTAACGTTGATATAGTAGAATTTAAAATAATGATCATTGCCATAGTTAACTTGATTTTACAAAAAAATTCTTGTCGCGAGCAAGTGAATGCGTTTTCTCAAAATTCTAGCACAACCTTAGTAGGATTTACCAGCCCACAAAAAATCTAACAAAAATTAGAGAAAAAATAAAGCTTTTGAACAAAAATACATGCATCAAAGATGTATGCCCTAATACGCATTCATAAGTACTCTCAAATCGCAATATATATAAACTAAATAAAATATTAAATATTATTGAATATTATTGAGTATTATTGAATTTTTTTGCAGGAACAAATTTTAATAAGGACTTACTCATTGACTCCGATCACGAAAACAAAAGCTACTTGCGGTAAACTTTTTTTTTTTAATAAATTTTCAAACTATTGAAATGCATCTGTATAAAATTATTATCATATCAAGAGAAAACTGTTGCATTGAAAAAGATTAAAAATCATTGAAATTGAAGCACCATTAAATGCTAAAAAAGCATTTTAAGTTTTTATTCAAAACACTCAATTATTCTCGCGCACAATATGACTAAAAATAAACTATAAGTATAATCTTTAAAGTCATGAAACTATATTCTGAATATTTCAAACAGCAAAAACGTAAGAACAAAAATTATTTTTCCTTTATCAATTTTTCTGTAATATTAATTTTGTAAATGTATATCATATTTTTAAAAACCTTAATGATTGATAATAAATATAACTTACTTATCTTAATTGAAAACATAACATTATGCAGGTGATTTTTTTTCTGGAATGGTAGAATACATATACATACATACATATATATATATATATATATATATATATATATATATATATATATATATATATATATATATATATATATATATATATATATATATATATATATATATATATATATATATATAGGCAGAAAAGGTGTTTTGCAGTGTTTAAAACCAGATAATCATATAATGAAATTCTTACTCGCTGGATGCAGTAAAATTATCCCACAAAAAACTGTTTTATTTCTTTTAATTTAAAACGTATACTCCAGACATACCCCAGAATTGAACCAAGTTTCTTTCTATCCGTACAAGTTTTACCTGTAACCTGCACCACCTAGATAAACTTCAAAATAAATATATAGTAAGTCTTAGGTTCAAGAATTAATACTTCCGTTGATTCTATAAAGAAATTTCTGCCATGCCTTTTCAAAAGGAAAGATAAATATTACAAATAATATAAATTGCATAGTACAAACTCAAGTTATGTTTTTGAGAAAATTTATTTTAATCAACTATATATATATATATATAGATATATATATATATATATATATATATATATATATATATATATATATATATCATTCTTTATCTTTTTAATCTTTAATTTCGTGCAACAACTTTTGAGTTCCCCCAGAATTTATAAATAACTTAAATAATGATATTTTTATCTGGTATTGAGCATTTGCAAAGTTTTCTTTTCTTTTTTTTTCTTCAAATTACAATCTAAGTTAACTTAGAAACTATGGATTTTTTTCTGAAAAATAGATTTTACTTCCCTGGCAAAATTTTGCACAAACACTACGGTAGAGAAAAAATCTCTGTATTTTATAAGAAATAGCTGTATTTTGACTAAAAAATGAGTAATGCTCATATTTTTGATGGGCCTTTCAAGTTATCTGTAGTATGTTTACACCCATCTCCATTAACTTTTAAAATAAACTAATCAAAATGAGAATTTGTGCTTATTTTTATTTATAATAAAAAAATTACATAAATTTAATTCCTATTCTTCATTTCGAAAATTCAACAAACTAAAAAATACTGTGATTATCGCATGATATTTTTTTTTTAGTTTTGAATGCTTTAATATAATTTAAAATGATTGTTTAGCCATTTTTTTAGGGGGGAGGGGTTAAATAGTAGTAGTAGCAACTTTTCTTGGAAAAGCATGCTCCAGTTTTGTAAAAAAATAGTTTTCTTTCGAGCAAAAAATAAGCAATTATAAGAAAAGAGAATATTAAATTACAATCAGATTACTTACAAAAATTCCGATTATTTTTATTAAATTTTGTTTTATATTTTTGGGAACCAAAAATAATAGTAACTTTATCTGTTTTTTAATCTTTAGTATTTCTTGAACCCTGTAAACATTATAAGTTCTCAGAAATATTTCAAGTTATTGATGTGAACTTTATGAAAGGAAAGTAAATGCACGTGGAAGATACTAACAAAAAACTAAAATTGCATTTTACATTTTCATATTTTGCTTAAATAAAATAATAATGCTCCAATGAACAGATATATTTTCCGTTTATTTCACTAAGAATAAAGAATGTTTGCAAAAAACAACTTTTTAAAATACTTATCTCTTAAACCATACATCTAGATAATGTAATAACAATTTCAGTTTTTTAAAAAAAGTTGTATTATCATTGTTTTTGCATGGGTGAAATATGTTTCTTGTATCAGGAATACAAATAGTTTAGTTTTGAAAATTAGTTTTTATTTTTCTCCTTACGTTCTTGGTCTTGGTGAAAAGGAAACATGTATATAATTTAGATAGTTAAAACTAGTTTTACATAAATAAGAGAAAGTTCTGAAAAATTTGGTGTTCGCTAATATTGACCATTAAAAATACACATATTTATATTTACGTTTCGTTTTAATTAGGTTGGCAAAATATGATTAAATTTAGAATGAAGAATGTCATTAAAAATTTATTCCTAATTAAGTTTATGTTTTCACTCTTCTGTAAATGATTATGATGAATCATTACCATTAATTACCATTTGAAATCACCAACTGTGAAAATGTCACTCACATATATTTTAAAACGCAACATGATGTCAATTAGTTTCTGTTACAGTCAATAACTGATGAGCCTAAAATAGAAAATGATTGAGTATTGAAATAATTTGTCAATTGTTTTGATATGTTCTAGAAATCATTAAGAGATTAAAGCATATCTTCATCATCCTACTGTGCATTAATCTATCAATCATTATGAAAATTTGACAAGAAAAGAAGCTAATTAAGTTGTTATCGTGTGACCACAGAGTTTTACAGTTTTACACAAACAATGTTTGAATGTTTAAAGCTAAGACTTAATTCAGTTGTTAGAAATTTTTCTGTGCAAGAAGAGTTGGGTTACTTATTGTTTCATTTAGTATATATATAAATGGAATGGTCTTTTTCTTTAAAAAAAATCTGCACGTATCGACATTATAAATTAATACTTTTGTTCTTCAATTGTTTTAGGAAAATAAACTAATATATAACTAATATATAACTAATATATATATATATATATATATATATATATATTAAGTTTATATATATATATATGTTAAGTTTATATGTAATAAACTATAATATATAAAATATAAAAAATAATAATAAACTATATGTTTCAATTAGAATATGTTTATAGAAAAGTTAAAAAATACTTTTTGGGAAATTTTGTTCGTTTCGATGGTGTTGTTCATTCAGCTTGAAATATGAAAATTGTTTGTTTATTTGCTTTTGTATTCTCAAAACTATGTTTCTCAAAAGAAGTATAAGATATCAGGCGAATTTTGAAGTATTTGGGACACACCTACATGTTTAATATTACATTTAGTTAGGAGTTTTTGAAGGTTTGGAGTTTTTAAATTCAAATCACAAAAAAATATTGGTGGATTCACAGAATTCTTTAAGTGAATGCCCAGAATTCTGTCGGTGAATGCACAGAATTTTGTAGATGAATTTGCACGGATTGCGTGAATTCTTTTTATGGGATGCATGAAAAAATTGATTTCTAGCACCATAAATTTTATTATTGAAGAAAAAAAGACCATGTGAGGATTTTTTTGTGTAATTAATACCTTTAAAATTCATAGAAATCTATATCAGTTGATTTAGGTGGATGTTTTAGGTGGAACTTTTTGAAATGAATTTTTTCAAAAGAATGAGTCACCAATCTCGTTGTGTGGTACATTAATGCTGGATACATGCATTACATGCTGGATCATTAGTCCATTAATATTCACTTCCATGAGAATTCCTGCTAGAGATAATTAGTAGATAACTGGTTTGCTTTAATAATCTTCCGCCTTTCAATCTTGATGGAAATGGCTAGTTTTGCAACTGCATACACTAATTTATTCGTAGCACGCTGTCTTTTCATCATTGTAAGCCTAGGATCATCATCAAAACGTGTACGTTATTTTCTTTATGTGTTCGAGAGTCAAAAAATATTTTTTTCACTTGCGGCTTTTCATTAAAACACTGGAATTTGCGATGATCTTCGAATACCTAAGAATTCGAATACCTAATACCAAATTACAGTAGTTACGGTTTATTTTAGATGACACAGAGATTTAAGAAAAAAAAATATTAAATACATTCTTTCAAAATTTCTGGTTTTGAATTTTGTTACAGTTTAGTAACGTAAAGATAAAAATATATTCTTTTCTGAATTCTTCTGCCAAAGATAATAATTCCTTCTCCTGATACTTTATAATAAATAATTCCTTCACCTGATACTTTATTTTGTGGCTTTATTACATAGAGGAAAAACATTTACTCCAAAACATTAAACAAAAAAAAAAAAAAAAAAAAAAAAAAAAAAAAAAAAAAAAAACTGTAAAACACGTGCATTGGCTAACACAAAATATGACACTGCTTTTAAAGATTACTTCCTCGCCATTTGATCTAGACGTCTACCTCAATTTTTGTAGAATTGTAAATTTTAATTACATTCAGAATCTTATTACATTTCAAATTCAAATTTTTAAATACTTTGTAAGTTCATTATCAAAGAGCAGAAATATCATTATTTCCAAAGACTATCTCTTCTCAAATTTTCGAGAAAATGTTTTGGTCCCATATCTTAGTCTATAAACTAAGAACAAGTAGGTCCTTTTCGGCTAATGCTATCTATTACGAATAACAACGCTATGAATGCTTCAAATTTCTGGAATGAAAAATCCCAAGAGTCATCATGCACTGAGAGATTCATCAGGACAAAGATCACGTTTGGCGTAAGATTTTGGTCCTCCATTTTCCAATATATTTTTAATAGATAAATTTTTAATGTATTTAACTTTTCAAGCAGTTCCATAACTAGCATTTTCCTTATAAATAGCTGCCTGAATTACGTTGACTTTTATATTCTCTTTTGATTGTCTTCTAGTTCCTGCTTTGGTTTTCTTACCTATATCAAAATTTAAAATCGTAGTAGATAATCCTTTTTCACTTTCACACACACATGAGTAAGGATGATATTTCGTGATCACTGACACACATTTTGAACCACTTGATGTTTCATCTTCATCAGTGGTTGTAGAATTAATAGCGGTTTCGGAACCACATTCACAATCAGATAGTTGTTGCCCTAATTTCAAGATATATTCTGTTTGTCAACTTCTACGAGTCGTTACTGATGTAACAAACTCACAATAAACAGAACAAAATATATTACTAATTATTGTTATAAGCAGCATATAGCAAAATATGCAAACATTATAATGCGTCAGTTTACTTTGCTGCACCCTTTTAACCAGTGAATTACTAATATATTCCAAACCACGTGATTTGAAATCCCAGCATTTCAAATAACGTAACTGGCAGCTGTGAGACTACGCAAATACTTCTCTTTTCTATTCTTTATTTTTTATTTTATTTTTATTTATTTTTTGAGCAGGTGGTAAACAAAATATTTTACAGTAAAATGGATGTTCCGATTAATCGATAAATTGTGTATTTATAATAATTGGTTTAAAAGACAGATGTCATATTTTTAAGTATACCCTTTTGTAAAGGATGAAAGAAAAATGTGGTTTCCACGAAAACTATATTTTTTCACGAAGTACAATAATTTAGAAAAATTCAAAATATTATAAAAATATTTAAAAGAAAAGAGAAGAGCTATTTATGAAGCATTTTGTTTGCGGTAAATAAGATATTTTCTGTACTTCTAGTGTTAATTTTTTATATGGTGGTAGGTACAGTGATTATTATCGATGAATTATTTTCCTTGTAGTATCGGAGATTGCAGCAGACAAACAAACTTGTGCTTTTTATTTTGAGAGCAGTAACCTTTGCCAAATTTCGTAAATAATCTGAATAGCATGATATGGTCCTCCATTTCCAAACTTTCATAGTAAGTGCTAAATGCATTTTTCTTTCCGTTTAAAATCAAGTTTAACTACTTGTAATGAGATAAACTACTTGTAATTGGCCAAAACAAATCAGTTTCCATGCTTAAATAGTTCATTTTTTAAAACCTAAGTTATTTCATTTGTGTTATTTTCCGTCAGCAGAAATCTTAAACATTTCAGATTAAAGAGCGAATTCCATCAGATTTATATCAAATTTTGAATATTTATTTTTGCTGAATATTTATTGTACATTTAACACCTTATTTAGAATTTATTTTAAATTAGTACATTGTTAGAATATTCCTTTTAAAACCTTTCTGGCAGTTGTCTGCCAATCAAATTAACCGTAAAATTTACGGTAAAGAACATTTTTTCCCTTATAGTTTTTTACCCAATTCCAACTAGTATGATTTTAAAACGGCTGGGAGCAAGGCCGTATTAAGTGAAAGCAGTTACTAAATTATTTTTCTCACTGCTAACAATTTGAATACCGTATTCTTTATGGTTATTTGACTGTTTTGTTCATGAATGGTAAAATGACAATTAAATAAATTGTTATTTAAATATATTTTTCCGTGAAATTTCCAAAAGTGTACTTTTAGCCATAATTATTATTCATAATTACACAAAATATCATACAGTGAATTTTAGTAGAAAAAGAAATTACATATTCCAGAATTTTTTAAATATTTTAACAAAACAATAAACTGACATTAGTATTATAATAAATTAATATTTTAGTTTCATTATCGAAAACGAATAACAGAAGAAACATATAATATTCTCGTATATATAATATCTCTCACAAATACTATTGACATTTAACAAAAATATTGAAGTTCAATTCTAAAAATGAGGCATTTTCAGACAAACTTTCAAAAATTGACAGCATTTGTTATGCAAACGTTTATTGCCTGCTCTGAGAAGAAAGAGAACCAAATTTTTCAGTATTTTAAATGTATTTACATATATTTTTACATCTTTCCTTTGCTTCGTAAATATTTCTGCGGGAAAAAATATAATTCTGTTTTCAATTTAACTGTTTTTAAATTTAATTTTTTTAAACTTTCTGATTCATATATAAAAAGTAAAAAAAACGACTTTTAGCAAATAAAACTTTAGTCAAAGCAAATTTTATTATAAGAAATTAAACACAAGACAGTGAAATTTTTTGTAACATGAATAAATTTCTAACGGTATAACTTGGCATGAATTTTCTTTTTATTTCATTTAATCAGATTGATGTGAGAGATATTTAATATTTATCTAAGTTAGTCAAAAAATATTTGTTAAAAAAACTTAAAATTCTAATAAATAATATTCTTTTCCTTTTTAAAATATTTTTTTTTTCTGGAAAACTCTTACACTTTTCGATATAAAACTTTTCTTAGCTAGGAAATTTCTGGAAAAAAAGTTATTAGCAAAACCGATATTATATGAACACGTATATCCGTACTTATAGCAAATAAGACGGCAAATTGTTTTAAGCAATTGTATGTTAGGATAAAATGCATTCTATTCTGAACTTTTTTTTATTAAACTTTAAACGCGTTAAAGCCAATATAAAGCAAAATCTAAATTTCATCAATTACTTTAAGACCTTATGTAACCTTATGTAAGCGAGGTCATGCTGAAAATGTCGTATACAGTGTGCAATTATTAGAACAACAGAATGGTGATCAGAATGAATCCCATTTGCAAATTATAATTAAATATTGTTTATGATTATAAATGGTTATTTACTACCTCATTAGACAAATACTATACATTCATTTACTACCCGTATTATGATCGAAGACTAAATAAATGTATGAAGAGACATATATATATATATATATATATTAATAAAGCAAAAAAAAAAATAAATGCACAAAATATTTTAAGTGAAACACTAAAAGCGAAACATTTCAATGAAATTTCCAACATAATGTTAAACCTAATTACATTTTTCATTTTCTGAGCTTGTCTTGAATTACTGAAGAGGTGTTTTATCTACAAAATCTGACAAGAATTAAATAAACCCATGTGTATGGAAATAGGAAAAAAGTTTTCTGAAATTTTTAAACAGAAATGTTACTATATAAACTTTTGCACGAAGCTTCTTTATTCTTCGTGGTGTGCTTAATTTCCTTATTGTTAAATTTTAAATCACAGGGGAGACTTGACATTAACTTCTTATTTGCATTGTTTAGATTTTCTTTTTGAATTAGCACACTTTTAAAAGCTCATTTTAAAAGGTAGAAAAATTATCACAATGATTAAATTAATGCAAAGGTTTTCAGAAAAATATTTACTTTAACAAGGTGGTTCACGGAATTTCCATTATATTAAGTTGTTAATTAAGGCACCCACATCTAAAAATCTTCGCAAAATTATTGAAATTCTTTTATGTTTAAAATTAGTTTTGTGAAAGTTATTACTTTAAAATAATATCTTTCACAAATGTAAAGGTAAAGATTTAACTACCAAAGTTTTGCACATACAAAAAATCTCCTTTTAAGTTTTAATATACACACTTATATTTTTTCTGTCATATTTCATGTAATTTTCTATAGTTTTGAAAAGAGTAATAGATTGTGCAAGCTGCTCATTTTTCATTTAAAAAATAATTTTGGGAAAAAAATGTGAAATTTATGTTTTTGATTTCATGTAAGATTATATTCAAACCAGGAAAATATTGAACCCGATACACAGTCTAAGCAGTTTAGTACAAACCCCATATTTTTAGAAATTTCTCTGAAAAAATGATTCAAGAACAATTTATTTAATTGTTATTTTACCAAAAACAAACAAAGCAGTCAAATAACTATAACTAAGATGATATTTAAACTGTTAAAAAGGAGAAAAAGTGCTTATTAACTGCTTTTATGTAATTCTGTTTAACAATCAGAATTTTATCTCATCAACAAGGCCAACCAAATGAAGCAACATAGTTTCTTGCGGATAAGTGCATATTATAGCCAAGAGAGCTAATCTATTAATCATATTACCAACATAACGAGAGTTCGATTCATAACTTTGATACCACAATGTCTTTTCATTTCCTTCAACAGAAGAAGAGTTTCCTGTGTTTAACTCTTCCCAATTTGTGACCCTGGGATATTAGAATACGATACTCTTCTTCAAGCTTAGATGGCAGCACCAAAAAGCTGATAAACTACATCCAGAATCCTGTTAAATTTCTTTATTTACGGTTTTCAAACCATGCTGGCTGTAAATGTTTAAGAAACATATAGTTTTGTATTCATTGTTTTTTAACCATACTAGTTGTAACGGTTTCGAAACCGTAAATTGTTCGCTACCTGAAACTTTACGGTTAGTTTGATAGACAGACTGTTTACTATAATTTAGAGCTATTTCTCTCTCATTCTCTCTCTCTCTTTTTTGTTTTGATTTGATAAAAGGAATTAGCAAGCTGCAAAAAAATATATATCGGCATTCAACAGCCTGTAGGTCACTGGTCTAAGACACCAGCATTTGACAAGTTTTTAGCAGGTAATGAAACAAACGCGAATACTAAACATACGAGATTATTGGTTCTAAAAACTGATCTCATCATTTTTTAAATTTTTTTTCAGTTTTTAATGAACCAATGCAGGTAAAATAAAATTTATTCAAAACGCAAAAATTGCAATTACGTTAAGCTGACACCTTACTAACACCTGAATTAGCTAATCATGGCATTTCGACAAATATTTTTTTCCAAAAATATTAAATATGCTATCACAAATTTTATTGCACAATTCAATAGATATTGAATTAGAAGTTAAACAAACATAACGCAATCCATGCGAAACTGCATGATTTGTATTTAATTTTTTTTAAAATTCATGCTACACAATTCTTGCAAAACAGCTAAAGCATTTTAGGGGCATGTTAAAAGAAGGAAAAATATAGTAAAAACACAAATAAATCATTTGCTTAATATTAAACAATAAGCAGATTTTCTACTTCTTCATTAAAAAAAATCGTATATTCAGCTTCACTATGACGTATCACTTGTGATTCCAATAAATCGATATCAGAATCGATTACAACATAATAGATGTGGCGGGGCAGCAATTAAGGCGAGCGAATGACCGATTAATGTCTTCGCCTGTGATCAATTAATCGAAGAAGATCGAAACTCATTTTTTATTGAGAAAGACGTAAATTGTAGAGACAGCACTTGTTTCGTTTGAGAAAGCATCCAACTTATTCCGTAAGAAAGACTATCAGTTTCAAGGCGAAACCTGTCTAATCTCTTCACGCTGGCAATTAATTTAACGGATCTCTCAAATTTTATTATAACTCAACTCTCATTCTAGGCTGCAAAGTAATTACTTTTATTTTGTAATATATAACGACTTTTGTATGACATTATTACTGGGATGTAATCAAAATAAAGAAACAAAGTTATAAATTTTGCTTATTTTGATAATTTGATAGTTGTGTTAAATGGTTTACTGAATGATGTAATGTATTGATTTCTATAATACAATAGTTTAGCAAATGATACTTAAGATATTGAATAGTTTTGCTGGAGTCCCTATCCTAAGAAGAGTGCCATTATTAAAAAAAGAATATTAAATAATAATTCCTGTCATTCAAAACGTTTCCAAAATTCTAACATGCTTGCCAACATACTAACATATTTCGGTATTTTGACGTAGCTTATTGATTCTTATCGCATGTAGAGATCTTTAGTTAAATTAGGAGACATAATTTATGTGATTGTTACATAAAGATTTCTAACAAAATTCAGGAATTACATCCTTTTCCTGGAAGTTATAGCATCAGAATATATACATAAAAATTCTGGGTTCGAACCCTACCGGTGGCAAAGAACATATTTCTCATACTCCTTCGACATTTTATTTCATTTTATAACCGTCGTTGAAAAGCCGACCCAACTTAATGGGTTTACGGCTACTAATGTTCAACTCCGTAGCCTTGTAATTTTGAACCCAATCCAGAAGACAAGGGAACTCCTGGATCGAGTATTGGGAGAAAGTTGCCTTCGTGGAGGACTTTTTGATGGAGCTAACCCGCATTTGCGTTACATGGAGAGGAAGACCACGAGAACCTCCCACGGTTAGCCTGATGGCAAGGGGACTCTAACCCATGATCCGTCTACCACTGAGGATATTTCACGTCAGCACTGTGGTCAGTGCAAGCCGGATGCGAAATTCGTATCGACTGGGATTCGAACCCGGTTCGCCTCATTGGAAGGCGAACGCTCTATCCCCTGAGCCATCGCGGCTCCTCCTTCGACATTTTATATTTTATTTTATAACCGGCGTTGAACAGCCGACCCAACTTAATGGGTTTACGGCTACTAATGTTCAACTCCGTAGCCTTGTAATTTTGAACCCAATCCAGAAGACAAGGGAACTCCTGGATCGAGTATTGGGAGAAAGTTGCCTTCGTGGAGGACTTTTTGATGGAGCTAACCCGCATTCGCGTTACATGGAGAGGAAGACCACGAGAACCTCCCACGGTTAGCCTGACGGCAAGGGGACTCTAACCCATGATCCGTCTACCACTGAGGATATTTCACTTCAGCACTGTGGTCAGTGCAAGCCGGATGCGGAATTCGTATCGACTGTGATTCGAACCCGGTTCGCCTCATTGGAAGGCGAACGCTCTATCCCCTGAGCCATCGCGGCTCCCTCCTTCGACATTTTATTTTATATTTTATAACCGTCGTTGAACAGCCGACCCAACTTAATAGGTTTACGGCTACTAATGTTCAACTCCGTAGCCTTGTAATTTTGAACCCAATCCAGAAGACAAGGGAACTCCTGGATCGAGTATTGGGAGAAATTTGCCTTCGTGGAGGACTTTTTGATGGAGCTAACCCGCATTTGCGTTACATGGAGAGGAAGACCACGAGAACCTCCCACGGTTAGCCTGACGGCAAGGGGACTCTAACCCATGATCCGTCTACCACTGAGGATATTTCACGTCAGCACTGTGGTCAGTGCAAGCCGGATGCGGAATTCGTATCGACTGGGATTCGAACCCGGTTCGCCTCATTGAAAGGCGAACGCTCTATCCCCTGAGCCATCGCGGCTCCCTCCTTCGACATTTTACTTTTTATTTTACAACCGTCGTTGAACAGCCGACCCAACTTAATGGGTTTACGGCTACTAATGTTCAACTCCGTAGCCTTGTAATTTTGAACCCAATCCAGAAGACAAGGGAACTCCTGGATCGAGTATTGGGAGAAATTTGCCTTCGTGGAGGACTTTTTGATGGAGCTAACCCGCATTTGCGTTACATGGAGAGGAAGACCACGAGAACCTCCCACGGTTAGCCTGACGGCAAGGGGACTCTAACCCACGATCCGTCTACCACTGAGGATATTTCACTTCAGCACTGTGGTCAGTGCAAGCCGGATGCGGAATTCGTATCGACTGGGATTCGAACCCGGTTCGCCTCATTGGAAGGCGAACGCTCTATCCCCTGAGCCATCGCGGCTCCCTCCTCCTTCGACATTGGAGAAAACGGAGAAAAAGTACTGCAAACTTGACAGATTGCAGTACTACACTATTTTGTCTCACTCAATAGGTCACCTTGATTCCGCAAACGTGTTGCCAAGTCTCAACAACGTCAATGCTCAACGTGAAGTTATAACTTATACTAGCATAACGTTAATCCACGGTCAGTGACCATATGATTTTTCAGAATAATTTACGGTTACACCTCTTTTTTACAACCATGATAGTTTTACAGGCAAAAATTTATTATTAAATTCATCGACTGGAACACTTCCTGCCTCTTACTGACCGTATCTAAGACTGAAAGTTTTCAAAGTGAAACGTATCACAAGTTTAAATATTGGTTCAAGATTAAGGTAATATTGTCGAGATTATTTTCTCTAAAACGGTTAAAGATATAGGATTTTTTTTTATTTATTTATTTTTTTTTGTTGATAAAAATGTAGTATTGATTTCATGAAAATTTCTAAAAACAATAAAAGTGACAATAAAGCAAAGGAAAATACTCAATAAAAACGAAGACCAGATTATATTCCAGCATTAAAAAGAAAACATTGGAATCAGAAATCATCAATTTATTCGAAATAATTACCTTTTATTTCTTAATAAAAAATAGTTTTAAATAAATATGCTTGCTGTATTTTAAAATCATTAAATCGGGTAAAATAGCAATTTCGTGGCGATAGATTTCCTGCGGGTATTTATTTTTCTGGTCTATTTTCACTTATTTATTATTGTTATTTTCAAATACATCTACCAAATTAAAGCAAATAAAATTTAACTAGGAATCTATATTAATTGGAAAGGATATAATTGGAAGGAAACTCACAATGCAAGGTAAAATAAATAAAAGTTTGTCAACGTTTGATATCAAAACTCAAACTGCCTAAAACAATAGATCATTATGCATGAAACATTGTGCTTAGATTTCCCTAATTATGGATCCGAACACTGAAAATATTTAAAAAAAAAAAACATTTGTATCCCTAATTTGTAGCAAATTTTTAACATTAAATATAGTTTAACAATTATTTTTAACGTATAAATATTTTTATACAGTGATAAAATTTACCTTCTTAAATTACAGAAAAAAAAACTGGCAACGGACTCAATAAGCACCCAATAAGTCGTAAAATTTACGGTCATGAACATTTTCTTACTTTTACGGTTTTGAAACCATTTACAACTACACTGTAAAAAAACTCGGTATATGTTTAACCAAAACTTGGTGCAAAACTCGGTAAATATGATCAAGAAATACATTCATGGCGCAATCGATTGCACCAAATTTTCGCTCTATGAGAGGCAGAACATTTAACTGTGACCGATAACTTATTTTGTAAATGTTGACTAATGGCGGATTTCGTTTTCGAAGCTCGCTAACATCTCATGCAAGTTGTCTTTGAAATTGTCCATTTCTTTTGCAGGTAAGTAAACTTCTCTTATTTATTTGCAATAATTACAGTTCATTTCTTTCATATCATCTTTAAAAATTTTGATGTACACTCCTCAAAAGTGAAATTGCAACACCAAGAAATAATGCACGTAGCGTCATGCAAATTTCAGGAGCGATAGTAGTGAGATAACATATTTTCTATGAATAAATTGCTTTATAATGATTTTATTAGTCTGTTTTTTTAATCATTTCATATCCATCTCACTACTATCGCTTCTGAAATTTGCATGACGCTACGTGCATTATTTCTTGGTGTTGCAATTTCACTTTTGAGGAGTGTATGTTCTGAAAGAGTTAGTTTTAAATTTCTTCTAGGAAACTATATTCGTTGTATGAATAATTAAATATTTAAATGTCTACATTAGCTCTTTTTCAGTAAATAAGGAGATACATCTATTTTATGCTCACAGAAAGTGCAATACCAGTGACAAATAAACAGTAAATACGGCAGTTGTATGCAGCATAGCATTCCGCCAAATTTACTACCTGTGAAAAGTTTCTAAATCCGTGTTTTAATTGCATTCTACCGAACAAAAAGAAATTAATAATAGTAAGTGCTTTCTGTTAGGATTAAAACTTTTTATCAATATCTGTGCTTCTGTTTTAATTTTCATGTTCTATAATGCTCATTTTCGCTTGTAATGTCACATAATTACACGAATGTTTGCCTATGCATTCTTAAATGCTTTTGTAGTAAAATTTTCAAATCAAATTATACTCCGTTTCACCTCAAGCCGTTGTCATGGAAACTGGGTCTCCTTAAGTTGGTTGGGTGCACAAAATAGGAAATGAAGTGGCCAATATTGGCGCTAAAGAAAACAAAGCGTTAAATTTTTTTTAATCGCCAAGAATCTTACTGAAATTTTGAACAAAATACCAACAAGAATAAGATTTTTTATAGCATTTAGAAATAATCTGAATTCTTATTATGATTTTTAAAAAAAACAGATTCTCACCACTCTATGATTTAAAGAAAACCATTTCTCACCACTACATTACAAAAAGACTCTAATTTAAAGATCAAGTTACAATGAATAATTTATTTATAATAAATACAATTCTCTTACTACATAAAGACAGGATAAAGTTGCAACAACTATTTTTCCTATACTAACTGTGCCGTTTTTTACTACATTAAAAATAAGGATCGACTTTCAAGATCAAGTCACAATAACTATTTTATCTGTACTAATTTTACCGTTTCTTACTACATTAAAAAAGGATTGAATTTCAAGATCAAATTACAATAAATATTTTACATATGCTAAATACTGCATTTAAAAGGATCTAATTTCAAGATCTAGTTACAATAGTTAGTTACCTATACTAAATGCAGCGTTTCTAACTACATTAAAAAAAAGATCTAATTTAAAGAACATTTACCATCCTCTCGATCGATTCTGGATACAAAACCATTGCTCGCCGATTTTTTTTTTCATTCTAGTATCTTTGTTTAAAAGAAAAACCTAACACTATTAGTTACCTTGAAAGTTTCACCTTTAAAACACAACGGTCGCAAAATACAGAAAAAAAAACATAAAACGAAAAAGTGCCACGAAAAACAACCAACAACAAGAAATTACGGCATGAGTTACGAGCCTCCTAACCCATTAGATCTTGGAAACCATTCCAAGTGAACTGAAATCTTTTCTTGGAGTTCAGTAGATCTCTATAATTTACTTTATTCAGTTCTACACCACTTAAAGGGGATACATAGTGTTGCTAAAATACTGAGAAAAAGAAGAGAAATTTTACCTTCCTTAAATGAAATCTTATATTTATGCAGTTATATATTTATTAGAGTAAAAATGCAAATAAATATTATTGAGTTATTTTATGAGTTGTTTATCTGTCAGTAACACAAGGGCTTAAGAAGCATTTCCTTTTTGTTCGAGTGAAATTTGTTTAAAGCCTAAACGCTTTTTGATGGTAGAATAATTCATGACCAAGAGTTATTAACGTAATATTTAGTTGCTAAAAATGTAAAGTTAAAATGTGGGCAAACGGCTCAGTTAGAATTTATGTTAAGTGTATTTTGTATTTATTTTTATTTCAGCTACAAACAATGACGAATATTGTATTACATAAATAACATAATAATACACATTACGTAATTGATAATATATTTAATGTAATCTTTATATTTAATGTATAAAGCTTTTCTTTTGTTCAGGTACATATGATATGCACTAATCATTAATCCTAATCTTCAATACATATTTATATATCATTAAATCCTTAAGGTACACACATATGGGTTCAAAAATTTCTAATTAAGTTAAAAATAAAAATTTTATCAATATTTGACAAATTATTAACGAGTACAGTCTAAGCAAACAGAAACTGAAAGGCATTTCTAATATTTTTTTCCAGTCTAAGAGCTATAAGAAAAGTCCCACGTTTTTATCCGTCAAATAAACTGAATTTTAAATTTTTATGTCTTATTAGCTAGTGCGGATTTCCGTAATATTTTGTCAAACATTGATTGTTGTTTTTCTCTTAAATATTATTTAGTAATTCTTATCAAGTATATTCTAATGATTATGTTTTTATAAAAATCTTGTTACTTGGCATAAAGTATGATTTTTCTGTTTTATATATATATATATATATATAAATTAAAATACATTAAAATATATTTGCGATATGTAATTTTTCTAAGTAACAAAAAAAGCAATTTTTTGCTGCCTTGCTAACTATAAATATTAGCAAACTTAATTTTATTAGAATGGACAAATAATATCCATTTAAGTATTGTCCTTGATGTTTTCAAATACATAGCTTCATCATTAGAAATGTTTTTTAAAGTGTTATGGTACCCCGTAACTCAAATATTAACGTTATTTGATGTGCACAGTGTCTGCGAAAAAATTCATTACAAATCACAGTGCCCCAACAGTGTAAAAAATAAAGTTAGCGTCACGGTTAAGTCAAACTCGATGAAAAAAATTCCAATGATTGTATCATTGTAAAAATAATAATTTGTGATGCAATACTCAGGAAAAGTATGAAGCCTGACTCTCCCCAAGAAGTATTCTCTTTTCAACTGAAGAAATTTTACTTCATTAAATTAGCAAAACAAAATCCCATTTATCTATTAGACACTCACAAATTGAAACAACAAACGTGTCTGATGATCCATGGTTTCAGTTAACTTTTTACCGCGAAATAAGTTTAACCTGTCGAATTATTATTATTAGTTTTTTATGATAAGAACCGGCATACGAGCCAGCTGCCTTCTATGGCTAAATATTGTCTATATTATAGACAATCAATTCGAAGTTATTTCCTTACTAGTATTTGTTAGGTGATACTTAATAAGTATTTATCTACAGCACCATAACAAACTTTTATCCTTACAAATTGTTTATTTGTGCTTATTTTATTTTATTTTATATCCATCTTTGAACAGCCGACCCAGTTTTGGATAAGCGACTACCAATGCTCAATTCTGTTGACTTTAAACCTAATCCTGAAGACAAGTAAACTCCCGGAATCACGTATTAGGATAAATTTGCCTTCGCAGCGGACTTTTTGATGGAACTTACCAGCATGTGCGTTGCATGGTAAGGAAAACCACGAAAACCTCCTGCGGTTCCCCTGATGGCAAAGGATCAAGGGCAATCCATTAATCCGTCTACCACTGAGGATATTTTATGTCAGCATTGTGTTTAGTGTTAGCCGGGGGTGGAATTTATCTCAACCAGCCATCACAGCAGTTCGATCACGGGTAACCTCATTGGGAGGCAAGAGTTCTTGCTTATTTGGCTATTTTCAAGGTTTTTAATAGGCATACAAAATATAAGGCATACAAAATATTTGCATAGAGTTTCATAACGTGATATAACATAATAAAATATAAGTGTAAGCTTTTTATAATAGAAGTGGACATAAAATAAAATAAAGACTTATATTTTAAAAAGATCTAACGCAGAAATAGCAACAAGTGTAACATCAAACTTTATAGCCAAATAAAACTTATTTTGTGGACTTTTCGAGACTGAATCAAAGTATGTTTTTTATTTTGAGGTGACTGGAATGATTTATAAGATATTTTCAAAATTCTTTTGCCCTACTTTATGTTAGGAATAAAGATGTATATGATGAAACTGTCCAGTGATGCAAAGGAAACGTCAGCGTGTTTCACATTCAAAGCCAATGACTCTGAACTCTGCATTTGTCTTGTAAAATTACCATATCTAATTTAATAGTTTTCTTTTTTTATAATTTAGATTTTATTTAAAAAGGTATTATCACGGAAATTTATTATATAATTTATTATTATTATTATATATATTTATATATATTTATATATATTTATATATACTAGTGTTTTCATTTTAGAACCTCATAATTAAAAGGTGTATGACTTTTTTTTTTCTAAGCCAACGATACATTACATTATATTCTTTATTGGGATAAAATAACTTAAAATTTATTTTAGTGACCTCACCTGAAACATCACATTAATGATCAGCAACCTAATATATATCACATTTGAGATCCCAATTTTATATTAAATTTAGTTCCGTTTCGTTAAAAGAAGCTATGAAAGCCTTTTTTGTAAGAAGATTCAAAACACAAATCAAGTGAAAAGAAATAAATTTACAAAATACGATCTGCACACTTATTTAATGTACAAACAATAAAACGAAATCTATTGTTTCATGAATTGATCAATTTTCTAGGTAAGAACCAATTGTCTTTAAGATACTTTTAATTAACAAGTCTTCAAATAAATAAATAAATAAAAAGTTTACTTTTTCAATTACTGTTAATGTATTCTGAATATTGTGAGTAACAGATATCAATATTTCTCTCATGACGAATTTTTTTCCAAGTTCTTTATATCAATCTTTTTGATAAAAGATATTCCTAAAATGCAATATAATATGTTCCCAAAGTGTATACAAATAACAATGAATTTTATTCATCTTAAATATTTTTAATGTTTTTAATTATATTTCCAATGAGCTAATAAAATGTTTGGTACGTGTTAAACAAAAATATGGTACACGTTTTCTGCAATTTTAATTTAAGGCTTAGTCGAGGTATATAATCCTGCAAATTAATTATTTTCACACTCAATTACACAATATTTAAAATTAACTTAAACGTAAATGTGGTTCATATGAACGAGCTAATAAGATGGCAATAAATTCGCAGTATAGTATGATACAAGGTATCACTAGCCAAGAAATATCATGCAATGTATCAATAATCAAAGTATCAATAATATTATAGTGCAAGATACCAATAGCTTAAGATCGATATTCATGTTAGTGTAGATAATATGTGGAAAAGATATGAAAGCTGTTTTTAAGACCAATTTATGCCATATGAATTTATACACGCCGATATGAATATTTTAATATTTGTTTGCATTTATGTAATGAACTGTATGTTAAGAGTAAAATATTATTGTGAGTACTAACTTATATGATTAACTGAAAATAAAGAACGAAATGTTTTAATAAATAATTTCGTATTTTCCAAAAAAATAATTCCAAGCTTAATTGATCAATAAGAATTCATAAACAATCCAGAAACTTCTATGATTGCAAATAAGATTGAGTATTAAAATCACTAAGAAAAAATAATCATACAAAATTCATATTTCAATAGTTCCCCTACGTATAATAAAACTAAAAAAAGCAGATAGCAAAAACGTAAATACAAATGTGTACTAGTACAACAGAACAGTGGAGGGAAATGCCAGCATTACTGCAGGAAATACGGCTGGAGCAATAAAATATACCTAGGCTAGTTCTGTCATCTCTATCAGAGGGGGGTGGAGAGCAACTGCATCAAGATATGTCTAACACCAACATTTCACTTTTTTGTATAAAAAAAAAAGCGCAGAATGCATTTGATTGCTTTGCTTCAGAATTTTTGCTTTTGTAAAAATGATATAAAAAATAAAATAAAAAAAAAACCACGCAAGTTTTTTTTTTAATAAATAATGCGAGTGCGTTTGGTTTTTTCCACGCTCTCCACCCTCAAGCAAAGAAGATTTCAACACCGAATAACTAAATAATAAAAAAAAATATTTTGCATAAATGTAAAAGTGAAAAAATTCAAGCTTTAAGCTGATACGTCACTTTTTGAAGCGTTAACAAGAAATTCAGTCGAAACATGTATTATTTAAAACTGTTTCGGTTGCACCGTTTAAGATTTTTTTAAAATAAAATCTTTTACGAATTTTTGCGTGCAAGATAATTTTTTCTTGATTCAATTTCTTTAGAAAAGTCTAAGAAAATATTCCACAGCGTTAAATGTTTAGTGTAAAAAACTGATATGTAGTGAGTAACTTTGAAAAGTTAAAAGAAAAAAAGTATAACAGCGAGAAAATACGAAAAATTATACTGTTAAAGAATGCCTTTTTCTGAGTTTTTTTATAAATTAAATGCAAAAGTTATGTTTTATGCATCATTCATAATTCATTCCTTTTTAAATAAAATTGCTCATTCCAATTTTAAATTAAATTATTATTATATTGAAATTGAATATTGAAAGGAGTAGATACTTCTGTATTTCACGCTTTTATTGCAATAAGAATTATATTGAGTAGGATGATAATAAATTATCATTTTCATTCTTCATTAGATTTTTATGAATCAACCACTTTTTCATAAAAACGATAATGAAATTCTCGCAAGTGTGTATTAAGTCATATAATTTTAATACATAATTGAATATAAATAACTTAATTTTTTTTTAGTATTTGTTGTTTTAAATTGTTTCTTGATTGACAATATTGACTTACAAAATGGAATAATTGTTAATAGCAATATGATGCATATACATGCATATACCTTATATGCATATACCACAAGATTTCTTAACAGATTTTAGATACGTTCGCATTGCTTATTTCAAATCTGCAAATTTTTTTCCCTCCAAGCTACAGTTTATTTAAAAAAAAAAAATAAAAAAAAAAAAAAAAACTGACATTATTAGTCAGGTTTTTCCGAAACATACAAATTTAAAAATGTTATATATAACAAGGGATCTCATAAATGTGACTACGAAGTTGTAAGGATATTAGGTTATATCATCAAGATTAACATTCCATAGACACTCATGATTGAAAATGTCACCATACGCCGCTAGAGGCACACATGTCATTATAAGACAGCACCCATAGCTGCTTACAATGACATTTTTGGGCATGGGCTCCTAGGCAGTTTTTATTCTGGTGAAGTTCAATAACTGCACTTGAAATTTGTCGGTGCATTTATGTGACCATCTGTTATATATATAACGTTTTCAAACTTGTACATTTTGGCAAAAAAGAGACTAAAATTGTCCTTTAAAAATAATCCGTAGCCTTAAGGGTAAAACTAATTTCATATTTGAAATTACCACACCCGAATTACAAGTATGAAGCATTTGTATAAACTCAACAAGTTATTTGTTCCCTGGTGGAAATTTGTATAAACTCAACAAGCTATTTGTTCCATTAATGGATCGCTAACTTGTTTAAACGGGATCTTAGTTTTATTAACTTTCTATTAAAGACTAGCTGAATATTTAGTGAAATGAATAATCTCCAAAAATAAGTAGAATGTAAAAAATATGGTATATGGTTTACAAATGAGATCTCTTATGTAGAGGATCAAAACTGTGATGGCATGTCATCGGGTTTTCCTCAGTGTTGTTTCCCAGACCGTCGCCAGCAGCTCACTGTGCAGCTCCAGTGCGATGTAAATGAAGTACTTACCTATCCAATACATGAGAAAACCTACACCATGATCAAATGCATTTACCCCATTCATAAACTATTTTCTCCCGTTTTGGCGTGCGTTTGGAAACCATCAAACGACATCGTATATATGCATTTTAAATAAACAATTAACTATTAATATTTTGTCATTAAAATAACTTTACAAACTCTTATGTGTAGGATATTTTACTGTAATTATAAATTTTACACTAGCAAAAATAGGGGTGGCTGTTTTGCACCAAGTAATGTAAAAGAACATTTTTGGCTCTTGGGCTATTGAAACACATATATCCAAGAGTCATGTAAGTGATTTCACTGCACCATTTTAGTGAAACGTAGTTTCCACCAATTTTCCTTGTTGAGATACTCAGAAATTTTTCACAGTTTATGTAATTCAAGTTTTTTTATATATAAATTATAATATATTAAATATTTAAAATAATATATATTTCATTTGTAAGATTTATTCATATTTCAAAACAGTAACTGTAACTTAATTTACAAACAGTAACAGTAACTTAATTTAAGTTCTACTGAGTCAATAATTTCGTATTTATCTCCTAAAAGGATCGTTATTACTTATACTTGGCAGTAACAAAACTAGCAAATATTGTTAGTTATTTCATGTACTGTATTGTATGAAATATAATATAGCCAATAACTGAACGAAATTAACCAGTACGAAACAAAATAAAATATAAAAATAAAAATCAAGCGACTTAACGAAATGAAATCGTTACGCAATTCTAAATGTCTTTCCGAAAATAGATTCCTGAACAGCTCTGACGAAAGAAGTGTAAAGTAAAGTAAAAAAAAAGAAAAAAGAAGAAGCTGAAATCCTCGACTTAACACGGTCGCAAGTATAGCTTTCAGTATTCATTTTACCATTAGGAAATTGATCAACTTTCCTTTCGATGATCCTAAAGTTTGCCCTCCCAAGACGTTAAAGTCCTCTACCAGTAGAGGTATTAACTTTTTCTCGTTTTCCATCGTATGTCCCATTTGGGGGGAAAGGAGGTTGGCGCGCTAAAGCTTTGGCGTGAGCTCAATATTAAGTGGTCTTCACTGGCTTATGGTTATCCATCATATATGTTGAAAGGTTTCAGGAAACTAAACGAAGTTAATAACTGTTAAGAGTGACCGCGGAATGAAAAAGGCTAAGATAAAAATCCAAGTTAAAAATATAGATTTCTAAATTTAGAGTAGGTGAAGAGCCCTATGAAAAAAATGTCTGATCTAGCACCATGAAAAATAAATGTATTCTTTTGTGTTTTTTGCCCAAGAAATTTTACTGATTCCATCTTAAGAGAACGACATTTCTCGGGTGAAACTTTTCATGGCAATCACTGTTTCTTCTTCATTAGAATTTTAAAATTTGGGAAAATTGAGTTCATGTAAATCTAGATTAAAACAATAAAGTTTAAATTATGAAGATAGTTTCAAAATATCAAAATACCAACATATTGCATGACAATTTTTAATCTGCGTCTTCTATTCTGATCTTCATTGACTTGCTATCCATGATATATCTTGACAGATGTTAGGAAACTAAGAGAAGTTAATAACTGTTAAAAGTGAAAAAGACAGAGATAAAAATCCAGGTAAAATGTGAACTTTAAAGAGGTTGGAATGGATGCCCTGAAAAAAAAAATCACTTTGATTTTTTTCCTTACTTGGAACGAGCATTAATAAATTTCATTAAGAGGATATTAAATCTCATCAAATTTATATGAATAGTTTCGTTTCGTTCCGATTGATTCTAGAATAGATTGAGATTTTCTGCATTCAAATAGTCAGTTTAATAAAAGATTGACGTATTAGACCAGTTCAATCTTTTTAAATTGTTCTCCATTGTTTCAATATTATTATATGTCTCACTCGCAAGATTGCGTATATGGCATTAAGAGAAATTCAGTACAAAAATAACAATAAAACATGTTTTAGTTCGGAGAACTGAACTAGAAAATGGTATATAGAAATGAAATTCTGTGAGCTTTGTAAGAGGTTTAAGTTTCTGCCAATTGTTCAACATGCAATTTTCATTATCAAAGGTGAATGCTGATAAAATTAAATCAATGTGAAAAATGAATTATCAACAGCTGTGCAAGCACATGATCAAAAGGAATCAGTCCATTCAGTGGTTTGCATAACATCATATTCTGCTAGAAATCGCCATAACCACATTTGTTTTCATTTATCTGTTGCCTGGATTAATTCCCATATCTCAACTGGTTGTAAGATTTATGACAAGAAGAAGAACATCTCCTTCCAACTATTTATTGTTTATCTGGATACGAGATTAGAAAAGTTTGAATAAGAAATTTCTTTAAACTCTTTAGAAAAAAAAAATGAAATGTTTACGGACAAATAGAAATATTTTCTGAGACTTTTGATATTTTTTTTTCCAAAACATTTATGGCAAGAAGTGTTAAGAATCTCAAATTCTAGCTGTTTATCGACATAACAGTTTAGAACAGTTTGAACTAAAGACGTTTCATAAACTATATTGAAAGGAATAAAATGTCTACAAACAACTGGATATTTTCAAACAAATTTTCAAAGCCTTTCACATTCGAAATACTAAGAAATAACAAAAAAAGTTATTAATTATTTTTTTTAATAAATCATTTGATGTAAATTTAAAAGACAACTGATTATTGTCAACCTCTCACTGCAGAAATGAGAAAAAATTAATTAACGCAGCAAACATTATAAGTTAGATTTTACAGAAAATTTTGAAAAACATAGATGTAACATAATTTATAATACAGAAACAGTCACATAAGGATTACGTCATAATTATTTATAATATTTATAAGTTAAATAATACTTAAATGCAATAATAATAAAAACCAATAGTTTAATAAAAACATTGTTATATAACCCACAAATGAAAATGTTTAATCGTTCTAATCGCTGATTTGATATCTATTTAAAAAAATTAACAGATTTTTTATCTACTGCATATTTTCAAAATGGTAACGTAATATTTAAAAAGATTAATGCAACAAAAGATGCAAGTTAGATTTTTAAAAACATTTTTAAAATATAGTTTTTAATCAACTTATGCCTTAAATCTCAGAAAAAAGTATTAAAAAATATCTCACTTATTGAATCAGTTTTCTTTTTTCTCTTTCAAAATCCCAGTAGCTTGCATTGAAGTGTAATTTATAATCGTGGCTGTAAGATTATTGGATTGATATTCTTTTCTTATCGAATTCTGTTTTTTTTTAAGTAAAAATATTTCATCTATCAAGAAATAAGATGAAGGAAAAAATATAAATCATCGTCAGTAGAAAAATACTCTTAAGTACCTCGAGAGAGAGAAGTAAAAGAATTCTAAATCGAATTAATATTAAATTAATATTCAAGAAATGAAAAAAAGAAAGATTTGAGGCAGCGAAATATTAAATTGTAGCATTAAAACAACGATGAAATTGAAATATAAATGAAAAGAGTTTATATAAAACTTTGAATCGAATGCTATTTTTTTCAAAAAATATAAAGGAATAATTAAATATTTTTTTTTCATATGAAAAAGTGATAAGCTCTTTAAACTAAAATGAATTTAACAAATGTAAATAGCTTTATTACTTCAAATATGCATAATAAATTTAATATTTTTCAAAATTGCTGTTTTCATTTTGAATGAAATATTATAGTAGACGTGTAGCTTTTATTTCTGATTATATTTTTCTGCATTTGTCCAACTTAATTTGAACTATAAAAACCAATAGTGATATTAATATAATTTTATTTAATACAAGTGACGGAGGTAGGACCTGAGCTGGTAATTTCCATATCAACGTGCTGAAACTTGTTAAATGTGGTAAAATTGGGTAATTTTATCAATTGGATATAATCAATTATTCGTTTAAATTTGATTTTCAGTTTTAATTTTTTTATTAAACGTGTAGTAATAAGAATTATAATATTGAAAACCAGAATAGAATTACCAGTAAGCCATATGAACGAAAAAACTACCAAATAGATGGTTTAAATACAGTCTTTTTTGGTTTTCATTACCAAAATTTTGTTGTAATCTTTTTTACCAGAAATATCATTACTATACAGTATGGCAATATAATTAGAATTTTTTTCTCTATGTAGTAAGAAATCAAAGTTGTTATTTGCGAGGTAATATTCATTTATTTTTAATGCATATTAATGTATAATAATAACTGCATTAATGTATGGTACATATTAAAATAAAAATAAAAATTTAATTTTTAAGTGACATCTAACTTTCCCTAAACAATTAAAATAATATTCTGTTCTCTACAAATCTTTTAAGGTATGTTTCGATTATCTTTTCCATAATGAATGATATATTTTACAGAATTTATTAATACTTATTTAGAATTACAGTACATCTCTCTCAGTTAAATTTTTGAAGTTCCTTGCATTACTAGATATTTTCTGAGTCTAAATTGAATTACAAAACCCAGTATTTAAGTTGTTCTTGTAATTACTTTTGAAATTTCATTTCGTATCGTTCTTTTGTATTTTTTGTTGCAGACGGGTTACAATACACGTTTTTCGATCTTCATGGTACTGTAAGCCCATTGTAACTGACTAAAACAATTGAAGATCAAAGGGAAATAAATTTTTTGTTCATTTTTCACAAATATGACAGTCGAATCAAAATATCTTGTGGCTTGAGGATATCTATGTCAAATAACTAGCATGGGAAATCGGATCTCTCCAAGAATTTTAAAACACTAAACTATCCAAAATAACATGCTATCATAATATCATGCTTTCGGCCTTAGTTAAAATTATAGTACTTAAAAATTCTTTCGGTTAAAAAAAATCATTATTTTTCATATATAACCATTAATTATGCATGATCCATTACCAACAGGCAAAACTTTTAATAGCCTTCTTAGACTTAATTTTTATTTACACGAGATAATTTTACTGGAAGAGATATTGTTTTAACGATTGATAACTAATACCACAAAAAATGCTACACTATAATTAACCAATTCAAAAAAAATTTTTTTTAGATGAAACGTTCATGGTTTTGTCTGTTTTATTTAGAATCAGCTTTCATGGACATAACTGTTCTACTCCTTGGCGACAAACTCTGTGCTTTGACAGTAAATATTACTGTAAAATTTAGCCTCTAGGTATCATTTACCAAATATAAAGTATGCAAAAAGAAAAGTAGTCGAATGTTTTAGCGTCGAAGTGCAAATTTAGTTTTTCTTTTTTTATGGCGTCCTTAATGGTTCTCTCAGATCTTCTATTAGCTATTATAACCAACAGTAAGGCATGAAGCGACGGTAAAAGAGATGCAATATTCCTTTCTATAACTTACTTGTTCAAATCCCGAGTAGTACTTAAACCGAACTTGCATTTTATGTCTTTTTTTCACTGTAAAACAAATTGGATCAAATAACAGTATTAAGTACTGGCAGTTTGGGTGCATCATCCGTAAAATCCATTTCTACCGTAAAATATTGTACTGTAATATTTACGGAATTATTTATTTAATTATAGTGATTCAGTGATTTTATAATAATTATTACTGTAGAAACTACTCTATATCAGATATTTTGTTCCGTAAGATGTTAAGGTAAAAATCGATTTCACTATATAAAGTACATTTTTCATATATTATACCATATATTGATTCGGTATTTTTTACAGTGTAACTATTTTAGGATTTTGCAGCGGATGATATCTGTGTTAATTAAGTGCTACAAATTTTAATTGTTTTGAAACAATTTCTTTTTCTTTGATGTCTGTTTTCATGTAAGTCGCCGAAATTTATTGATTATCATTGAAAATTCAATAATTATTTCATGTCGTGATATATGTGAATAACTCATTTAAATGTGATCATTTGTTTGCTAACCTTGCTTTACTTGTAATAATGCTATCTAAAATTATTTTATTTAACTTATAGAATAAAAAAAACAGAACTGAAATTCTATTAAAAGTTTTTAAAGTAAGAAATAGTAAACGCTGCTTTTAATCCCACTGGTTAAGTTTCGTGCATAAAATTGATTTCAGAATTACTCGTATCTAACTATTACTTGTTCTACAAAATCTTTGTAAAGAATCAAAACAAAGGCATACACTTTTATTTATTCTTTAAACAAACCGGAATTGAGAATTAATGCGAAACTAGAAGTAAAGGTTAACTGTAACTGGTCGTTAAAAAGCAATGAGAGAAAACCCATTAAAATAAGAAAACAATTATTCCATGAATTCCTTTAGAACTCAAATTTCTTCTTTTCAAATAAGCTTTTTACGGAAAACATTTTTGAAATAACGGAAAAAAATTCAATATTCTAAAATAAAGTTGCTGTGTTTTTATGTTTTTAGAACCAGAATATCATGTTTTCGTGCATAGTTAAAACTATAGTTCCCAAAAAAGCTTTTATTTAAAACATTAAAACAAAATTGTTCAAACAATTTTGTTCATTCTTTTCGCACATTACGCTTGAATTCTATATTAACAACAGGTCAACATATGTAAGCCTTTTTCAACTAAAAATTTTTATGAACACACTACAATTTTTTCAGAAGGAATAATTCATAAAAGATTTATCACTATCTTTATATATATATATATATATATATATATATATATATATATATATATATATATATATATATATATATATATATATATATATATATATATATTATATATATATATATATATATATTTTATATATATATATATATATATATATTATATATATATATATATATATATATATATATATATATATATATATATATATATATATATATATATATATATATATATATATATATATATATATATATATATATATATATATATATATATATATATATATATATATATATATATATATATATATATATATATATATATATATATATATATATATATATATATATATATATATATATATATATATATATATATATATATATATATATATATATATATATATATATATATATATATATATGGTCAAAATGAAGCAACTTGACTAGTTTCAAGAGATTTTTATTAATATTTTTTTTCTGAAATTCAGTTTTTTTATAAGAGTTAGCTAGCAATTTTTCGTCAAACGCCTAAAGACAGGCATTACGTCGAACTGCATTAAATGACGAATCATATCTTGATGTCACAACAGTTTGACAAAAACTCTGAGTATATCCTATAGTGTTATGTCAAAATATATGTAGTAGTATTTATAAATGTGCAATATGTGTAAAAATACAATAAAAAATAAAACGTTGCTATGATTCTTGTATACTGCGAATAATTCGATAATTTGCAATTCGCTTTAGACGTTCCGCGCTGACGTTTTCCATATATATATATATATATATATATATATATATATATATATATATATATATATATATATATATATATATATATATATATATATATATATATATATATATATATATATATATATATATATATATATATATATATATATATATATATATATATATATATGTATATATATATCAGCCATAAGTCATAAATTTCGGATTCTTCTTTATCATTCAAAGTAATTTTTCTTAAAAGTTTTTTTTTTTAGTTTATATTCAAATTAGTGCTTTAGATTAATTGAAGCAATTTAGCGGAACACTTAATAATATCAGCGAGCACTTATAACACTTAAATAATATCATAATGAGATTTTTGTAGATAAAATTTGACCAAACTTTCCTGATTCACAGTTTTCCAATAGCTTTTCTGTAAATTCAGTAAATATGATTTCAGTTAACATGCAAGCTTTAATTTTCTTATAGTGTAAAAATAACTTTATATTCTACAGAAAACAAAATATATTTCTTACAGAAAATAAAACTTTTTAAAGATAAATTTATATTTCTTTATGTTTTTAATCGTTACCTGCGCTCTGCAAGAAATTCCTGATTTTTTTACAGACTTTATATTTGACGGTTTATATTAGTTTTTCACAAAACAGTTTTTCTCTGTTTTCCCCCTAATCCTAATCGAATGGTAACTGACAATTCAAATTCCGATCTTTGCCATGCAATTTTGCTTACTGCAAGATAACTACATCTTCTTTCAAATCAATTTACAGTTACTTTTTTTCTAAACTTGCTCTTACTTTCCAGAAACTATTTTAAGGTTTTGAACATCGTATAAATAAAATTGCGATTCAAATTTATTACCGATTGATACTCTTTCTGATTATTACCTGCTGTTAGATAAAAATTTTCAGTATGTTGAATTGTCAGAAATTTTTATAACGATAGGCCTACATAGTTTTAAGCGTTTTTACATTTAAATATAATTTCAATAGGTAAGACTTTTAAGGTTAAGATAGTTTAATATTTTTCTTCATAACCAAACTCGTGGTGACTCAAGGTATGAAGCTTACATTTCAATGAGGTTATGTGTGTTAAAATCTCGGAGATGGCAGATAATGTAAAATCTAGTCTCGACTAGCATCGAGTACTATACTGACAATGCTAATTAATTGAGTTTTTGTTAAAATGACACTGTTTGCTAAAATAACAGTACTTATCTGCTTAAAAAACAGGCGTCCATTTTTAAAAGACAGCATTTTCCTGTAAAATAATTGATTTCATGTAAAATAACAGGCACACCAGCTGACAATCGTTTTCTGTATATTTAACAGAATTTTTTTATTCTTTTTCTGTAAAGGAAACTTTAAAATACTATGTAAATTATTAAACATAACTTAATGCAAATTTTTTTATGATTTGATGTTTACGATGCTTCATTTAAATTTTTATCACTAATAAAATGTATAATTATATGATTATATTATAACCACGTAATTTTTATATGAACGATTGCATTAATTACATTTTATCACTACTATATCAAGAAAAAATTATTCCACGATTATTCTTGATATTTCAAACTATGGTCTTAACATTAAACTATTTCCCGCATGCATATTCCTAAGTATATATCTATCTTCCTATTATATACCTATTACTCTTATCTATTATATATCTTTCTTCATGCAAAAGTAGATATTTTGCAAAAATATATTAACAGAAATGCAAATTCCTCTCTGTTTATTTTAATTCCATGTATATACATCAATATGTCTATTTTAGATTTAAACTTCCCCATTTTAAGACATAAAGTAACCTACCTGCGAAGTACCAAACAAACAGAGTGTAAAAGATCTAAAGTGTGCAAACCCTTTCGGGCAATGAGAGTGAATTTCTGCAGTTCTTAAAGAATTTTCGAGGAATTTGTTGTAAAGAATTCTGACTTTAACTTTTATGCTTCAAATCAGCAGGTCAATATGAAAAGGTGTTTTCAAATACAAACAGTAGCATTTTTAGAATATATTTCATCCTAAACGAATGCATTGTATACTCATACAAAAAGATTCTTGAAATATAAATTAGTTTCGAAACAAACTTACAAGAAAGGGAATAAAGTCGAAACTTACAACGTATCTTGTCAACTAAATATGTCTAAAGTTATTCTTATAATAGAAGAAAACGAAATGATCTTCAAATACTTTCTTTTATATCAAGAAAACTACGAATTTCTTAGTGGTAAATGACAAGAGGCATTGAAAGCGTGAGAAGAAAACTCAAATCGAATAAACTTTCTTCTTCCTCAATTTTTGATAAATCAAAAATATCGTTGAGAAATACCCAGGTATTTGATACGAGGTATTATATTTTTGACTAATTATTCCAAAAAGAAACAAGTTTAACTTATATATTTACTACAAATTCTTTTTTAATCAAACATATAATTAATAAATATTAATAAATATTAATAATTTCAGTATATACATAGCGTGTAAAATTCAAACTAAACATGAGCATTGAAAATTTGAAAAAAATAAATACAATAACACAATTGAAGTATACAATTTGAAATAAAAAAATACAATTTCATATATCAAACACTCACATGGGGAAAATTTTTTTATAAAGTTGCCTTACCGTATGATTATCGTAGTTCTGTTAAGAAAAAAATAATAATAGTTGATAAAATAAAAAATATGCATTGTATTTGAGGTTAAGCCATTCATTTTTGGCTTAAGCCATTATAGTCTTATTACCGCACATTTGGTAAACAATTCAAAACTAAAAAGTGAATTTAATAAAGTAAAATTCAGTTTTCATGCTATGCTCTAAGGTATCATGATAAAATTACCAATTTTAACCATATTTACCAAATTTTATCACAGATTCTAAAACCATATCATATTGTTAATTTTGAAAAATTATTATCAAAACACTTCAATAAAAATTATTGAGCTTTTTGGTGTTTCCATAGCACCAGAAACACAGTAAATTTAGCCATATTTTGGTAGTTTATACCATACGTTTTTTCTCAGTGCACTATTTATATTTTGTGCCATTTGCACGCATTAGTGGACACATGTCACACTAAAGTCACACATAACACACACATTGCAGAGTCACGCATTACGCAATGTCCTTCATCAGTGTGACAATGGTGCATTATACACACATTAGTGCACACGTGTCACACACTACACACATTGCACTGTTACACATTATAAGACATCCCTTTGCGTTAGATTTTAGATTTAAAAAAAAAAAAAAACAATTTTTCAACTGGTGCTCAGAGTACTGCAAATCCAGTTTATACAATAAAATTTTATCTAAATATTGAAATTTATTTAAGCATATATCAATGTGATTAAGTACTATTCAATCAATTTTTAAACAATGGAACAAAATTTTATTTCAAAACACTGGGAATATCAGAAGTAAATTTAAAATTTATTGTTTTGCTTTTGTTATTGTGGCATTTTAGTGAATAAATATAATATAAAATCCTTTTTTTCTTGCTTTTAGGATTTAAAATCTTGACAGCCAAGTTACTAGAAATTTAATACTGGATTCTAAAAAATTGGCTAGATGATGTTTATTGTCCCATTTTAATTTTAATCCAAAATATACATAGAAATAAATTAAATGTAGCAATTAAATTAGCATATTAGTCACTATTCATTGTTTAAAAAATAGTCCTGAAAACTGGTCTTACAGCTTGTCTGAAATCCAATTAAATATGATAAATTTCAATTTTAATTACTTTTTTTTTTACTTTTGCACAAGTAAATGTTTTTCTTCTTAGAAACCATAATTTGATTTGTTTAAAAAACATACTAAACCATATTAATTTAAATGTATAATAAATTTCTAAAGTAAATTATCTTGGTTATGCATTTTTAACAGTGAATCTAGAATGATTTTTACTGTTTCAAAACAAATATAAATCAACAAAAATACATTGTCATAAATAAAATAAGTTTGTTATAAAGGTTTGAGTAAATTATCTGAAGGCAACCTGAAATTATTACCTCTATTAAACATCTAGCTATCTTGTTCTCATAACTCTAAATCTCAATAATTGCTGAGCAAAATATATTCTACACCATTGCGTGATATTCTTGTTTTATCATAAAACATGTCAACAAGATAGTTTTATTTTTTTATTCTTAGATGTTAACTTAATTCCATATGATGCTGTAAAAGGTATTTTATTTTACTGCTGCTAAACTTAGTCACAATGAGCAATTGTTTTAATGATAGAAAGGCCAGCTTGCTTACGATGTTTATAGCTTACAGTGTGTCATTAATAAGTTACCATGCTTTAATCGATTCAGTTTGAGCAAAGCAAAAAAAGAAGAAAAAAATAGTGTAGTGTTTTACCATTTCAACATTCATTTTTCTAAATGAAACTTTTTAAATATAATTTCAAAAGAAATTATGAGAATTAGATACAAAATAAGCAACGTTTTTCTACTTAATGGTTTGCAAAAAATGATTTGTTAATATGAAAACGCGCTTCGTATTAAATGGTTATATTAAATAACAAACGCACTTTGTATTAGAGAAAATTAAAATTTCTTGTGGTAATACGATGTATTCATTTTTTAGATTGTTAACCATGGTATATCAAATCAATATCCTAAAAAAAGTTTTTTTGAATTAAACAAAGATAAATATAAAATAAACCACAACGACGTAGGTGACTTAATATTTAAGATTTTCATGTGTTCTTCTATGTTGCTCTGTTTAAACCACTTTAGCTTGAACTACGTAAAATAAAAAATAAATACCACATGGAAGAAAATGAAACTGTTTGGCTGCTTGAGACTTTTATTGACCTATGCTATATAATGATATTTCAAAACATTGCATGGATTAGACATAAAACTAAAACTAACAACGTATTTTGCATACGAAGAAAAAAAAATCTGGTAGAACAACCGTTTTGTACGATAATGACAATTTGATAAAAATAAAAAATTATTCTAAAAAAAATTACAAATAACAAAAGCAAGATATACTGTAATAAAATCATTTATTTGTTAATTTTTCCATTAATTTAGTAATGGTTTACCGTAAATTCTGGTTATCTGTTATTACCATATATTTAGTAAAATAATACAAGTCTGTAAATAAAATTTTACAGAATAAATAGTTTTTATGCCATGCTCTAAGGTATCATGATAAAATTAATAAGTTTTACAACTTTTACCAAACTTTATCACATACTATAAACCATTTATTGTTAGCTTTACCAAATCTTTACGGAAAAAATTTACTAGCTTTGTAGTTTTTTCCATACAGTTAGAAAAATGGAAAAATTTACTATATTCTGGTAATTTTGAACATACTTTTGTTTTCAGTGTATTCTTTAATAAATTTAAATGCTTATAGAAGTGATATGGTGAATTCATGATTTAAGATTCGTAAGCTTAATTGTAAATCTTATTATTACGCGACACAATTGATTTATTAAAAATATATTTAATCTGAATAAACTAACAACCACTTTGATACATCAATGATTATAACTTTCCGCGTTTCATTAAAATGTTACTACATTATATCGATTAGGTTTAAGAAATACAATTAAAAAAATAATCCAAATGTAATCACTTACCGTTTAAAATTCTTCACATATAAATGGTCATAAGAAACAACAAATTTTGCATTAAATTTTAATTCGATTAGCATTTCTTTAAAGAACATTAAGTATTCATGCTTTCGTGTATTTTAATGAGCATTATAGCAATAGCGCTGCATTCGATTTTTTTCTTTTCTGAACAGCTTTTTTTTTCTTTTCTGAAAAAAAAAAATTTCTTATATGCTACTAAAAATTCCTTACTATTATTAATTTGTTGGTTACAAGTATAGTTAAATGGAATTAGGAACAATTGAAACTTTAATGCATGAAATACAAAACGTTATTCCGTATTCAAAGTAACGAAATCAAACCATCTAATAGTCTAAATCTTCTTCCAAGAATAAAAGGCAAAGTATCTCAAAGGTGTATGTAATTTGCTGAACCGATATTTATTAAAAACGAACCCCTCTAGGGTTTCTTGTAAAGATAAAAAAATCTGGTAAAATGACAGTACTATACATTAATAACATTTCTGGAAAAAAAAAATGAAAAATTAATACATTATTCTGGTTAATAAAAACAAAATATACGGTATTTAAACCATTCATTCTGTAATTTTTTCTTTTGCATGGTAACAGTTTACCGGGGATTCTGGTTTTCAAATTTAAAGTTGTTTTTACCACACATATGGTAAAAAGTACGAAACTGAAAATTGAATTTAACCAAATAAGTTTTTTTATACCATGTTCTTAGGAATCATGATAAAATTACTAAATTCACCAAATTTTATCGCACATTATAAAACCATATTTTATTGTTAATTTTAACAAAATCATTACCTAAGCACACCGTTAAAAATTACCGAGTTTTTGGTGTTCCCATCAAGCCAGAAAAACAGTTAGTCAAAAAATAATTCCTAGGACAAATATATATATATATATATATATGAATTATTTTATTAATATTAAAAATACGGAAAAAGAGCAAATCTAACAGACCTCATCTAACCATAATCCAGTTATTAAAAATTAAGCAAATAAATAACATTACACACTTGATACCTGACAAAATTTAAAAAATACATTACTTGCAATTCGCATAGAATTTTATAAAAAAATTTTTAAAAAAAAGTTTTCAGTATACTATCACATGTAAATATTTTATTTTCCTACATTTTAAAATCCTTGCCAGTTGATTTTTAAATTTTAAATAATAATAAAACCAATATGAAATTAAAATAATTCTGTACAAGTTATAAATTACCAACTCTAATAAATATCCACTCTCATAAAATACATTTAAAAAACAATCATTAACGCTCTTGTAGACATTTAAACATTACGCAAATAAAGTGTGATAATTAAGACCTTAAAATTAATTATAGACATTTCAAACACTAGTAAATTGAAAATAAATTTTCAAGTTTTTTAATGTTTAATAGTAAAAGCAGACATTAAAATGAAATTTCCAATAGTTTGCAGAAACAGTTTTAATTTAATTTAGCTTAAAATACTTAGTTTTGCGTCGTTCCTTGCATTAAAAGCAATCCCTAAAGAGCATGATATCTGTAATATTTCCGCATTACTCACAACAAACATTCTAGATTTCCGAAACAAGTATTAACTAATCCAATGTTTGCATTCCCAACAGTTTTCTATGTTATTTAAACAATAAAAGAAAAACTAAAAGCAAGTTTAAAATCCCAATGTGAAGTTTAGAAGGTGCATAAATCGAAAACCTTTTATTTCCATTCATATAAAGAATACTATTTCCAGACACGCCTTTGTAGAAGAAACATCACGGGATATAAATGCTGTGTGCAGCGGTGTGTGGATTCTTTCAAATTGAATTACTTCGGGATTGGGAGACCCTAGGCAATCAAGTAATGTAAAATAAATTTTCAGCCTCGTGTAGCAATATATTTTGAGAATCAACAGCCACAACATATTTTGGTATTTAAGCCATAAAAAAATAAAAGCATGAAAATTTTTAAAATGGTGTTTTTCGTCCATAGCAGCATCTGCTTAATGTATCTTAATACATCTTCTACTGTTTAAGATAAGCCTATCTAAATAGAATATTCATAACAATTTGTTTATTTTCTTAATTCTTTTTAAAGCATTAACGCGTAATGCTAAGGTAAATATGTTTTTTTAAGATAAATACTATCATATTTTAAACATATTCAAACATGGAGGAATTATTTTAATTTTGCAAGATTGATAATTTTATTGATGAATTTTTACCAAACGCAACGATTTAAAGTGTCGGAAACAATTATTTTATATTTTGATAAACAGAAAATATACAAATCATGCTTATAAAACAAAATTATTTTCTGATCTAAAAAATAATCTTCATGAAAAATAAAGGGCGAAGTCCTTGAGAACAAAACCCGAGATGAACAAACCTAATGTCACTACATCAAAAGAAGTAAATATACTATCGTGTAGCCAAAGCAACGCGTGGTTGAAATCTCTTATGTACAAAACTTTCTACTGATATCATATTTAGTAGACTCATCATGTGTACGAAATTATGTATTTTTCTAAACATATTTTTTTCTTGACGAACTTTAACTTCGATCTACTCAAAGTATTGTCCGATCAAAAATTTTAACAAATAGTCCTTTGTTCACGTAATATTTCACTTGAAGATTTTGATTGAATATATCAAAATGATAAATTTTAAACTTAAATAACAAACCTAGGTGAAGAAAATTGATATAAAGTAACTAAGTTCGCCGTTCTACTAAATTCACTTTGCAATAAACCAGGTATTCTCTCATTAATTAACCGATAGATCAATTGGGTAAATTTCAAAATTTTTAAGAAAACAATAAATGATTAATGTATATAAAAATAAGCAGTTATTTTTCGCATAATCCAATAACAATCCAATAATTTATGTTTAACAAAAATTGGTAAGTATTTGGTTAAATTTACTATGAGCTTCTCTAAGAGCTTTTGTAATGATTTTGGTAAAATGAGTAATAAAATATGATTTTATAATCTGTGATAAAATTTGTCAAATGTGGTGAAGTTTGGTAATTTCATCATTATACCTTAGAGAGCTCTCCGGAGGTACAGTCGGTTGAAACGTCGCTCACACCCAGAGAATAGAAGGGCTAGTTCACTCCGCTCTTAGAGCTGAAGCTACGATTTCCCTCCTCATGACGTCACTGTGTACACAGGTATCGGAGATCGCAAGCAAAAATATTATGATAACTTTGCATCTTTCTCTTTTTAAAAATAAGTTAGACTTTTTCTGGTTATTAGCTTTCAAACTTTACGTAATTAACACATTATTTCCGTTCATAAACATAGTTCAAAAAAACTTTCGTGGCCATTATATTAAAAAAAAATACTATTTTAAACTTATAAAAATATTTTACTAGTTGGCCAAAATAACACTATAAATACTTTATTTTAAAAAGTTCAGTTTTAACTTAAATTATTAAGAAAAATGAAAGCATATATCGACACTTTTTTGTCTACATATTCTCTTATAACAATAAGTTGAGTTAAATTTAGAATCCCTGATCTTAAAATATGCCGTTAATAACAATTTGTTTATATTTAATCATTAGGAAACATCAACCTTAAACGCTAATTACTGAAACAATACAATAATTTAGGTTCATAATGATATCAGAAATTTTACAATTGTTTATAGATATTTAAATTTAAGATGATATAATTTATAGATATTTAAATTTAAGAGAATATAATTTTTAAAATAATCATAAATATTTAGAATAACTACATTAAAAAATATGTTATGAAATAAGGAGAATTTCAACTATACACTATATATTTTATTTATACTTTTTAATTACGTTTTAATTTTCTTTGACTTTATCCATTTTTTAATTTTTTTTCACCTGTCTTTCTTTTTGAAGTAACGAGGTGGTTTCTATTTAGATAACGAATTTTTATAAAAGTTCTTAACGATAGAAAAAACGTATTGCTGTTTTATATTAACTGCTGTTTTATTATGATATTGATAATTTCGGAATCCATTCTTTACATAGCTGTTCAATTACTTTAGGGAACACGCGGAAAATTATATTTTTTTCCTTTTGTTTTTTTTGTTTCCTATCAGAATTTTTGCAAGTTGCAATCGCACAAACTGGCATTTCGATAAATAATGCGATAAATGATCGATTATGCAAACTGGCATAAATGTTTGTAAATTCACTGCAAAAACCAAGTAAGTCATTATAGAAAATAACAAATGTCTTAGAATATGTCACAAAAAGAAATGCTCCAACATTAGTTAGAGTTAGTAAAGCCGAACGCTCTGTTCTTGAAGTAAAAGTGCGAGCTTTGCGCCAAAGTGACGTCACTAGAGAAAATCGGAGGATTGGCGCGGCGAGAGTTTCTTCAAAGGAGTGAACCAGCCCTTCTATTCTCTTTAGCCCTGGCTCACAGCGCTGGTTGGAAAGCTGTAAGAAGTGAATTTGATCCCGACAGCAAACAAACACATATGCAGCAAGTTGCACATTAAATTTGTCGTAGCTCTAAGTCCACTGTCGTAAGTAGTTTGGATGTTTGGAAAGAGGAATACCAGCTCAAACGCCGTCCACGTCGTTTGATTTCTGATGTGGGTCTAAATGATGTGGTATTAATACACTGGCCGTTAAAAGTTAAACCCCTTAAAACTAGACTAGGTGTTTGGCCATGATCAGTGATGATGATACCTTAGAGCATGGTAATACCAAAAAGCTACGTAATTTTCACCGTAGACATTAGATAAGGATTTTGGTAAAATTAACAATAAAACATGGCTTTATAATATGTGATAAAATTGTTAAGAGTGGTAAAATGTGGTCATTTTATCATGACACCTTAAAATTGGCTTAAAAACCATTTATTCGGTCAATTTAATTTTAAATTTTGTTTTTTAAACTATATGTGTCATTAAAAAAATTATAATTTTAAAACCGTTAACCGTTACAATATGAACCAGTAAATCGTTACGATATGAGTGGAAAAATTACTAAATGAATGTTTTAGATACCCTATAATTTGGTTTTATTTACCAGAACTATGCTTTTTTTTTTTTTTTTTTTTTTTTTTTTGAAAAAAAAAAATCTTTCGCGACCGAGCAAGGAAAAAATACAGAAATACTTATATGAAAAAAAAATCTAAATTATTAATAATATTTTTATGTTCTAGCAAAGAATCTATAATTTGATATTAGAACAAAAAAAAAGAAAATTATTTTATCAATTTAATAAAAAGTAAGTAGAATAAGTTATTAAAAGAATTAGCATTCTTCCGATTAATCACCAGCAGATTGTAGAAAGTTTTTCTTAGTTTCAACCCCGATTCCGCTCCAGTTGACATGAGTAAGAAATCCTTTACGGTGAAGAGAATGGCGTCTAAGTTTAACTCCATCAATTTTGCAGGGATTGCTAGATTTCCCGACTGCCTCAATATTACTAAAAGCAGAAAAAATAGGCTTCCTTAATCTAAAACTATAAGACTTATCCTTCACTGGAAGGCTGAACCAAGCATTGATGGATGACTCGGTTAATGGAATTTCATTTATTTGTTTTGCAGTATCTAACTACAGAAAGAAAGGCTTGGACCAGTCACTCATTCTAAATATTCTATAATCTGGGATAACCAGTACAGATTAATCAAAGATGTGTTACACATAAAAAATGTCTTACGTAATATATTAAGAACAAAATAATAGTTCATAACATATTCAATGAGTTACATAGATTGATTGTTTTTAATCTTAATTAAGTGGTTTCTTATTAAACATTTCCTGCTGCCTATTTTTCTTTTTTTCTTCTTTAAAAATTAAAAAAAATAAATAAATAAAATAATAATAATAATCGATGTCGGTAATATAAATATACCGTTTTTTGATTCCATGCCTTTGCGCAAAATATTGAAATGTACTGAATATTAACTATAGAGCCATTGGCTGTAGAAGAAAAAGCTCGGACTACTCACTCATTATAAATATTCTATAAACTAGGATAACTTGAACAAATTAATCAAACATGTGCAACATAAAAAAAAGTATTGCATAGCTTATTAAGAGTAAAATTAAATTTTATAATAATTACCTAGATGGACTTTTTTAAATCTTAATGGAATGATTGTATATTAATTACTTTCTGCTAGATGGTGTTTTTGTTTTATTTTTATTAATAAAATATGCGAAACTGTACAGAAGATAAAAATATAGCTAGATATAGGGGTAGGTGCACAAATGGAGTTTGTACAAGTTTTTTATTACCATTTCAAAATTTTCGTAAACTAATTATTAACATTAAATGAAATTCAAAAAATAAAATTTGTATTCAAATGGAAATAGTCAGTTTTCAAGAGAAACTGTGGTATGTTGTAAATACCATTACAGATGCTCATCAGAGCAATTACTCTGCACTAAATTAGTAAGATTGCATTATTAAATACTTATGAGCTGGCCAGAGGTATTCAAGGGCCGGAAATTTGTTTGATGACACTGTATTTTAATATTTAGCTGGTGCTGACTTCTTTTGCAGATGACTAATGCATCTACACTGTAAAACATTTCTGAAAAAGTACAAAGACATAAACATGAATCTCTGTTAAAGTACGAAAATTCGTGTTCAAACGACTATAACCAAATTTCTATACAGCTACAAAAATACCAATTCTCTTTTGAATTTCTCTAAAGAGCCTTTTTTTGAGGGCTTTCAATGTATTGTCATTTCTTTGAAAGTGAACAGTGATCCATTTAGTATGATGCAAAAATCCTTCACCTTCTATGGGTTTAACCAATTTATTTGTATTCGGTTTGCATTTATCTTCGATCTCGTGTAAGTGGTACGATATATACTATAATATAATGTAATAATGCGCTCAGAAAAAAAAAGCATGTTCAAAACTATATGAATATGTTAAAATTCAAAGGGTTTCTAGCTTCATAATTTGGTTTCATTATATGTGATAAATTTATTAAATGCGAGAAAAATTGGTAATTTTATCATGGTACCTTACAACATAGCGTAAAAACAACGCATTTGGTTGAATTTACTTTTCAGTTCTGTATTTTTTCCAAATGTGTGGTAATAAGAGCTGCAATTTTGAAAACCAAAATCTCCGGTAAACTGTTGCCATATGAACGGGAAAATAGCCAAATGAATTGTTTAAATACTATATATCTTATACTAGTTAATTAGAAAAACATTGTATTCAAAGTGGATGATTGTGGCGGTAATATTAGTAAAATGGAATAATGAGAATTTTGTTCTAGAAAGGAATAATTTTATGTTTTATGTTAAAACGAAGTTATTATGTTTTGTAAAAATAACAGGAACGATTTTTGACCCTGTTAGATTTTTTTAACGTTTATGATAAGAGGGAATTGACTAGGATGAACAGTTACTATTCAATTTCAGCAATGGTGGTTGAACTGGCGCTGTGAGAAAAATAATGTATGTTCAAAACTAGCAGAATGAGGAAAAAATTACCATGTTTTAAGTTTCATAATGTGAGAAAAAAATTGGTAAATATAGAAAAATTTAGAAATTTTGTCATGATACATTACAACGCAGCGTAAAAAAAATTATTTGGTTAAATTTATTTTTCAATTTTATATTTTTCACAAAGTGTGCGGTTATAAGCACTGCAATTTTGAAAACCAGAATCTCTTATTCATTACTTTATCCCATGTCCTATATTTTATTTTAGCAATATACTTACTGAGCTGTGATAGAACAACACCGATATTTTGAAAAAGAACTTCTTGCCTTGACAGTATTCAAAGCAGCGTTTGTTGCTCTTCATAAATCTGCCACGTGATTGATCTTCGCATCAAAAAGAGTCTGATGTATTATACTTATCTTCTTCCATTAACAGCATATTAGGCTAATCACCAGCATCGAATGTAATTTCTCTATATTCATCAATTATTTTAAGTTCAATAGTTTATTAAATATTAATCTTAAAAATTTCATTTTCAAAAGTAAACTGTATATCGTCCGCATCTATTTTATGTTTAAAAAAAATTAAAAGTTATACTTAATGCTTTTCCCTTAATCTTCAATCTAAAATAATTCATATTCATCATTCAAAAAATTAAAAACGTAGAATATTTGTGTACATAAAATACTGATAAATCTCATTCTTAGAGTGAATTTAAAACACACAATTCACATTCGTGAAATTTCTTACTCATCTGCCTATTCTACACTATGAAAACAAACAATTTACAGAAATATAACACTATAAAGATTCAGAATCTCATTTTCAACTTTTTATTTGATAAAATTTTATTTTTTATTTAGTTATTTTGAATGCACAAGTCTGCATTCTCTTCAGACTCAAGTAATCATACAACCTCTCTAATGTGCTATAAGAATGAATGAATAAAGACAACGCAATGGATGTGGAGGGAAAAAAAACTCTTTTTTTTTTTTTCTTGTTAGCGTAGATATAGAATAAGTCTTTTCTCGAAAAGGGTTGTTTTTTGTGCGTTGAGGTTCAATTTCGTCTAGTAAAAATATCGCTGCAATTAAAGTGAATGTGTTGAAAACATTTCGCTCACAAAAAACTGCATTGTTTTCTTTTGTGCTGAAAATAGTTTGAAAGGGATAAACCAACAAAAAGTGGTGATTTAGATTCTACATTCAGAAAATAGGTATTTATATGTTTTAGAAAAGGTAAGTTATTCCTTTTGCAAATGATCACGAATGAGTTTTTTGAATTTATATCAACCAGAATTTCTTTCTCCAGATGTATAAATTCACAATAAATTTAAGTTTTTATTCTATCTTTAGAAAAAATCATCATTCGAGTATAGTTGTCAGTTACATGCAGTTATAATGGTAAATGCCGTAGCATTGGTCGTATTTTCTTGGTCTTGCTCCTTAATTCATTTTTTTTACAAAGAATTATTACATACTCTATTGTATCTAATATGATTTGAATTACAAAAGAAAATGTCTGGAAGTATTAATTATTTTTAAGAAACTATATCACTCATTTTCATCTTTAAAAAAGAAGTAGTTAAAAAATCTTGTAAAACATGAATAGAAGCAAATACGGAAAATAGAATGTATAGCTTAAAAGTACATTTCTGTACAAAGTACAGTGTCCCAATAGCTTAAAAGTAATTTTTTGGGGGAAATGTGTTGGATTTAATAGGATTTAAAACTGAGATCATGTTTAATCATGATTAAACTTATGGCTCTTCTCTACAAACAGAATATTAAAGTCAGAGTAGCTTTCAGAGGAAATATCACTACGGTTTCCCCAAAAGGTTTGTCTGTTAAATTAATAAATAAAAATTAACATATACTAAATACGTAAGAATTTTTTTTATTAATATGGTAAAATATTGCTATGGTATCCACAAAAGGTTTGTCTGTTAAAAAAATAAATTAATTGAAATTAACATATACTAAATACGTATGGTTTTTCTAATTAATGTGCATCTTTTGAGGTAGATTCGTAATTGTAAATAAAAATAAAATATATTATAAAATTTTAACCACGTGTATTATTGTTCCATATACTTTTATGTGGGTAGAAAAAAATTCGCTTAAAATTGACTTACTATATAGCAATGGCAATTCTGTTTTAAAAAAATTGTTTCATGAAACCAAAATACATGGTTTTCAAAGCATTCATTTTGTATTTTTTCCATTTATATGATAGCGGATTACCCGAAATTATGGTTTTCAAAATTAAAGTTCTTATTACCAAACAATTTGTAAAAAATACAAAACTGAAAGTACATATAGCAAAAGAAATAGTCTTTAGATAATATGATAAATTACCACTATTACCAAATTTTATAACATATTATAAAACCATAATTTATTGTTACTTTAACCGAAATTGTTAAAGCATACTGAAATTTTTGAGGTTCCAATTGAGCCAGAAATACAGTAAATTTTATCATATTCCGACAGTTTTTACCATACTTTTTTCTCGCTGAGCTATTTTTGTGCTTAAATGCTTAATATGATTAGGAATTGATTGAGTCACAAATAGAGCAAATTTGACCATATTTTGGTATTTTTGACCAATATATTTTTTTTTCTCAGTGGGATTATGAACTGATTTCGTGAGTAAGTGTTTAATATAATGAGAAAAAATAAACAAATTGCAATGGAGTTTTAATTTCCATTGATTTTAACAATATTAAAGATTAGAGAATTAAGAATATTGTAAGATTTTAAGAATATTGCTGAACTTTTAAAATGGTAGAAAAATTACATAGAATAAATATAAACATCATATTTTAATAATATGTGATTTTTAATAATATTTTTATTTTTAATAATAATATTGACGAATTGTTTGATTTGATTTTTAATAATATCGACATTAATAACGAGCCTACCATCATGAGAAACATTGTTTCTTTCATATTCGTAATTATTTTTTTTATTTAAAACTTTACGAATGCATTTTTCATTAAAAGTACATTGCACCGAAAAAAAAACTAAACCATTAAATAGCTATAATAAGATTTTCAAGAACTTGGACTCAATATTAATCATTCGAGGATCTTGCCCTAAACATGTGAATTAATTTGTGTAGACAATTGTACAAATACCAGACACAAAAATGTACTATCTCTGAACGAACATAATTCATTTTGGAGGATTTGAATTCTTAACCCTCAAAATATGGAGTTGCTGTTAAAATATGTTTTCAATAAGATAGGTAGAACAACAGTCAAGTGTTGGGAATCTTCAATGTTAATTTCATTTTTTGCCATCCTTAAAGAAATCACGATTTTAAAATTTATATTTCAAGAGCTATTCGCGAGAGAATATAGTACAGATTAGAATATATAAAATGTCAGATATCCAATATTTAGCTGTATCCTGGAAAAAATAAAAAATAAACCTAGCTACACAAAATATTAAAATTCATTAAAATTAATTTGCAAGTGGTGAAATTACTTTACTGATCTTCACTTTTTTGGCTGTTTTATGTTCGAATATTTCTGTCTGCGAATATCTTTGAATGAATTTTTCTGTTTTAAAAATTTTTTCGAGAATGTATTTAAGTAAATACAAATAACAAGAAAAAATCTATATTCATACATTATAAATAATTTTTTCGACAACCGAAAATAAAACTATTCTAATATTTAGAAAATGTTAGCATATTTTTCTAAATGAATAAAAAATTGTAATAAAAAAAAATAGCTCTGATTAAATATATTATCAAATATCCCATCTTTAGAGCAGCATTATGCATTTAATAAAAAATAACTAGAAAAATTGCGACTTGACTGTTATAAAACAAGTATTGAAGTTATTTACATGAGCTTAATTTTTTAGTTGTTGTATATTCGAAAGATTTTAGAAAAACTGAACTTTTCAACATAAATAAGCTAGCTATTATGCGTCCAATTTAACACTTTCGAAAACGGTTTTATGTAGTTTTCATAAGAAAAACGCAGGAAATACCTTCGTAACTACCGTAGTAACTGCTTTAAAATTTTCGAATTCATAGGATAAAGTTAAAAATAAAGAAAGAAAAAAAACCTGTATAACAAATCTCCGGAAAATTTCGAACGTAATCCCTTCTTCTTCAGTATTTTTATGTTTGACTTCTACCCTAGAGCTTTTATAATACGATACAACAAAGAGATTTTCTCACGGTAAGGAATTCATGGTCAAACGCACTAAGGGCAGACATACATGTGGCAATTCCGAAGTCTGTTATTCTTTTTTTTCTTTTTTTTTTTTTTTTTTTTTTTTGTTGCAGAATTGAAAAGTTTGCGCCCGTTTCTGAAAGAAGGAATCCATTTTAAATCTTATATTGCTCGTCAATATAACCTGTTAGTTTGAAAGTAATAGAATTCACTGGATTCGGCTTTTTTTTTATATTTATGGAACCGAACTTTTTTTGATTACCAGGAAATATAAATAGCAAATATTATTTTTGATAATTTTAAGTGATATTTTACAAGTTTGAACGTTTTTCTGTTAGTCAGATAAAACTAGATGATCATGTATGAAAAAAAGGGGTTTGTTCATAAATCAAAACCAAAATAATTCACTACGTCTAATTTTTGCTGGCAAAAAGTGCAAAAGCTTTCTGTGAATTTTTGAATATCTCGCTTTCTAATGCCTCTAGAGACTCAAAACTTAACTGAGATATTATCCTGAATGTCGTCAAATATTTCACCAAAGTTTCCAAGATTGAAAAATTATCACCAAATAAGTGACGGTGTCACTATAAGGGAAGGCAAGTTTGTTATTATGAGACGTTAAAATACGTAAAATCCCCGAGCTAAAAGGTGGAGTTTGGAGAAAAAGTGACTTGGAATCAATAAAATAATTTCATTTTCGTTATTTTAGCAAAGACTATGCAAGTATGCAAGAAATATATATGTATTCATTCACAATCAATTTGTTATGTAGTACGGAGAACCCTAAAATAAATCAATTCTTAAATATTTACCCTGACAAATTAATTATATTTAATTCTTATATGTACCTGCCTGAAGATGAACTCTTTATACCTACGATAAAAATTACACGTATTTCTTAGATTCTATTTTAAAAGTGCAGATATTAAGTGGCATATGTCAATTAAGTAATATTAATTTAAAATATTTTTGAATAAAAAATGTTTAAAAAAATCGTAACAATGTCTTGAACTTTGTAAATGATTTCTAAAAAATATTAAAATCGCCGAGATTGATTTCAGTTGAGTTAAAAAGGTGCAAAATATAAAATGAATATAAAATATGAAACTGTAAAAAAGATGCAACAAAATATAATTTTATAGTTAGTTCATTCCAGATATGCAATCAAAGGAAAAAGTAAAACAAAGGATTGCGGATGAAAAGCCAATCACCCATGTTAGCAGTATTATTAAAATTTAGTACTATTAAATCTTATATATGTACGTGTTTCTGGCTCTATGAGAATACCAAAAATCTCGGTAATTTTCGCAAAAGCGCTTTGGTAATGACTTGTAATTAAATTAAACTTGTGAATTATATTTCTTGTAAAATAGACAATAAAATATGGTGTTACAGCATGTGATAAATTTGATTTAAGTGGTAAAAATAGGTAATTTTGTCATGATACCTCAGAGTATGGGATAAAAAACATTTTATTCGCATAAATTTACTTTTTAGTTTTTTTTTTTTGCAAAATGTGGTAATAAGTAATTACCACATCTGAATTTTAACCCGATTTTCCGGTAAACCTTTTGGTAAACATATAAATAGAAAAATTACCAAATGAAAGGTTTAAATACTGTATATTTCAGTTTTATTAACCAATGTTATAGTTTTTCTTTTAACAAAAATTTTTATTACCATCTAGTGCGGTAATTTTGCTACACTTTTTTTTTCTGCGTGAAAGGTTAATACAAACTACAATTATCACCATAAGTTATGAAAACGTATAACCATACCAAACGTATGACCATAAGATTTTAAAGCCTAATATATGAAAACGTGTGGTAAAATATGAATTTTAAACAATTTTAATTGCAAACATCTTACACATAGTTTAATCACAACACATCTTGAGTCTTACATTTAGTAAAAATATATTTTTCTCTTTCTAACATTCGATCTAATTAGTATACTTTCGCATTTCTTAATGGTAATTGGACCTTAAATATTACTTTTTTACGTAACTATAATATATAGGCACGTTATTGATACAAAAATATTCATACATATCCATTACAAAATATTTTTATTTGGCATGTTCCTGAATATGGAATAAAACCAAATACAGTATAGGGGTTTAAAACTTTGAATAAAAGTTATATGAGCAATTCTACAAATAAACGCTAATTAGGCTCCCAAAAAAAAATATTTTATTTTGGGGGGGCACACTATTTCTACATGAACTTTCTTCTTTTTTGCACCCTAAAAAGGCAAGAAAAAATCGTGAACATGAAATTTTTCTTTGTGTCATACTTTAAATGTAACATACTCTTTCTGACATACTCAGATAAATCTAAGCCATATATTCAGATAAAACGATTTTTACATAAATATAATATTATTATAATGTCTCTCTAAAATGATACAAAAATATACGTTATTGATACAAAAATTTCATACATATCCATTACAAAATATTTTTATTTGGCATGTTCCTGAATATGGGATAAAACCAAATACAGTATAGTGGTTTAAAACTTTGAATAAAAGTTATATGAGCAATTCTACAAATAAACGCTAATTAGGCTCCCAAAAAAAATATTTTTTTGGGGGGGCACACTATTTCTACATGATTTTTTTTTTTTTGCACCCTAAAAAGACAAGAAAAAATCGTGAACATGAAATATTTTCTTTGTGTCATACTTTAAATGTGACATACTCTTTCTGACATACTCAGATAAATCTAAGCCATTTATTCAGATAAAACGATTTTTACATAAATATAATATTATTATAATGTCTCTCTAAAATGATACAAAAATATACGTTATTGATACAAAAATATTCATACATATCCATTACAAAATATTTTTATTTGGCATGTTCCTGAATATGGGATAAAAGCAAATACAGTATAGTGGTTTAAAACTTTGAATAAAAGTTATATGAGCAATTCTACAAATAAACGCTAATTAGGCTCCCAAAAAAAATATTTTTTTTGGGGGGGCACACTATTTCTACATGATTTTTTTTTTTTTGCACCCTAAAAAGACAAGAAAAAATCGTGAACATGAAATATTTTCTTTGTGTCATACTTTAAATGTGACATACTCTTTCTGACATACTCAGATAAATCTAAGCCATTTATTCATATAAAACGATTTTTACATAAATATAATATTATTATAATGTCTCTCTAAAATGTATTTTAGAGATTTCATACTATAAGATTATATTTTAGTATAAAAAACAAAAATAAAAAAAAATTAAATCAAAGTTCGTAAATTGGAAAAATCGGGAAAAGTTCATGTTTAATATTTTTTTTTGCTTTTTTAGGGTGTAAAAAAGAAGAAAATTAATGTAGAAGTAGCGTGCTCCCCCCCCCAAAAAAAAAATATATTTTTTGTTTGGCCGCCTAATATGCGTTTATTTGTAGAATTCGTTGCTTTGAAACTAAACCGTAGTAACTAAAAAAAATCGAAAAATGAGATATTTGGCTCATTTTGTGTAAAAAAAAAAAAAATCACATTTTTAGAGAAACAACGTGTTATCTCCATAGTTCCATAAAATTAATTTAGAGAGCAGATAAATCGTTATCGCATTGGCGCGATTCGCATTAGCGCGGAAAGTTAGAAATCGCTCTCCTGAAAAACTTGCTTTATTGAGTTACCACAGTTTAGTTTCAAAGCGACAAATTGCTCATATGAGCAATTCTACATATAAACGCCAATTTTTGTACTAAAATATAATCTTATAGTATGAAATCTCTATAAATACATTTTAGAGAGACATTATAATAATATTATATTTATGTAAAAATCGTTTTATCTGAATAAATGGCTCAGATTTATTTAAGTATGTCAGAAAGAGTATGTTACATTTAAAGTATGTCACAAAGAAAAAATTTCATGTTCACGATTTTTTCTTGCCTTTTCAGGGTATAAAAAAGAAGAAAATTCATGTAGAAATAGTGTGCCCCTCCAAAAAAAATGTAATTTTTTTTGGCCGCCTAATTGGTGTTCATTTGTAGAATTGCTCATATATTGAATGACGTATGTTTTCTTGTGATTTCTTTGCAACAAATTTTTGTAACTGATCAACAATAAGTAATATAAAATTGTTTTAAAATATTTTAAAAATATTTCAAAAAACTTCTTTTTATTTTTAATTATTTTATTTTATAAAATTTTCTTTCGATAATTTTCATTTTGATTTATTTCTTTAAAATTGACGTTGAACGTTGTAATATTAATACTCTGAATATTAATTTTCTTTAGAAAAAAATAACAATACAAGTTTCTTATTATAGTTGAAAAATGTAAGCCTAATACATATTACTAACATCAAAAACACGTCTGTTATATTATTGTTTAAAAATTAATTAAAACTTAAAACCAAAAGAAAGTTTTTCAAATTGTAGGATGTAAAATCTGATACCTTTTTTCAGAAAAATAATAATTCAAATCTATCTAAGACAAAAATTCATTACTATATCGTGTTTCCTTGGTTAACATTTAAAATTAAAAAAATATTCTGATCTTTGAAGCTTATGTGCAATATATTTGAAAGCTTAGCTATTTTAATTTTCCATTTAAAATTGAATTTTCAATCTGAAATATCCCATTCAAGTTTCAACTGATCTATATTATCCTATTTAATCTGAAACCGAAATTGTAAACTAGAAAATTGAGAAAGTGAAAAATTATAGCTTATATTATATTTTTACGTACACTTATATTGTATGTTTAATGTAAATATAAATTTAGTACACATTCAAGCTCCGTTACACATTTTTTCATTATATTTCATTGTAAATGCAGCCTTTAAGAAATATCTTTTTAATATTAAATTTTAAATATATTTCTGAAATAGTATAAATATAATTGTTTCTGATAATTTTGTAGTTTATTTTTTGTATATGTTTTCAAAATGCCTGTATTTCAAATATTTTTGCTTTAACAAAAAACAAACAAAACTATCAGAACAGCGTTTTTTTTTAATATTTATATTCAATAAAAGGAAATATTCTTAGAATTCTAAACGTAAATAATACCAACATTACTTAGAAAACATATTATTTTCAGTAATTTCAGATAAATAGATAAAAAAAAAACGCAATTTTCTAAGAAAAGTAAAAAAATAAAGAAATTCTTACTTTTGTAAAAAGAATTCACCTTTGCTTTTTACTATTTATTATTTGATGCAAAAAAAAAAAATGTCGAGATAACAATAAAATTCCATCAAGATAAGTCAACTGGAAACTTAAGAATTTTCAATCGCTAATAAAATTTGCTAAGAAATTGCCAGATAAGAAAAAGTAAATAATACATTCTTTTCTACAAAAACGATGTTTTTCAATGTCAAAAATAACATTTTTAAGCAGAATAAATCAATAAATCTTACAGAAAATGCAGCTGAAAAACGCGAAGTATGATATTATTCTCTTCATCTGTAATTGCCGGTAATGTTCTGATCATTATTGCTAGTTGAAATGGTTTCTTAATGAAAGTTTGTGTGAGAAAAACGTAATAAAAATAGAAAAATCGAATTCTCATTAAGTAATGAAGGTAAACCTTGACCTTTCTTGAAAATAAATGACATAAGTTGAAACACTAAATTTATTTGACTTCTTTATCGTCTGTTATTCTTTTTACAAGTGTTAATAAAAACAGTACGAATACAGTTTCTTAAAAAATAGCTTTCAGACAAAAAGCCGAACAATATCTCAACAATTTCCCTCATTATTTCTAATTTCTAATCACTCTTAGTAAAATCGGATCGACGGAAAACCGCAATACAGTGCAAATTTACTGCAGTTTTAAGTAGAATTTAAATTGAATCACAATACTGTTCAAGTATTCATGTTCAAAAAGAAATAATTTGTTGAATGATATGATTAAACATTTTCAAAAACATGCTCTCAAATGAATGCTAACGCTCTAAATAACTTATGATCTAATGATCAGGTTTTTAATAACTACACTGAGATAAAATGTATGATTGAAACTACTCGAAAAAGGTGAAATTTACTGTGTTTCTAGCTCTATGGAAGCACCATGAGTGGGTAATGTTTTCGGTAAAGTTTACAATTGAATGTGGTTTTATAAAATGTATAAAAATTTGGTAAATATGGTAAAACTTTGTAGTTTTATCATGGCACGTAGAGCACAGCGTAAAAACCATTTATTCGGTTAAATTTACTTTCCAATTCTGTGCTTTTTACTAAATGTGTGATAATAGGAACTCATTTTGAAAACCAAAATTGCCATAAATCCGTTACTGAACGGGAAAAAAATACATATATTGATTCAACAGCCATATTTAGTTCACTGGTCATTTTAAGGACACTTCTTTTCGACCAACTTTATTTTGTTTATATATTGCAGATATGTCTTAAATTGTTTCGAAAGATTAAAACAGGAATTACGCCAAGTGACATATTGACTTCCTAAAAAGTTACTGCACTTTTTAAAATTTGAATTTAGATCATTTTCAAAATTAAAGCTTACATATACTGTGGTAAGTTAAAATTAACCTCTTCGAATAAAATGTACAATCAAGACATAAATTAACTGGTGCGCTAATACTTTTTGAGCAGGTAACCAATTAAAGATCTACAATCTAAATTTAGTGTGATCGATGCTTTACAATGACTCACTTTTGAATTTATAACAGAGAATTACGTAATGAACTATTGCATCCGTAGCCAAAATTCCTACCTAAGCGTCTCCATCCTCTTCTAAAGCAGTGTAATTGGTAACATAATAAAGCTCTTAAAGTGACCTTAGATGGCAATTATACAATAACAATGCCCTTGGCTGATCTAAAGCGTAAGGTATGGCTAAAGATACAAGATAATTATTTGTGAGAGGTGACTTTATCGATAGATACCTAGGACAATAGCAATAGTATCAGAGAGCCTTTAACCGAGAAATCAGTAATTATGAGAAAGCGAAGATTTGATTTTCTAATCAAATCCCTCTCTCTGTTAGAGTTTGCGAATGCTTATGGAACTAGGTATACCAGATAATTAGACTACTTAAACGGATATATTTGTTAATATAACAAAACTATTTTCGAAATACACTTAAATAATAGAATCAATAACATCTTGTATTTGAAACTGGGTTCAATAAAATCGAAACACACTAATTAGGTTTAATTTAAATACTGATTTTTGAGGCTCGGATTTATTTATATTTTATGGTTTCAATTGTGTCAAAAGGTTCACTCTGGATATTGGAGGATGAGTTTTAAAAGTACACTGTTGGAATTTTTATTCTAAAATTATTGTAAAACAACTGTCAGAAGTCTGTCGGTCCAATTAATTGTAAAGTTTACGGTAAAAAAACATGTTTTACCTTTGATGGTTTAAGACCCTTTAATATTAGTATGGTTCCCATTGTAATGCTCAAGCTACTTGATAAAGTAAGGTAAAAAGAAAAATAGTTATAGAAAAATACATAAAGCAGAATATGATTTATTTTTAGGTAAAAAGTAACGAGGCACTAATAACAATTTGCTTAAAATGTATTTCAGTGATATTGCAGAAAAAAATAAAAATATCATAATTGTAATATGTAATAAAACCTTTTTGCAGAAAAAAATCTCTGATAAAAAGGATCTCAAATTGAAAGCTTTGAATTATATCAAAAGTTTAGCTTCAAAATAAAGTTTTAAATTCCTCTCATGAAAAATTTCTAGCGCTAAAAATAAAATTGATTTCTAGACCCTGGTGTTTACCAAAAGTCCTTTAAACAGAAAAATATTTCGAAAACCTATTGTTTGACAAAGGAATATCCAGGTTTTCTCCAAAACTGGACGAAGAAATGAATATTGGCATACCTGCCAATCAGTTCTTCCGCTAAACAGCCACAAAAGACAGTCAGAAATCAGAGTATCACGCAATATTTAACATAATCCTGCCAAGTGATGGCTTTTATGAAATTTTCGGCAGCGACGGCCAAAATACTTTCCACTGTGTGACAGCATTGCTATCGGCACATAAAGCTATTATCTTCAGCGTTGGTGCCAAGACACGTTCTCCCAGGCTTGACCCTAAATCCCCTTGTGGCTCCTGAAGCTACCCCGTTTCTTACTCTTCCTTAGAAAGAAAGAAGGATCCAGAGCTTAGAGAGGACCCTTTCTCCTCTATTTGTAAGAGGAATGCACTTCCTAGAACCACAGACCGACAAATTTGTCACGTGAACGATTCGAGAACTAAGGGGCCTACTCCTAAGTTACAGCGAAAACTCATTTGGAATCCATAGGGATCTTAGGGCACCGAACAAAATAGGATTCCACTCCAGAAAATTGTCAACCACGGCAAGAACTTTCTTCTCAAAGTGTTAGGCCAAAAGCTTCGTTTTATGCTAGGTCGATTTATTTGCTTTCCGATATATTTTCTTTTCTCTAAGAAAAGCGCCAACTTTAAGAGCCATCTGTGCCTGAGAAACTAGAAATCAAGGAGGTTCAAATCTGTTATTTTTCCCCCCTTTTTAGTTTTTTTTATTTACTCATTTCCTCTTGTAAAATATAGGTCTCAAGGTTTCCTGTTCCTTACAAGTTAGGAGATATCAGAATCGTACACTTTGCATATACGCTTGACGATTATTATGAACTAAGATATATATATATATATATATATATATATATATATATATATATATATATATATATATATATATATATATATATATATATATATATATATATGATTTAAAATTTGCATATTGGTTAAATTAATTATTCAGGTAACCATTGAATTAATTACTTGAAACCAATACTTTTTAGTCTTAATTCTTAAATTATTTTTCTTTAATTCTTTATCTTTGTTAAAATCGCAAAAATAGCTTAAGAATTTAAAAATTTATTTTAAGAGTTTCATTTTTTAATAATAAGATCTGAAATAAAAATTAAAAATTTGGTAAATAAATAATAATTTTTAACTATTTCTCTCCATGATTAAAGATGAGTTACATGAATTTCTGGAGAGAAAAAAAATTCTATTAAATTAATCAGAGAAAATCTGTAATTTGTGGTATCTGTATTTTAATTTTTTAAGATGTTTTAAGCCGTTATTTTCAGTAATCACTCAAGCTATCAGTCAAACAAGAGTTATTAATAAGAAATAAACAACATCATCATATTTGATAAATTAAAAATTCACATAAATTTCAAAACATGATTTACACATCAGCGCGAAACATTGAAAGTAAGGCCTAACAAAAACCATATTCGAATGTAATTTTGCTATCCTCTATAATAAATTCATAATTTCTACAGAATAATTTGACAGATCACAGTAGTAAGAACATTTCATTAAATTCAGATAAAAATTCGTCATTGAAATTTCAATTTGGAAGTAAGAAAGTTCAGCTCAAACGATGGCAGGGTCTGACCTTTACGAGTAAGAATTTTTGTGGTAACGAGATTTTTTCAAAAATAAAACTGCGACTTTTTTTAATTTAGAAAAATAAACGTGAAAAAAACCTAAGTATATTAAATAGACTTTTAATAAAAAATTACTACTTAGAAATTCGAACTTAAATGCCTCAAAAACTAGACAAGAATGAAACTTTAAAGTGTTTCTAATTATTACCGTTCAAATCATATTTCGAACAGCAATCAAATAGTTTTCCATACTTAAATTTCTCTTGTCGTTAAGATTCGATAAAATTTCTTTCTATTGCTTATTAGTTTTCTTAAGTATTTAACATTAAACATTTAATACTAATCAAAGTTAAGGTTTTTATTCTAATTTTCTTTTACTTGATGTTTTGATAGATTAAGGGAAATAGTTGTAGAATACCTTATAGAGTGTTGCTAATTTTATTTAACAAATATTTTCGTTTTAATTAAAATTAAATTAATTAATTATATGCAAGAATCCTTATCAAATATGAAATTTTCAAAATTAAAAAAAAAATGAAACCTGCACTCAGGGTGCCAGTACTTTTTACATGTTTCGGAAAAACGGATTTTATTGAAAAAATTACCTACAAGAGTGCCGGTATTTTAAACTGTAATTTGATCAAAAATTTTTGGCGGGGTAGTGTCCACTGAAGTATTTGTTAGGTTATATTTTATTTCTAGACTGCATTTAAAATTGCATTGGTACGATTTTTTCATTATTATTATTATTGCCTTATTAATGTGCCTTAGTATTAAAAAAATTTTAAAAAAAATTTAAAAAAAAAAAAAAAAACATTATTTCTTAAATAAACAGACTCAATGAAGTAGAACCGGAATTCCGCACAGCTGGTTGTGACAGAAGATTAAGACATCAGATTGATTCTCACAAGATTGGAAGATATGGGTGAAGTTTATTTTCAAATAACTTAATGTCTAAAATAAATGTTGGAAAAGCAAGTGTCAATATAATGAAAAACATTTAAAAAAAAGAGATTTTTTTTTACGTTTTTTTTTTATCTTAAATATTCTAAAATGTCTGCGATTTGTTTACATAATTTTAGTTTAGCATTTTTTTAAATGATAAAGTAAATATAAAATGTTAGCAAATTTTCTTTAACAATAGTAGAAGTGATAATCATTGAAGTTTGCTTAGTTCATTATACAAAAAAAAATTTATTAAAAAATTCAACTTCATAAAACTTAAAATGTATCGCTGGTAATTTAATCTAAGCTTCTATGAAAAGCAGCATAACTTTTACTTTTTAATTTTTTTTTTCCTTTTATTATTAGTTTTAACACAACATATGATTTATTTATAAGTTTAAAAAAATCTTCCGACGTTCTGATTGAATTTAATGCAAAAAAGTTAAATTGCTTAAATTTTTAAAGACATTCCTTATAAAGTTGACAGTGTTTATTTTAGGTCTTTGTAAAAATGTTCGTTTCAACGCCAGATTGTTTGACATTAATTATACAATTACTTTCATTTTATGCTTTTAACGATTTTAGTATTTAGGATGAAAGACAGAGAAACTTTTAAATATTTTTTTCAATAAATAAGCGTTTAATGTACTCCAAAAATTAATAATTTAAAAGTAAACTGAAAAAAATGATCCGAATGATTTATAATTTTTTAAACTAATATTTACTAACGAAATAACTAAAATTATTAAATTTATAATCCCAATATTTAAACCATTATTTCCAAATCATTAGTTTATTCTTGGAGAAAATGTGACACATTCCAAAAAGCTATACTTATTCAAATAGATAAAATCTCTCTCTCTCTCTCTCTCTCTCTCTCTCTCTCTATATATATATATATATATATATATATATATATATATATATATATATATATATATATATATATATATATATATATATATATATATATATATATATATATATATATATATATATATATATATATAATATATATATATAATATATATATATGTATATATATATACATATATATATATATATACATATATATATATATATATATACATATATATATATACATATATATATATACATATATATATATATATATATACATATACATATATATATATATATATGTGATATATGTGTTAGACCAATGGGAATAGTTTTTATATAGAGTAAATTAGTGGTGGCTAATTATGGCTAGTCAACTCTTATAAATATTTGAAAAATACACTTTTCAATACCAATCTTCATCATAGACACTTTTATTTAAGTTTATCTTTTCAAGTACTAATAGTCTAAATAAATGGGGAAATTTGCAATTAATACATAATACAGGAATGTATTTCTCAAAAAATAACAATTGTAAATTCATTTAAATTTCTTTCATAGAATATATTTAATTCAATAATAAGAATTGTTATTTAGTAAAAAGCTCTAATGTATTTATAGTCGTATTGTATTGATGCGTTTAAAGGCAAAATTACTAAACTTTATCAGATTTACTTTTCTTATATCGAAAGAAATCACTAAATATACTGAAGAAGAATGTCTTATTCCAAATGCCTTCCCATTCGTAAACACATTAAATTATTTCAAATAAAAATCGAAGCCCACTTTAGTATCAGAAATGCTGTAATTTTAACTTTTCTCCAATTATTTTACGATTATTCTCTATATTAGCTCTTATTTTAGCAATTTCTTTATGATTTTGAAAATCATGCAAGTAATACTGCTATTGGACTTTAGTATTAGATTAATATAGTATTGAAACGAATTTCTACCTATCAAAATTTCTTCCTAGTAACACGCCTCAGTGGCTCAGGAGCCAGAGCATATGCCTCTCGAGGAAGTGACTCAAGTTCTAATTCGTCGTCTTAAGTTCTTAGTCGTTTTAAGACATTCATAACTGGTGCAGCTAGAGATTTAAAGACTAACTTTTGCAGTGAAAACCAAGTCCTTTATGGTTAAAGTCTGGAGCGACAATAAATTTATTTTTTTTGCAAAAATTTGTTTTGTTACGTTAAAAAACCAACCTGATTAAGTATTTTCTTTGCAATTTTTAAGATAAAACCTAGTTCTTAATAGGGTTATGGTGATGAAAATGATAAAAATAATAATTATTTCTAATCAATAATGGAAAAGAATTAGGATTTTATATGATCACATTAAATTTTATGTTTAACTACCTAGTATTATATCATTTTTTTTCTTCATATATTGGAACAAACGTCTAAATAGATTGGATAAGGATGCCTTATTCAGACTTCTTTCACACGCAATACATTTAATTTACTCAGAAGTGAACTTGAGTTTTTCGAATCCATCCTAACATTCCAGGAATTCTGTTCTTCAGAATGATCATAGTTGCTTTTTTTCCTCTGCAAAATTGGGAAATGTTCAGAGACGCGGAACAGAATTTGATTTACCTTAGTATTTTTCTCGTTTTTAGAAAGAATAGAAAAAGAAGCCACTTCGAAACACACGCCCCAAATGCCACATTTAGTCAGATAAAGAGATAATCCTATTGGTCAATCGCTCAGAATCCTTAGATACCAATCTCTGATATGAACGGTATGAAATTCCAATAAAATCAAAATGCATTTCTATGTTAAGAAAAGTCTTAGTCCTCTTTTCTTTTCTTTACATACCTAAATTTCATTGAATTTGTAAGTACCAAGCTCGCTGTTTCTTATTTTTCCTTAAAAAGAATTTTAGGGCACTTTAATTCATTACTTAGTATTATTTGAAATAGTTTATTTCTGTGTCAGCTTTAATTTTTTACACTAATTGCATAGATAAAAGCAATATAAGCACAACTAAGAGACACGCTTACGGTATCCGACAAGTTTTAACAACTTTATTTTTTAAATATTAATAAAAAAATTTAAAAAACTAGTTTTTTTGTTTTACTGTGCGTAAAAACTTATAAAACTAGCATAAGATATATTATTATTATCATTTTTCTTTATAAATCGCTATTTTAGGTAAAAACAATACATTATTTTGCATATACGTTAAACATTGTTACAAAACTTATATCGTCTGAAACCGAAAATCCTTTGAGGATTTTATTCAGAAGGCTATCAACTATGCTTTAAACTGTCTTAAAAGCAGGTGCATATACTACTGAGTCAGGAATCAATCTAGTTAGAAATCAACATATTTTACTTAAACAGAAAAATGGTTCAATTTAATATCTCAATATGGTTTCTAATGATGTGCAACGTATTAAGATTCTAAACAATGATTTTTACGTTCAGCTTTAAAGCGATTTTTGTGAAATTGTAAAAAGAAAATTGTGAAGAAAATAATGCAAACTTCTGTGTTAAATTATAGATATTTTTTTCCGCAGCCCAGCACTCATTAGAAATGTATACGTCCAAACTCTTAGTCAGTCTTGAAAATCATTTATTTTAACAATTAATTAATGTTACGTAAAATAGTAGAAACGGTTTTCTCATGAATGGCTGGACAATGTGAATTTGCTAGAATTCTTGCACTAGCGCTAAATTTTTTCTGTCATCCATTGGTCTTTCCACTGAACTTATGGAAACTGGATCAGATAATAGAGTAAAAAACTAATTGAAAGAATTTAGAAAGACTTTGAGAATAGAATTTCAAGAATAGATGGAATGAATTTGGTTGTTATAATTTTTTTGTGCTTAGTTACATATTTTGAGTACCAACTGCGTTAAATATGGGCACTTTTAGTAACTAAGAGTGCACTATTACAATGCATTATAAAGAATGCATTATTTATCAAAACAAATCTGCTTCAACAAAACTATTTTACTGTGTAAACATTATTTTATCCATTTCTGCATACTTAAGAGAAACAACCCATTAATCTTATTAAAAATGATATTTGTTAGAAAAATTTTGTAACTTTATTTTTTAAAAAAACAGCTTTAAATTCATTTTAGAGTTTTCTTTAAATTACAATATTGGATGCAATTAAATACAATTCGGTTTACAGTTTTAAGTTTTCTTTACAGTTTACAGTTTTCTTTCAATTTGAAATATTATAAATTAATTAGATAATACTATAAAAATATCTTAAGAAAATGAAGATAACTGTAATTTCTTACAAAAAACTTCAATTCGTTGAAACTGTAAATTTAAGGTAAAATTACAATTAATTCTGTCAAAATACGCAATAAAAACACATGAAACATCTAATTATTAATACATATTTTCTACATTAGATGCGGATTTTTTTTGCTTTGAGTAGAAAAACATTAATAATCAAAACAACAAATATTTTGATATTGATACAATTTCTTTTAAATATTGTTCACTTTTCCCGTTAAAATCATTTTTTTTTTCAGATGATATGTAAAAATGCATTTCGTGCAGTTGCTTGTTGAAATAAATTTCTGTTTACAAAAGCTGTTTCAATCAAGCTAATCGTAATGATGATTTAGTGGATTAAACAATATAATGCTCAATCAATCAACGCTCAATCTCAAATCTGTAGACTGTATGCCGTTTTTCCATCGTAGTTATAGTTTTTGACTATGGATCTCAAATATTCCTGATTTAATCCCAGCCAGCAACCAACGAATATCTTCTGCACTACTCCACACTGATGACCTTGCACAATTAACAGACAACTATCGTTGCAGTTGTAAGCAGCACTACATCGCATCGTTTCACGATGCACATTTGCACAACAAATATGATCACCTTGATCTCGTTCAACTTTAAATTTTTGACATTAATTGTAAAGACATTTACCATAACTGATTTACATTACAAAACAGTAAGTTCCATTTTTAACGTAAAATTTCATTATGTACAGGTTTTAATTGAAGATAAAACTGTGTTATGTATAGTAATAAAGAATGAACAGTTTGCCGTCTATGCAATAAATGAGCTAAACCATATTCAATCTGGTAATGGTTTGCTGCAAGATATTCGCCGTTTAATTTTACATTTTTCATTTGTTAATTAGAACGTTAAAAAGAAAAAAAAATTCTATGTTGCATTTTTGACTTCTTTTTCTCGATAACAAAATGTCAATATTTTATTTTATACACAAATATACTATCAAAAACATCATAAATAACATGCCTTAAAAATCTAAATAAAAAATAACATATTCAGAAAACAAGCAAGAACAATTAATGCTTAAATTTTCATTTGTATAATATTTCAGAATCGAAAGAATAAAGAAAAAACACTACTTTAATTGGGTAACACTTGACAAATGCTAATATGTGTTTGAAACGAGCATTAGTGATTTAAAAATGGTAAAAAATAATTATCAAAAATTTTTTATTTATTTTTCAAAACACAGTTTGGATTAATTGCATTTCCCTAAAGGCGGACATTTGTTCTATTTGTCTCTTAATTACATCCTGTTGAATCTTTCACCTAGAAACTTACAAGACTTCTTAAAAAAGAATTTAACGTTTTCTTTTTAATTTTAATTAAAAATTCTTATTTCTTGTTACAATATTGCAAAAAAATTTTTTTTTAAATTTAAATCCAGCTGCCATAAATATATTCGAGGATACTTCTTTTTTTTAAATAAGATGCTTCTTTCTTCTTTTTTAAACACATGTGTATCGACGTGTTTTTTTTCCTTTTTTTCAACCCAGTTATGGTAAGCTTTTTGCAGTTGACAGCTCGCAATATAATATAAAATTAAAATTGAAAAAAATATATATACCGCAGAATATTTCTAAATTGTGAGTCAGATATGGTATATCAATTTGAAAAAAGATTTTTTTTTTAAATTTGTTTTTTAAAATCATTTGGATTTATGAATAATATTTTAATGATCAAATAAATAAGATAACTATTGACTTCATGCCCGTTTGTTCTGTTTTAAGTTTATTAACTAATCTGATTGTACTTCATATTATTCTAGACAAGTTGCTTATTGGGATTGGCGTTCCGCACTAAAAAGATTTAACTGTGCAGTTAAAAAAATATTGGAAAACAGTTGCCCAACGGTCAATAGAAGCCAACTGTATATACACCGAAGAGCCATTACATTATGACCACCCTGCTAATAACATGTAGGACCACCTTTAGCCCTCAAAACTGCTAGCACCCGCCGTGGCATTGATTCCACAAGGTGCTGATAGGTAGTCTGAGGTATCTGGTACCAAGCGTTCACCAACTGGTCCTGCAATTCCCTCACATTGTGAAGGGGTAGCGTGGCAGCACGTGGCATTTTCCAAGTAGGACCACAAATGCTCTATTGGATAATGGTCAGGTGAATTTGGGGGCCAAGACATGACTTGAAAGTCACTGGAATGTTCCTCGAACCAATCCATGACGATTCGACCCTTATGACATGGTGCATTATCCTGTTGGTAAACACCATCCCCCGCAGGTTGGTAAACCCCATGAATGGGTGAACCTAGTCTGCAACTATGTTCAAGTAGCTTACAGATGTCAGGTATTGTTCTATGAGGATTATGGTTCCTAATATGCCCCATGAAAAAATTGTCCACGCCATACTACCCCCGCCACTGAGTTATATCCCATTGTTATAGATGGAGGGTGGTCATAGTGTAATGGCTCTTCGGTGTATATATATATATATATATATATATATATATACAGTAGAAACACCCCGCGTGACGTATAGTAAATAACATTAAATTTATGTATGACGAAATCTGCCTATTGAATGTATGGAAGGTTAATAAAATAAACGGAAGATGTTAAAATTTGCTTTGCTTAGAAACCCTTCCTTAATTAGATAACTTACTATTTATTTATTTTCTTAAGTCTCTGTGATGGAAAATTTAAGACGTTCCGAATTTCATTCAAAATTACGTTGATAAATTTAATTTAAATTTATTTTGTAAAATACTCCAGATCAAAGTGTGATAAAAAGTAAAAGCAATCTGTGTGCATCATCTGTAAAAACCAATTAAGTTCGATTTTTACCGCAGAATTTTGTACCATAAATGTTATAGTAATATTTGTTTAACAGTAATTCAATCATTTTATAATAAATATTACCTCAAGAAATTAAGTTCATCAGATTTTTTGTTCCGACAATTTATACGGTAAAAATGGTCTTAAAACGGCAAAAATCTTATTAAGATAATGAAGAGTACAAAAAAAACTCCTTTTGCAAAACTTTTATAATTAAACTTTGAAAATATTAAAATTTGAATAAAAATACTTATATTTTTTAAAATTTAATTACTTTAACAATGTTTTTTTTCTCACACTTTTGAAACACTGAATACTATAACTAACTTTAATATTTCTTTAAAAGAAAAGAATCAAAAATATTACTCGTTACCTGAATATGTTACGGAAAATAAATACGTACTGCGTAATTACAAACTCACTTTAATGAATTTGTGCATATTTCGCTCAAATGTGTTTTTATTGTTAAATAATTAATTAATTTAATTATTAATGTGTTATTTTCTAAAAATTTACGTTGATAATGACATTATTTAATATACTTAAAATAAAAACGACTTCTTCACAATTTCGACAGCATAGTAATTCGGATCTTTTCAACGGTTTATTTTTTAGTATTTCATTTTAGTTTCACGATTTTTTTTTCTAATCAATTTTTATTCTTACAAAATTATCAGATATTTTTACATTTTAATATATCATCACTAACAGTGAAGCATATTATTTATACTATTTAAACTATCAACAGTCGTATTTACATTATTTGCGAAAAGTTAATTAGAAATAGAAATTTAAATTAAGAGTACAACCTAAAACGCCAAAAGAAATAAATAAAGTGTACTGTGAATTTTTTTCCATACTTTTCTAAGATATTAAAACATCAAATAGTATTAAAATTTATGTTTTATAAAGAAATTCTTCTAAATTTAAATAAATTATATTGGATCATGTCATATTTGTAATTTTAAATTTTAGATAAAGTTTTCATTTCATTTTTTATACAAATGAAGACAATATGCGTTGTCAAAAATGGAGTCAATTTGACTTAAGAAGAATAAGTTGTAGGAATTTAAAAGTTATTTTATTTTATTTTATTTATTTTTTTTTTTTTACTTTATGTACTTTACATTCTTCTTCAAATTTTGATTACTAAAATAATTGATAATTTTGACATAATGATGTCAAAATGATTTTGATATAAAGATGTATTTAAATTTAAAAGAGATGTTTTTAAAAGACTTTTTAAAAGGTCTCTTAAATGTTTTCTCAGTATAAAGGCTATATATAAATAAATTTATTTTTCTTTTGTAATTTATAATATTAAAGCTGGAGTTAAATGAGTGAAATTACTATCAAAACAGGAGTAAACCTAATTATCACTAAGAATTATCTTATTCCTTATTAAATCCTTCTAGTGGCTAAAAAGTGCTTGGTAAAAAAACCAGGAATGTACGATAACCAGCGTTCTGCTAAGCGAACGAGATTTTTATTCACATAATATTTCAATATCAGTTTCTAAACTTGTCAACAGATGGTGGTTCTGCTAGACAATGAGACATTTTTGTTGCAGCAGCGTGATCAGTATATCGGACACGTGCACAACGGACACTTGCAAATGAATTAGTTAGAATGGTGCGGCAATCAGTGGAAAAATATTGTTCTACTGGTTTTTTTTTTCAATCAGCAAAACCATCATGAGTTAATTAGAATTTTTTTTAAAGAATTAATTCATGTTTTTCTTAATTAATAGTTCTGCTAGACTATAAGATATAACATTTTTGTTGCATCACGTGATGAGTATGAGGACACGTGCAAGTAATTCAGTTGGAGAGGTAAGGCATTCAGTGGGAAAAATTGTACTATAGTTTGTTTTTTTTCAATCAGCAAAATCATCAGCAGATAAGGCTCATAAGTTATTTTTAATTCAATGAGAACTGTTTCGTGTTTCTTAGGAAAAATGCAAAAAACGTATATCGTAATATTTTTTTTAAAAAATAGTCTTCAATTCATCGATACGTTATTTTTGAATCAATGAGCGTATTAAAGCAGAGATAACTATGGTTCTAGTACTTTAATTTATGGTTCGTGTACTTTAATTAATGCCTAAAAGGACCCAGTAACATCAGGAGTATCATCTAGTTATAGTTATGTTATAAATGGTTTTTAAACTTAATTTAAAAAATACACTGAAGAATTTTTTTTTCTCACTACCATTTTACCAATTTACCCGTTTTTAAACTTCATTTCAATTTTCCTTAAAATGGAAAACAATATTAGGAGCGGAACTTATTTTTGATGTAAGCTAACGAGCAAGATGATAGAAAAAATAATTGGCTGCATTAAATGAGGCAGATTTTAATCATGTACTTCTTACTGAATTTAAGTGCCATCTGTTTCTCTGATTTGGTTAAATCTGCCTGTCACTTTAAAAAGAATATCACCACATTTTTTATTCAGTTTCTGCAAAAATGATAATCATGAACGCTTTATTTCTTAAAACAAGATATTCAAAAATTATTATATATTGATTATTATGTACTGATTACGTATTGTATTTTTTTAATATGTTTTTACTAATTACGTATTGTTACGAATTAATAATATATTGATATGCATCACTTTCGAAGAGTGTAAATCAAATATAACATTCCCATTATAATCCCATTAGCATTCCCATATATAGCATATCAAACTAAAGTAACATAACATTATCCAAAAATAAATTAAATAAAAGCGTAGAAATCTAAAACGAAAAACAAATATATAATTTTATTTTGGAAACTTGGAATTATAGATAGTTCGCGTTTTATATTTTATCTATTGTTAATATTTCGTACTAAAAACTTTAAGCTGTACTGTATATTTTTAAATTTTCAGTAAAGCAAAATTAAATTCTTGACGCAAATCACCAATTGCAAAGTAAAAAACTCAAAGTTTTCTGAAATAACACTTATTCAAAAAGATGCAATGTAATCAACACAAAAAAAAATATATGTTCGATAAAAACTAAATTTTATGCTGTTGGGTTTAAAAATTACTTCACCGAAAAGTTATTCCTTTGTTTTGGATTTCTGCAATACCTGTTTTTATGAAAAAGCATTTATCCTTTCTGCAGTTACTGATACTTGCAGTTAGCGATATATGTAAACAGTAGAAAGATAGTATATTATTGTTCTAAAATGTTCTATTATCAATTAACTGCAAGCTTTAAAATTTGTTTTAAAATAAAAAATATGAAAAAAAGTGAAAAAAATAAAAATATATCATAATAGGATATCATAATAAGAATAAATAAAGATCATAAATGATAGAAATAACAGTACACAAAAATTGAACTTTCTTTTGTATAACCTTCAACCTAACTATAATATAAAACAATTATGTATCTAATTACAGTAAAAAGTACCGGCACTTTCATGGTGCCAGTACATTTAAACATAAAATCTATTTTTACCGTAAAACTTTACAAAAAAAAAAGTCGGATATATTGTATTTCTTACAGTAATATTACTCCAAAATCAATGTAACTAAATAAATATTACTACAAAAATTCCGGTGTAAAACTTAACAGTAAAAATGGATTTTATTAATGATATGCATTCAAGGGTGCTAGTACTTTTTAACTTAATTTAAATTAATCAAACTTCCACAAAAACTATATATACACCCTTTTTCATCTACTGTAGATAAAGAAAGAATTCACCGTTATGATAACTACTGAAAATGATTTTATAGTCATTTTAAAAAACATAAATAGTACCAAAATGTCCACTTCTTTTCTAAAATTAAAAAGTAAGTTATAAATATATACTTCCTGAAATTTCAGACGAAAAATTAAAACCAAAATTTTAAAAAGTATTTTGATAGTTTATATTTATAAAATCATTTGAAGTGAACCCTAATAAGCTATTTTCAATATTCTCAGACTATACGAAACATCCTATGCTTTCTCATTTTTATTATTTCTTTTTTTAATATTTTTCTTTTTTGGAAGTTTACTAATGACAGCTTTATTATGTCAATACGGCTAAATTATAGCTACTTCCATTAATCTGAGTTTTCAACCGAAAAAAATATTCTGGTCTTAAAAACTTTTAGAACACACCCAAGTCGCTTTTATTATCTGTTTTCAGTTCTTTTTCTTTCCTTTTTTTTTCAAAAATGAATATAATTCCTCATCGATGAAAAGAAATATTTATTCCAAATGCAAAACGCTCTATTAAAGTAATTACTTTGAGAGCTCTTTTTACGTTTCTTTCTACCATCAAATTCCTCTCATTTTGAGGCATTAAACTTTGTCTTCGTGTATTCAAGGAATTTGTTTGAACACATAAATTTAACATTTTTTAAGGCTATTCCTAAAATAGAAAAATATATCTCAAAAAATAATTCTGAACAAAATAAAATGAGAATAAAATTCTATAGTTAATGGCATTGCTTTGCTACCATGCTAAATTCTACATGCACCAGCAATTTAAAAAGCTTTAGATTACATAATGCCCTATGGAAAATCTACTTTCCCGTATTTTATTCAAATTTTAAAGTTTCCCGTATTAAGTCAAATTTTAATATTTTTTAAAGAATAAATTTAAACTGAAAAGCATTGTTTACATTAGAACTATAATTGAGTTTGATTCACTACAATAAAATCTAAAAGCTTAAATCTGAAATAAATTCAATTTAAAAAGCATTTGATTATGTAATTGCCATTGGAATTTCTGCCCTTAACATTTTATCACATACATTGTGAATTTAAGAATTCTGCTCTCTTCATTATCCTTTAAATTTTTTCAATTATATTTTTAATGAACTAATATTAAATAAATTTGTTTTATGTTCTATTGTTCTAAATAAATTTTTGCCTGGCCTTTAGAGATAAAGAAACTAAAATGGAGATTACATGTTACTTTGAAAATATAACTGATTTTTATTTACTATATTATAATTTAAATAATTCAACCTGAAATCAATAAAAATGAAGACCCTACTATTGTGCTTAATTTCAATTATGTATTATACTTAAAAAGCTTTTGATTTTAATGGCATTGGACTTTGTCTTCGTTTATTCCAAAAAATGTGTTTAAATACATAAATTTACCTTTTTTAAGTTATTTCTTTAATAGAAAAATTCATTTAAAAAAAATAATTTTTAACGAAAGAAAAAAAGAGTAAAATTCTATAGTTAATGGCATGTGGGCTCAATTCTAGATACAAAATTCCAGATGCAATTTATAAAGCTTTAGATTACATAATGACCCATGAAAACTCTTTCTTCCGAATTTATACAAAGTTTAAAGATTAATATTATTTAAAGAACAAACTTAAAATAGCAATTACTCTTCACATTAGAAATATAATTGACTTTGATTCACTACCTTATAATTTAAAAGCTTAAGTCTGAAATAAATTCAATTTCAAAAGTTTCTGATTAAGATAAGAATTACATGTTAAGGGCAGAATTGCCAATGGAATTTCTGCTCTTAACATTTTATCATACTTTAAAATTTTTCAATTATATTCTTACAAAACTAATATAAAAAATATTTTTCCTTTGATCTATTTCTAAGTAATATTTTGCCTAGTGTTAGGAAATGAAAAAAAAAAATTTATTATTTTTTGCATTGAAAATTTAATTGATTTTGATTCTGAACATTATAATTTAAATAATTAAACCTGAAACCAATAAAAAAGATTATTTCGCTATCATGCCTAATTCTAGTTATTCATTTAAATTAAAAAACTTCCGATTTTACATTAACCAATTGAAACTCTCCGCTCAACATTTTGCCATACTTCGAAGTTACATTATATTTTAAGAAACTAATGTAAAATACAAATGATTGCGTGAAACGTATTTTTCTTGACTTACTTCATTATAATTTAAATACTTTAACGGGGAACTAAGGAAAAATAATGGTACAGCTATCATGATAAATTCTAGAATCTACCCATTAAATATATTCTATATCCATTAAATACATACTCTATGAATATGCTTCACTTTAAAAACCTCAAACTATACAAAATATAACAAAAATTCTCTGCTTAACAATCTACCATACTTTAAGTCTTATATTTTCTTATATAGAAACTAGTTCAGAATGGAAGTTATTATTTGTATTGAAATAAAATATGTTTTGATTCTCTTCATTACAATTTGGAATAACTTTAAAATTATGGTAAAATAGTTATACATTCAATTTATAAGGCTTCAGATTTATACAATGACAAATGGAAACTTTTCGCACATTTTATCTTACTTTAAACTTTATATTTTTAAGGAACTGGTTTAAAACATAAATTATCATTCATATTGAATTATAATTTATATTGATTCACTTTATAATAATTAAAAGATAAATCTCAGAAACTAATGAAAAATTAATATTTTATGGAATATATAATGAAGTATCACTAGCCTCTATTATCTTTAAAAGATTCTATAAAAATGTAAAAAAAATATATATATATACATATATATATACAGCGATTGATTGAGACAAAACTTAACTGTGATTAACTATTTCTCTCAATGTGGTTCTCTCATATTAAATCTCGTATTAGTTAGTACGTATAAACTGGGAGTTTGCAGGCCTAAGGAAGTGTTTCTTTTGCCATCTACTGGTCGTGAAGGGGTTAAAACTATACAAGAAAATGAATTTTAAAAGCGGTTTTGAAGAAAAATTTACTACTCTCATGTTGACTATATTTTTTTTGTTTATTGTACTTCCATGTAGAAAAATATCCGGAAAAACTGTAAAATACTTATCTGGAAATAAAACTAATAAATTTGATGCAAAATTTTCATTTTTAGAAAAATATGATTCATCACTTATCATTACATTTTGCAATAAAAACATTAGGTTTTATTTCAACTTAACTTGACTAAATAAACTTCAATAAAGTTCTCAAAAACTCACTTCGTATGAATTAAAGAAAAAGAAAATAGTTTCTCAACCAACAAATAGGCTCAATAATACAGAAGGTACATTTGTATTTACACTTTTTAAAGTTGATCTATAGTTTTCCTTTCTCAGTTTTTTTTTTCTTTTTCATTTTATTTCAACCGATATTATAATTTTTTAAAATTCAATTTGCCGGTAAAAGTTTCATATTTCTCGAACTCGATACTATTTAATTTTTTTTTCAATCATCCTCTCTGTGAATGAATTTAATACCCCTCTTTAAGCCTATAGTTTTGACAAATATAATTTTTAAACATCCGCCGTGTCAATTAAATACAGATTTTTTTTTTTTTTTTTTACATTTTCTTTACCATCATTTGTTACTTGAAATATTTTTTCTATCAATTTTATATATATTTGTCATTTCCAAATTCATACCTTTTATCTTCACTGTATTGAGATGCAACTTTTTGATGTCTTTTGTCAATAGAAATTCATGATAATTTTTGAATTTAGGTCTTGTTATTCAATATTATTCTGAAGCAAACAGTAAAGTTTTTTCTATTTAATTTTAAATAACAGCAGCTGTAGTTACAAAGAGGGAAGAAGGACCATACCAAAGATACGGCAAGATTGACAAAAGATGAAATAAAAGACCACCATTTCATGAGAAAAGCCAAAAAATAACGTATGCTTTCCACGTCATTGAACCATTGTCTTCTGCGTAGAATATTGATGAGCAATTTTTATACTATTATTGTATTTATTGCAAGTGTTTCTCAACGATCTCTTTTATAGATAGATTTTTCTTTTATTTCAGTCATCGTAGAACTTTCATGGTGTGACCTGGAGATAAAGTAATGAAAAGTCTTTTCCACGCTCAAATTAGCTTTCATTTTGTTATCTGTCATCTTAAGCTAGTTGGATTTTCTCAAAGACTGTACTTGATGAATTATATTGATTTTCTAACTTTTCTTTCCTTCTCAAAAAGAAATAAAAAGTTATGGAATTTTGGTAAGTAATTCAATGAAAAATCATATTTTATATCTAAAAGCCGATTTTTTTATACATTGAAAAAAAATATGATCAAAGCAACCCGAATATAATAAAAACATACCGTGTTTCTGGCTGTATGGTAATAAGAAAATGCTCATTAATTTTACAGAAGACATTTGGCAATGATTTCCGAAAAACTAACAATAAAATATTGTTTTATAATGTGCGATATAATTTGCTAATTTGATTGAACCAAGTCATTAAAACATTGTCTTCTACGCGAAATATTGATAAGAAATTTTTAAACTAATATTGTATTTATTACAAGTGTTTCTCAATGATCTCTTTTATGGATTTTTTCTTATTTCAGTCATCAAAGTACTTTCATGGTGCGACCTAAAATAAAATAATGAAAACTATTTTCCACACTCAAATTAGCTTTTATTTTGTGATCTGGTATCTTAGGCAAGTTGGATTTTCTCAAAGACTGTACTTGATGAATAATCTTGATTTTATAACTTTTGTTTTCCTTCTGAAAAAGAATTTAAAAACTATGGACTTTTCTGTAAGTAATACAATAAAAAAGTATATTTTATATCTAATAGCTGTTTTTATATACATTGGAAAAATTTTGTCAAAACAAACAAAATGTGATAAAATTAACCATGTTCCTGGCTCTCTGGTAATACCAAAACGCTCTGTTTTTTTTTTTTTTTCACAGAAGACTTACGGTAAAGATTTTTTGCAAAATTAACAATAAAATATGGTTTTATAATATGTGATAAAATTTGGTAAATGTATTAAGATTTGCTAATTGGTTAATGACATAAAACCATTTATTCGGTTAAATATACTTTCAAGCTTTGTATTCTTTACTAAACGTGTGGTAATAAGAACTTTAATTTTAAAAACTAGGGGTTTTTGAGTAAATCGTTACTATATAAATGAAAAAAATCGCAAAATAATAGATTATATACCGTATATTCAGGTTTTATTAACCATAATTATGTTTTTTTTACCAGAAATGTCATTACCATACAGTACGCTAATTTTACCAATTTTCTTCTCCGAGTAGGAATAACTTTTTTTGCAAAAATAATGGAATTTATTTCAAAATGGCACATTTGTAACTTGATGATTCTTGAAATCTTTAGATAATAGCACAAAGCTTCTTATACAATCCCTTTTTTTAAGACTTTATATGGTTTCAAAAATTTCTAAAGTTTCATGTTTATGATTTGAATGTATAGATATTTTACAGATATAAACAGATTTGTATGTTTTTTAAATGTTTTTGCTTTGGTTTCTCCAATACAAAAAGAGAATTTCTCAAAATTTTGTTACTGGATATAACTAGTTTAAAAGGCATAAATAAAACATCAATCCATAGAAATATTTAGTTAGGACTTACCTCATTTGATTAAAACTGTATTAGATTATGAAATGTGAATGACATTTAAATACTGAAAAAATATTAAATGATACAAGACTAATTTTTTATATCATAATAAGAAAAAACTCTCTCATAACTGTTTTGTAAGGAATATGCCAATCAAATTTCAAAGACAATTGTTTTCACAGTCTTGAAAACCCCAACCTAGAAAATTGTTTATAAAACTCAAAATCGTAGATTTAGAAAATGATGTACATTTAAAAATTTTTGATGCGTTTTTTTTTCAACAGGGCTCACAAACGCTTCTTCCGTTCTAAAGGCCTCAAGCCTGATATAGCGTTGGAAAAATGTTAAAAAAATTTTTTAAATGAATTTAAAAACTTAAAATTTAAAAAAATTTCAATACATTTATTCTTTGAAATGAAATTTTAAAAAAAATTCGTCATCAGTTAATTTTGATGAAGATCTATTTGTATAATTAGGGATTCACATTACTAGGGGACCCACACAAAGTAAGTGGAAAATAAAAAGTCGAAAACAAAACTCATTTTTTAGCCTTGACCATTAAGGTAAAAATCATAGATATTTAAATAATTAAAATGTAAAATATTATTTATATAAACAAATTTATGTTCAGAATAGGCAATTTGACATTAAATTTCTGAATAATGAGCATCGAGACAGAATTATCGTTTATTTTTTTTCGAAATATGAAAATAAAATTAAATAATATTAATAGGAAGAAAAAAAACAATAAGTTTGAAATTCTTATAAATGAAATTTGAAAAAAAAAATCTTGATTTTATACCTTATGTATCTATATGATTTTATCTAACAGATTCCTGTTTTTGCTAAGGTCTCACTAAGTTTGGCGATAACTCTGTTAATTCAAAAACTTTGTTGTTTCAAAAGTACATGTTTATTAAAAAAGCAAACAATCAATCATTAGCAATGCAGTTCAAATTTATAATTACAAAATTTAGTCTTCAAAAACATTACTTTATTCTTACACCAAACTTCAATTGGCTACACGTCACCTTGTTTTATCTATTTTTAAAATGAGCATAAAGCCAGCACATTTTTCCTGAAGAAATTTTACTAAACGAAAGTTAGCAGGTGTTAAAACCAACATAGACCGTTTAAGATAATCTTCTGTTTTCCCGAGATAGGAAGACCCACCCATCGTATGATGTGCAAGAGGAGGACCCGATTAAGAATTCTGAACATGAGTGGAAGGAAAAGCTTATGCATAGAAGAATAAAATTGGAAATACCATGACTATAATTTCCTTGAGATCGCTAAGATACATTTAAATGAAGTACCTCAGCTTTAAGAAATGTGTTAAAGCTAATGATGAATAATCTGCGAAACTAACCTTTATTCACATCGACGTAGCTTTAAAAAAAGTGAATATCAGCAATTTATTTCTCTTTTGCAGCTCCATATTTATTCTTTTTTAATTAATAATATTTGTTTGATTTGAAATTTGTGCGAAAAAAATATTTTTTAGAAGAGAAAGGGTATCTGTCAAAAGATTTATATTAAATACATTATTTTTATTCTATCGCATGATATTTTAAATATTTTGGAGTTCTCTCAGTCCTCTGTCTTCCGCTTAACCGATACAGAATTACGAAAAGAAGATTTCCGGTCGCATAATCTAATAAAAAAACACCACCATTCTATACCTATAAACTAGACTGAATCTCTTTGCCTGTAAACTAGACAAAAAGCATTATGAACCGAATATGTCTGATGACATAATATTGTTCAAACCATGACTAGAGATTTTATAACCCGTAAGTTACACCGAAAACATTACGAACAGGATACGTTCAGGCAAATAATTTTGAGCAAAAGCACCATGATCAAATATCTTTATACTCATAAATAATATCAAAAGCATCATAAGCGACAGCAGAAGCGTCACGCACGGAGATCTTTCTACCCGTAAACTTGACACAAAAACATTACGAATGGACCAGGTCCAGTCATAGCTTGGAAACGAAAATAGACAGTGCTCAAAACCTTTAGTAATGTCTTCAATCGCAGGAACAGTATTAGTTCATTTTCTAAGAGAGGATGTAACGCTAAATTGGTTAAATAGGTCCCTACTGCTTAACGGGTAATAAATACTTCATTTTGCTTTGTGAATCTAGTTAACAGATACAGATTTCCAAATCGAATATGACCAGTCTTGTAATGTAGTAAAAAACACATCCCGATCAGAGATTTCTTTACTTGCAAACCAGATAAAAAGCATAACGAACGGAGTATATCTGATCACATAATGTAGTGCAAATGACCACAGATTTTATAACTCGTAAATTAGACCGAAAACATTAACAATATTGTCCGAAAAAAATTTTTTTTTCTAATGCCCGCCTGTGCTAACATCCGTCAATTCAGGCATCTACAGGGCGATTTTGTTGACCTCTCTTACAGGGGCACCATATTTGGTAGGCCAACGTCGCTCCCACAGTAAGGATAGAGAGTACTGAGGAGGAAAGAACATCCATGCCTTGCCCGAGATTCGAACCCAGAATCTTTCTGATGTTGTCCGAAGACATTGTCCAGATAAATAATTTAGAGCAAAAGAGCAACGACCAGAGATCTTTTAACCCCTAAATAAGGTCAAAAACATTTCAAACGGAGTTTGTCCGATCTCATAATCTGGAACAAAAGCGTCACGACCGGGGATCTTTATACCCGCAAACTTGACCAAAAGCTTTACCAATAGCCCTGGTCTAAACATAGGTTGGAAATGAAAATAGCCAGTGTTCAAAAACGTTGGTATTAGCTTAAATAGAAGGAACACCTTAAGTTCATTTTTTAAAAGAGGCTGTAAAGTTGAATTGGTTAAATAGATTCTTATTGCGCTCCAGTTCATAATTACTTCGTTTTTGCTCAATGGGTCAAATGAAGCAGAATAAAGTTCATCAGAACGAGATGTTTGGAAAAGCGCTCTAATATACTTTGAACATTGCTTTTACGTTAAAAATTAGGGAGACCATTTACCAACGAAATCGCCAATTCGGGAGTATGTTTCCTATGTGCAGATTCCTTATCTAATAATATAACAAAGCTGCTTTAGCAATGAGAATAAGACTTTGTCGAAATGCATGTTTTTGAGTACGTTCAGCCCATTTAATTTTTTATATTTTTTTTTTACAAATGTTACAAAATATTTTTATTATAATTAAAATAATAAATCATTTGTATATCATATTACACTGAGAAAAAAGTATGGTCAAAATTACCAGAATATTGTAAAATCAACCGTGTTTCTGGCTCTATGGGAAGACAAAAAAGCTACACAGAACTTTCGCAGAAACGCTTTGGTAATGATTTTCGTAAAATTAACTATAAAATATGGTTTTAAAATACATTATAGAATTTTGTAAATGCGGTAAATTTTGGTAACTTTACCCTGATATCTAGGAGCATGACATAAACCCATTTATTCGCTTAAATTTACTTTTCAGTCTCTTTTTTTTTTTTTTTTTTTTTTACTAAATTTGTGATAATAAAAACTATAATTTTGAAAACCAGAATTTTCAGTAAACCGTTACAATGTGGATACAAAAATTAATAAATAAATTGTTTAAATATGGAATAATTTGGTTTTTATTACCAGAAATATTCCTTTTTATCAAAAAGGGCCTTGCCATTCATCATTGTAATTTTACCAGAATTGCTTACTCAAAATGGTTTTAATAAAAAATGAGCTCACATAAGTGCTTATGATGTCAAGAAATTTGTGAAAAATCAAGAAAATTTTAAAAGACTTAATATATTTCAGTATATTGATTGCACTCAAAGAATTGTTTCGATCCACAAGAAAAACTTTGTCACTTTCAAAGCTACTTTCAATGATCGCTTAAAATATATCTTTTTTTACGTAGAATTCCCTTAATTATTTTTAATAAATCAAAAGCAATTCCATTTTCTTTTAAAAAAAACTATTTTGCTTTGTATTTCAAACAAAAAAATTATAGTTTTGATTAATAAAACGGAAGAAAAGGGTTCAGTAAAATTATTGTTCTCTTTGTCTCCAAAACAAGAGCAACCACAATGAATTGTATACCTGCTCTTTTTTCTTACAGTTCAAGCTCATTTTTCTCTTATTTTTGAAGCAAAAGAATTGATGGGTTATAAAAGTTAAGGTAATAAGCTTTGATTTTTTTTCTGATCTATAGAAAACTCTAGTTTTGAAAAGGGAAAAAATGTTAGATTTCAAAAGATGGGCATATTCTTTTGTTAGCCTCTCTTACCCAAACGTCAAACTAACTTTGGATGATACTTCTTATAGCAAAAATTGGTGAATAAGAACTCCAGAAGATATTTCTTTGGGGGGTTCTTTTTTATAAAGTTCAAATTAATAGAATCTAGCCATTCAATAGATAGATATGTATTTTAATCTAAAAATCCATAACTGAAAAGGTATACTTCCATTTCAGAAACAATCTTATTTATATTAAATCAAAATAAAAATATATTTTGTCATACGTATTCAAGTATATGTCTGATATTTTTCTTCAAAATCAATATTATTTAAATTTAAATTTTAATTATTTCCAAAATTTTTCTTTCATATAAAGTACGTTATTAAATCGCATTTTTTTACTTAAAGTTTATAATATGAATTCAGCAAAAATAACTTTGTATTTTGATTTATTTAGAATTAAGAAAAATTGAGTCATAAACACAATGTAATGTCACGCATTAATGTAAAATTGCTCATGTATATACAACATTTCGCTAAAGCGGCATGTATGGAGCCAGAGTCGTATGTGAATTGCAATCTCAAGCCGGCTTTGAAAGGGAATGTAATTAATAATCTCAATTAATTTCTTACAGGGATTATATATTTTTAAATTTGAGAATTATTGTTTTTTATATGTTATACATTTTATAGTTCAACGATATATTGTAATATTATGGTCAATACTATAAAATCTATTAATGATAAAGATATAATATTTAAATTTAAGAAGCATTAAACTATATATCCGTAATATATACATTCATCTTTAAAAAAACTATATTAACGTTGCATATCGGAAGTTAAGAAAATTTGCTATATATAAGTTACAGTAAATCAACAAACACTTACTTGTTTGTTAGGAAGACTTTCTTAATAATAACAAATTTTTATGCTTACTTTAATTGCTACTCTATTCATATTCACTTAGGCATAAGATTATAAGCTGTCATGCGCTGAAGAATTATGACATAAACCACTGCGAAACTCTCATGGTTACATTTACAGTGACAAAACTTTAAAATTTTCAAACGGCAATCCCCATTGTTTTCATCAAAGCTTCATTCTAACAATAAAAATTTAAACTAAACTTTTAGCGATATTTTTAGCATTAGACATTGCAACACAGGGTTTTGCCAAGCTTCGAAACCACTAACGAGAAGAGAGTGTGATAAAAAACAGAGAAAAAAGTACAAAGAAAGCATATCATGTTTCTCGACACGCATGTCCTCACAAATGATCACATTTTGCATCCCAGAAGTAGGGGATTGAATTGAAGCACGAACCATATGAAGAAGAATTTGTTTTGATGCCATCTAAAAGATGGTATCAAAACAAATCCAACAACTTCAGACTAAGTTGTTGGATTTGACGAGTATACTCTGTATTTCAAGTATCCTCAAAGTCAGAAATCCATTGCCGTGAGGTTAGGAGACTTTGACCACGGAAATGGGAAATGAAGGGAAGTAAATATTTCTCCATAGCGAAACGCTTGACAAAAGACCCTATATCTGGGGCAGCACCATCGTGCATCGACACTACATCAGAAAGAACATTTCACTGCTGCATTGAGAATAACGTTGTTCGTCAACATATATTAGAACCATAGAGTAAAGAGTATAGGTAGAGTTGACATGAGAAAGTAACAGTGAAGCTATCACTGTAACTGGTCGGCCATATTGGTTTATGCAAAACATTCGAATGCTGCTATCTTCTGCACGTTGAACTTGTTGATATCAATGTTATTCTTATCGTTTTTTTATTTCTCTTTAACGATTTTCTTTATTTTACCTTTTTAACATTGAATTAATTATATTTTGCCTGTGTACTATATATCAGGTTTTGTTGCAAAAAAACTGCAAAAATATTTTAAAATGTGTAACATGTATAGCATCCTTAACTAAGATGGAAACACCCCAAAAATTGTCTTTGATTTCTTTCAAATCCAATGGTAAATTGGTTTATCCCAGTGATGACGTTTTTATTATTTGTAAAAAAAGTGAAATGGTTTTTCGGCAACGTAAAGAAAATAGCTTAAACTTATTAAATTAAAATTGAAGTGCTTCAAAATGTGAACTTGAAACATCTATTTATAGATTTAAATGACCATCAATATGACAATGCTCCCCTTGATCATGTTGTTCATCTCGTACAAGCAATTGTCAGTCAAAAGTATAAGAATGAATTATTATTGTAAAAAATAATTTCAAAATTCTCTTTGAGATAGACATCTTTTGACAAAAACAATATTATTCAAAGGTCAGTAATTACATTGTTAAATTTAGAATTACTCAAATTATAAATCATTTGATCCATCTTTATTTTTGGCAGATTTTTACAAAAGTATACTTCATTTTATATGTTGCATAATCTAGGTTATTAAAAATGCCTAAACTTGAGCTTTGAGAACTACATATGGGAGAAATGCAAAACTAATTTCGTTCTAAAAAGCAAGGTTGATAAAAATCATGATTTTATTTAAACAAATAAATTCGCTTGATGGTCTTACAGATTCATTGATCTAAAAAAATTTTGTGAATAAAAACTTTTATTGTTAAATAATTTCAATATTAATTTACTCCAATAATTATTAAACTATTTATCATTTTCAATATTATTGCAAAAACCATTTACAAGATCGTGACAAATTAAAGTATTAATTCAAATTTTTTATCAAATGTATGAAATGTTTTTTACAACTCTTATTAAAATTCAATTCTTTTCAAAAAATGACAATGCTTCAATTGAGGGATATAATTTATGAAGGGAAAGTGTTTCTTCTAAAATTTATAAATGCATGAAAAAAGTGTTAACAATAAAGTTACGTTTTTTTTTAAATTTTTGTTTTTTGTGTACTTTTAAATGTGTGTATAAATAAGTGTATATTTTTAAATTCTTATCACTTGTATCATTTAAAGGAATATTTAACTGTCGAATAACCAACATATATTATTCATATTTGTGAGTGAAGAATTATTATTCTTGACTAATAAACTCTGATAGAACTTACTTTAAAAGAAATATGGAAATTGATGGTATATAATGTAAAAATAAATAAAATGATTTATTTTTCTTTTATGTCTGTGTATTTTTTAAGAATAAAATAAGACATTCATTTTCATAAACTGAGAAAAAATAATGTAAAGTTTAGCATTATTCTATTGAATGAAAGAAATATATAAAAGAAATATAATAATATATAAAGCTTTTAATTCAAATTTTTTAATAAATATCAAATGTTTTTACAACTTTTATTAAAGTATTAAAATTTAATTATTTTCTATGATGATAAGAAATTCATTTTCATAAACTGAGAAAAAAGAATTTAAAGTTTAGTATTATTCTATTGAATGAAAGAAATATATAAAATAAATATAATAATATATAAAGCTTTTAATTCAATTTTTTTAATAAATATCAAATGTTTTTTTACAACTTTCATTAAAGTATTAAAATTTAATTATTTTCTATGATGATTAAATCAACAAAAAATGACTGCTTCAATTGAGGGATATAATTTATGAAAGGGAAAGTTTTTCTTCTAAAATTAGTAAATTAGTAAATGAAAAAATAACTAACAAAAATCTTACGTTTTTCTTTTTTTTTTTTTTTTTTTTTTTTTTTTTTTTTTTTTTTAATTTTTCGTTTTTTAAACGTTAAATAAAATAATAATAGTTTAAAATAAAAAGCGTTTTAATTTGAACTATTTTTTTTCCATTTATGTGTCAAAAAAATAAATCTGCATACATGAAATATTAGATTATTTGGCATAAAAATGATTAAATTTAATCTTTAGTTATGTTATTTTTATTAATACTAAATTGAAATAAATGAGGCGTTTTTTTTCGTGTAACTAAAAGCAATAAAAAAAAATTAAATTTTGTTTGACACTTAAAAACTAACTAACATTTATTTGCTATGCAACCATAGGTTACTATGAATACTTTGCATAATCCAAGATGGCTGACAGTTACTTCAGTTTCTACTCATAGGAGGGTGGGAAATGTGATCTCTACTTATACTCTTACTCTATGATTAGAACTAACACTCGTTCCTGTACATGTTTGTAAACCCTAGGAAGTTTTCTAGTTAAAAAGTAAGAACCGAGGATAGAAGTGCTTGTTATAATGCACTCTCGTTTGGTGAAACGAAAGTGTAACCACATCACGAAGATGTGATTTAAAACAATGCATACAATTCTTCGAAATAAAGATATAAGTCAACGAAAAATGCGCATCGTCTGTCAAAAGAATAGACATAGACCAGCTGTTGTTGTTAGTGTCATACCGAATGAGAAATTTATTAGAAAATTCGAACCGTAGTTGGTGGTCATCTGCTTGCAAATGTAAAACCCGCCGAAATCGGTACGGAAACAAAGCGCAGAATTTTCTGAACTAAACATGCTGGAGTTCGGCACATCCAGCATGTGCGCAACCCTATGAGCTTTCGCTTATTGCTTGGTTGCACTTCTGCTACAACCTCAACAGAAACAAAGGTCATTCAGGACGAACCAGCTTCTTCATACTTTCTCAATAAATTTCGTACAACTTGTGTAGAACATAGTCCACCTCGTGGTCGGTTAGTTCAGTGAAAAATACACAATGCCTCTGTTGCATTTTGTCTATTCAGGTAATAAAGTTTTACCATCTTAACTAGTTATTTTACTGTAAAAGACATGTTAGTCAAGTCAAATGACAAAAAAGCAAGATTTAGCAATTAAAGCTCAGTACATTTTCCTAAGTGTTCAGGATATTGACGTCCGCTAAAAATAGGTCTTATGTCTGACTAGTCTAAAAAGCGCGTGTACAATAAATAATAGGGAAAATCGAAAATTAGTGATACACAAAACTC